>OY755199.1:6056363-6560801 GCA_963576735.1 Bedellia somnulentella
CCTGATATCGTGGTATGGGATTAGTCGCAGTCGAGGGTATTTCTAGTGGATGTCACTATCCCTCATGACGAGGGTCTCGTGAAAGCCGACACCGAGAAGCGTCGGAAATATCTCGATCTGGCTCACGAGATCACCGACATGTGGGGTGTGACTTCGACAGAAATAATCCCAATTGTTTTGTCCGCGAACGGGTTAATTCCAACGAGCCTCGCGACCAACTTAAGGCGGTTGGATTTCTGTGGCGTGTCGGTTCCAGCACAGATGCAGAAAGCGGTGCTGCTCGATACGGCTCGGATCGTCCGTCGGTTCTTGAACCTGACTCCCTGACCCCGACCGACTGTGCTCTTGTCAGGGAGTACCGCCTCTCCCATTTAAAATTCTAATTTTCTGTTTCGGCCATGGGAGAGGCGAGAAACTAAAAGTGTTCCTAAAATAATAATAAAAAGGCGTAGGGATGTGACGACCCCACCGCCCATTGTTGGAATGGCAGGATGATTTGTTTGCCATTCCGGCTTTGCAAATAGTCTGCGCTTGAGTTTGTAGGTGTTGACCGTGTCTACAAACTGGTCCCAGCGCTGAATAGGGTGACAACGGTCTCCCCGGGGCAAGTGAGTGAAACCCCGGGTGAATCTTCGCTCATCATAATGGCAAACTGTAATAATGATGAGCGTATAGGGCCGCTTCCCTTGGGTGATCGAAGGGGCACGTCTGGAGCTGGGGCTGGACGTGGCAGCATGCGGTCCCCCAGCCGCCGCAGACCGGCCCGACCACCTGGCCGGTCTGCGCGACCACCTCAGCCACCAGATGGCTTAGCATCGGTTGGGACTGGGGCAACTCAGTCCCAGCAGTCGGTGCCCGCCGCTGGTGGAACAAGGCGCCGCATGACATGGACGGTCGAAATGAATAGAAATGCCATGCGGGCCTATATTAGGGCCTCGGGTTCAAGAACTGGACGGACGGGTTATCGGGCAGCAATGTACCGCGAATTTCTGCGGCTGGGGCCCAATTTGACCGTCACAGAACAAAACCTGGCGGATCGAGTTCGGTACATACAGCGCTCAGAACTTTTTAGCACTACCGAACTCGAACAATAGCGACGGGAGGCTGTTCCCTCGCTAGACGAAGAGCCACCTTTGCAGGTTCTCCCTCCAGTCCCTGAACGGGAAGTACGGAGGGAGCCAATTGCTAACCTGCCGGATGTGGGTGGTGCGGAAAGCGATTGGGGAACAGTCTCCCTGGATTTGGATTTGGTGAGGAGTGCACTCGAAGAGACGATCCTGGAATATCGCCAAGTGCCTCTCGAAAGGAGTCCAAGGCTGCCCCGAGTTCCTCTCAGCATCAAGGTTCGGGATGTCGTTGAGGCCGTCAATAACATGCTGCCCTCATTTTTAGAGAGCAGCATGGACCTTTGGGTTACGGATTCAATTCTCTTTGGCGCCGCAATGACAGTTTGTCAATTTGTCGGCGTTAGGATGCCGCCAACAAGAGCTGGTGGCTCCCGCCAGGCTGGCAGTACTAGTCCCAGGACTAGAACTAGACCAGCCTGGATGAGGAGGATTGAAAGCCGTATCACAAGGGCCAGGGTCCTCATCGGCAAACTGACCAGCTTCAGATCAGGCAACAATAGGCCGAGGGTGGTGCGCTTCGTCAGGGAGGCATTCCCTTGTGAGAATGTCTTTGACAACTCACCGGAGTTTGCCTGTAGACTGGTGGAGCGCATCGATGATCTGAAGCAGAAGATCGCTGCTTGGGGTAAGCGAATTAGCCGATATTCTGAAAGGGCAAAGAGGTACCAACAGAATCGTCTCTTCATGAGTGACCAGAAGAAGTTCTACAGAACTTTGGAGCGTCCCGATGTGGTTTCGACAGGTCAGCGACCGGAAAAAGCCGAAGTAGTTGCCTTTTGGCGTGGGCTTTGGTCGCTGCCTGTTGATCACGAAGAGGGCCGATGGTTCGAGGCGGTCGAGGGAGCGTGCGAGCCTATAGCGCCCATGAACCCTGTCAACATATCCGAGGAGGATGTGGTGGCTGCGATCCGTAAGGCTCCGAACTGGAAAAGTCCGGGGCCGGACGGATTGCACCATTATTGGTTGAAGGGGTTCACGCGCTGTCACGCTACTCTCGCCCGTCAGTTCCAAAGGGCCCTCGAGAGTGGGACGCTCCCGAACTTCTTAACTACTGGGGTCACTCATTTAGCTCCAAAGAGCGATGCTCCGATGGTCAAACGCAACCGTCGGAACTTCTCCGCTGGCTGGATAGACTACAGGAAGGCGTTCGATTCGGTACCTCATTCATGGCTCATGAGGGTCCTCGAGCTGTACAAAATTGAAAGTACAGTTCGACACTTCCTCGGGCAGTGTATGGGGTGCTGGAGAACGATCCTGAGTTTAGACGGTCAGCGGATGACGGACGCGGATGACCAAATTGATATAAGGCGAGGGATTTTCCAGGGCGATTGCCTGAGTCCAATTTGGTTTTGCTTGGCCCTAAATCCTCTAAGTACACTCTTGGAGAATTCAGGGACAGGCTTTCAGTTTCGGAGAGGCGGACCATGCTTGCCTCATCTCCTTTACATGGATGACCTGAAGCTTTACGCCCCCACGGCTGACAGATTGGCGGAGCTACTGACAATCACTAATGATTTCAGTGGTTCCGTCAAGATGGAGCTCGAGAGGAGTTGGAGTTCATGCCGAGAAGGGGCATGTCGTGCACTCTGATGGTGTCGATGTCGGCACCAATCATTTGAGGGCACTCTCCGAGGCTGAAACATACCGGTATCTGGGCATGTCACAAACCATCGGTGTGAAGGTGGCAGACGTGAAACAGGGTGTTTGCGAGGAGTTTTATGAACACCTGAAAAGTGTGCTTAATAGCTTCTTGTCAGGCGTTTATAAGATCCGAGCCATTAACTCCTGGGTCATGCCTGTACTGATGTACACGTTTGGCGTGCTCAGATGGACTCAGTCCGAACTAGACGCTCTGGACAGACGAGTCCGCACGACGATGACCTCTCATCGAGTGCATCATCCGAGATCGTCGGTTATGAGATTGTATATCCCGCGGAAGTGTGGTGGTCGAGGCCTCTTGAGTGCCAAAACCATGCACGACCGCGAGGTATGCAACCTCAGAAACTATTTTTTGACGATGACGGATGATAGTATTCGGGGAGAGGTGGTCGCTAGTGATAAAGGACTGACTCCCTTATCGTTGGCCTCACAGGATTGGTGAACCCCGGAGGTACTTAGCACCTCTGATCGGGAGGCCGTATGGAAAGAGAAGGAGCTGCACGGGAGGTTTTACAAGGTACTTCACGAACCTTTTGTGGACCGTAAAGCCTCCCTGCATTGGCTGCGTTTCGGGGACCTCTTTGGGGAAACCGAAGGTTTTGTCTGTGCAATACAAGACCAGGTTATCAAGACGCGGAACTATCGGAAATACATCCTAAAGGACGGTACCACAGACATCTGTCGAGCATGTGGCCGTCCCGGAGAGTCACTTAGGCATGTTATTTCCGGTTGTTCGGCTCTTGCTAACACTGAGTACTTGCACAGACACAACCAAGCAGCCAAAATCCTGCATCAGGAGCTCGCTCTGAAATACGGACTCTTGCAACAGAGGCTGCCGTATTACAAGTATCTGCCGGAGCCAATCCTAGAAAACGACCAAGCCAAAATCTATTGGGACCGATCCGTTATCACGGACAGGACTATTCTAGCGAATAAGCCTGATATCGTGGTATGGGATCGGTCGCAGTCGAGGGTATTTCTAGTGGATGTCACTATCCCGCATGACGAGGGTCTCGTGAAAGCCGAAACCGAGAAGCGTCGGAAGTATCTCGATCTGGCTCACGAGATCACCGACATGTGGGGTGTGACCTCGACTGAAATTATCCCAATTGTTTTGTCCGCGAACGGGTTAATTCCAACCAGCCTCGCGACCAACTTGAGGCGGTTGGATTTCTGTGGCGTGTCGGTTCCAGCACAAATGCAGAAAGCGGTGCTGCTCGATACGGCTCGGATCGTCCGTCGGTTCTTGAACCTGACTCTCTGACCCCGACCGACTGTGCTCTTGTCGGGGAGTACCGCCTCTCCCATTAAAATTTTATATTTTCTTTTTCGGCCATGGGAGAGGCGAGAATCTAAAAGATACCGAAAAATAATAATAATAAAACCGTTATTATTATTATTATTAACAAAGAAGTGAAAATAATTCTCAATATAATATATTGAATATTATGAAAAAAACAATATTATTTGATCTATTATCCTATTAGAATGATTTTTAAACTATGTTTTTATTCCCACCGAGTAGCCATGGTACAGATTTTGGTGGTACTCGTTGGTAAGAAAACACAAAAATGTGGTGATTGTTGTCTATTTATTAATTAGTCATTGTTAGTAGGTCGGTGTTGTATTTTAGTTTATTGTTTGCTCATAATTTATCTATTTATAAACTTATTATTTGAGGATATTTGCCATATATGTTCGGTAACATTATATGTTTGTCGTTATTGAAAGCATGAGAAAAGCCTTACCAAATTACCACAAGCGAGGCAAAATTGATTTTGTGTCAACACCGATGTGAATGATGTCACACGAAGGAGAGACATATAGGGTGCCACGCGCATTATCTGTCTATAGGTAGTTGGTCTGAGTATATTATAAAGAAAAACCAACCATGAAGTTTAGAAAAAAGAAACTAAGTAATTTTTATGTTTCATGCAAACACGTAAATATATTTCTAAAAAGAAGCTACTAATTTGTTTCAATATCAGATTTTATTATTTGATTGAATGAGTTAGGTTAGGTTTCATTTCATGTCACTTAATTTCATTTTCGTTTCATAGCAATAAAAAGATTCTACTGTAGACGGCTGTAAGGGCATAGTCTCCTTTACCCACCAGAATTGGTGAAAAAAAATCTCTGCTTAAAGTCTACTTTCTCTATGGTCTACGATTGCCGCCAATTTCCAAAATTTTTTTTTTGCAGTTTTAGTAGTTTGTTGCACAAAATGAGTAATTTTGACTTTTTTGACCCATATTTGTTTGATTTAAGAGCTTATTCCATTTGCCTGAATTCAGACGTCCGACAGCCACAGAATCTGAATTCAGACTAGTGGAATAACGTTCAGAACGCTAGGCTTCCGATAAAGAGACAAATTTCGGCTCCTAGCTCACTACATTTTTTGTAGCTCCGTCTCAGGAAGGTGGAATAACGTACGTTCAGACGATTTAGTCGCCTCGCGCCCGCCACAGCGAGAGGACGTGCCAAAATTTGTCATGCCTATGATTGCAAATTACGTAAACAAAAAAAAGATAATAAAAGTTTTATAGCAGATATACATATGCTCACGCCATTAATTCCAGGGGTAGTTAGGTAGGTAGGGGTTCCATTTCATAGGGGTAGGCGGATATGTATAATTATATTCTTACATACATACATATACTCACGCTATTATTTCCGATTGGGGTAGGTAAATACGTTTTATCACATACATGCAAATTATATTATATTATATATACTCACGCCATTACTTCCCATCGGAGAAGGCAGATACGTTTAATTACATACATACGCGCATATACTCACGCTTTTACTTCCGCTTGTGGTAAGCAGATAATTTTAATTGCATACATACATACTTGAACTCCCGCCATTTTTCCGTAAGGGGTAGGCAGATACGTATTGTTTCAAATATGCATACTTACACTCACGCCATCACTTCCCGTGGGGGTAGGCACAGGCGTATAATTACATACATGCATACATATACTCACGCCATTGGGGTAAGCAAATACGTTCAATCACATATATGCATACTTATACTAACGCCATTACCTCTCATTGGGGTAGGCTGAAACTATCGATCGCCACTTCGTACGACCCCGGCAAACTTTTTAATAAATATGCTTTTATTTTTAAGTCATATAGGAGTTCCCGCCTATTTAATATTTTGTGTGATATATGACGTAAAAATATTTGGAAAAGGTTGTGTACATGAATAGGATATATGTAAGTATAGTAGCGAAAGAGATATATAGACGCAATGTGTCGTCGTTTATTGAATGAGAGTGGGATAGTCCATAAGAGAGTTGATAAAGAGCGTTTTAAAAAAAAGACGGGAGCAATTTCGTACGACCGCCCGCAAAAATCGCGCGCGCGAATGATTCAGAAACTGAAATCGGTGTAGTGGAATAACAAGCGTCTGTGGCCTTCTGCGGCAGTGACTGTGAAGGACCTCCGATTTCGGCAACGATAAAAGTGTAATGGAATAAGCTCTTTAACTCCACCGGTACTCGGTATAATTGCAAAAATCTCAACCGATTTCAATGTCTATGTGAATTATAACTTTAATAAGAAATATAATGATTAGTAAGTTAAGTTTATTGTGTTTTTATTATTTTATTAAATTGCTTCAATTTTTCGCAACTGTATTAAAAATAGTCGTTCAGTCAGTACACGTGCGGAGCTGAAGGCGAGGGTTGGTTGACACTTGCCATTTGTCGGAACTCTTTGCGATGACAGCCATTCCGCACTTGTAATGAAATATACTAATCCCCTATCACAAGTCTTAATACAACTTTAATTTATGTGCTATTTCCGTATAAATGTATTTATTATAATTAGTCTATAATAATACGTATCCAATAGTGCCATTCAAAAGAAAAACGTCAAACCTTTTTCCTTCTCATATATCCTTTTCAAGGGCGCTAAAGCTGGATCAAACTTGACTTCATCAGGCAAGTTCACCCACACTTCCAGAACTTCTGGAGTCACTTCTGCATTTGACACCAAGGAGTACTGACTCTTAGTCAGACCTGGAGGTATCTGATCTATGTTTCTGCTTGTCAAAGACTTGAACAACTTGGCCAAGGACATTTTGGATCTGAAATTATAAATTTAAATTTTCTGTTGTATTTAGGCATAATTAGTATACGTACGCCATCATGTTACATATGGACAGGTATCTTATAGTACAATTCACGTGTCTTAGTGTTTGTCTCCAAACTCCTCCGAAATGGCTGAATCGATTTACCTAAATGAAATTTTGCATACACATTCGGTAGGTATGAGAATAGGTTTATAACTATATTTTATACTTCTACGTAATAAGAGTTTTACCCCGAATATTTTATTTTTATGTTAGAGACTAGGATGCTCCAGAGTTAATTAATACTTTGCCGCGTCAGCTAGTATACTATTGAAAGTATTTTTTTACGATATTGACATACTTAATTTACTTCCCTAACAAATTTATTCATATATGCTATTTCCTATTTAGACTTACACCTCTTATTTCTTTGAATTTGCTTCTGAAACCTTAATTTGTGGCTGTCCAACACTCAATCACGAATCCCCGGACACGCGGCAGATGTACTAAAACAGCGGAACATCACGTGATATATCTGTCAACTGATGTTCAGAATACCCAGGTTTTGATTGGTCAGTTCATTTATTCATTCATGACTAAGTACAACTTAGCCATGTGGGTTTCCTCACAATATGTTCCTATATCGTTAACAACCTTGATAAGACAGACAACACAACAACACAGACTTAAGAAGACACATTTGTGTTGACCGCCCTTTAGACGTTACTATCCCCTATACCCTTGGTTCCTGGTGATGGGTATACAACTGCTTCTTACCGCCCCGCCCTGCCCGAATACTACTTAGACTAAGATAGACGCCCCTTACAAAATCCATGGAGGGATAGTGCAATTCGAAGCCGACACTACACAGCTATTCGATACAATTCTGCATTTCAATATTTATTTGAAAGATTCTCTATACAAAAAAAATCTCAATGCAAAAAACTTAAATAATATTGTTAGTATTTAATGTACCTACATACATACATACATACATATACTTACGGCTATAAATCCCTTAACGGGGTAGCCAGAGCTTTGAAATGAGAAATTTCTCAGCCACTTTTGGAAGTTGATTGGGGAAAATATGGTTATCATAAATGTTTTTGGTGACGGGTCTCCAACCACATCGCCCAAAAATCACTAAAAAATCTCCTATACCCTTTCTCGTCTACGATCACCCACGGGTAGAAATGGGGCAGTGTTATTCTAAGCCGACACTACACGGCTACTTAATGTCTTGTTAGTATTCTTACATTTCCTTCACGCATCACGCTCCAAAGAATATATATGGAAGTTGAATTAGGGAGTGTCGAAGGCCTTTATACGTTGACACACACCATTAGTTTGCATTGGAGTAGGTAGAGTCTCACATGATTTTAAACTCTACCTTAGAAACGTAATTCTCAAACTCAAACGTTGGCAAAGGTACTAATACTTCTGAACATCATGTGACATTGTCACCTAGTATGAGTACCCACGTTTCGCTTGGACAGTATACTCACGTGATAGGAGGCAGACTTATCGCCTTTTTTGTACGAATACACTGTCACATGACTAAGTACAACTAAGTCATTTCGTACGATCCTTACAATCCTCTCTAACTTCGTTTACATCCACAAATCTTCTCATACATGATCTTTACTATGTCATATTCTTCCATGTTTTTCAAATAAACCTATTCAACAACAAGTACAACTTAGTCATGTGGGTTTCCTCACGAGGTTTTCCCTCACCGTTAACAACCATGATAAATTAACCACACATATGACTTTAGAAATGACAAATTGGTGAAGCCCGTCCCAGGGTTTCAAGCTTCATCGTATTCACAATAAGCGGTGGTCAACCCACTGAACTATCATGTTTTTAACACGTATTCTTAAAAAAATAAAGTTTTCCATGATAGCTCAGTCAAAACACCACCGCTTCTCATTAAGGGGACGTAATGTCCAATCCTGAGTCGGGCCTACACCTTGTCTCTTAATACGTGTGGTCAATTTATCATGGTTGTCATCGTCGAGGCAAACATCGTGAGGAAACCCACATTGCAAAATTTCACTTGCTCGCTAGACAATTTATTTGTACAAAATGGCGATAGGCTTGCCTTCCATCACGTGACTTTCCAAGGAAAACGTGAGTCCTGAAAAATGTGTGACAGCTATGTCACGTGATGTTGAAAAGTAATTAAGTTAATGTCATTCAAATTGTATAATTAACAGATAAAAATGTAATTTATGTTTAAAATAACATTTTGGATTAGGTCTTTGGTACTTAATATTGGTATAAAGGAAGAAGAAAAGTTAAAAAATTGCGAGCTACAAGAGCAACATTTATGTGATGAGCATAAATGATTGTTTCTTAGTCTTGGGTGTTATTTAAATGTGTATTACACAATAAATATATCGTTGAGTTAGTATCCCATAATACAAGTTATACTTAGTTTGGGGCCAACTTGATCTGTGTATAATATGTCCGTTTACATTTAATATTCAATTTAACAGGCAAAGTATATGCTGAGCCGCTATTTTTACCCAACTTCTTCAGAAGGAGGGTTATTTATTACCCTTAGGTAAGGGGTTGTCCATTAATCACGTGAGGCTTGAAAGGGGGGGGGGGGTTTGATAAAAATCACGAAAATAACACAATGGGGAGGGGGGGTGTAGTAAGATATCAAACGCACGATTTTTAAACAAATATTAAGCGGCACATTTTAATTATGGTCGTTAATTTCAGAATAAAATGAGATTATAGTTTATACTTACCTGTATTTAAAATAATATAATATTCAGAAAATTTTAAGATTCGTTGTAGCTACTAAAAATACACGTGATGTTGAGAAGGGGGAGGGGGGTGGTCTTAAACCTCACTACTCATTACCAATGGGGGAGGGGGGGTTAAAAAATGCTTTAAAAAAGATCACGTGATTAATGGACAACCCCTAATTTTTATGACGTGTTTTTTGTTATGTGTATATATTTTTTTTTATTAGTGCTTCTGTCACATCTTCCGGTGTTTACGACGTGAAAGATTGAGTTTTGAAAGACAATTAACTATTCACAGCTCCATTACTTACTTACTTATACTCACGCCCATTATTCCCATTGGGGTAGGCAGAGACAGTCGATCGCCACTTAGTACGATTTACGATCACAGCTCCATTTACCGCGTTAAATCGACTACTTAACTTATACTCTATACTCTATACTAATATTATAAAGCTAAACTATAATTACAAAACTTGTTTTCTTGAACGCGCTAATCTCAAGAGCTTACTACTGGTCAAATAACAATAATTAATTATTTCAGCGTTAAATAGCGCGTTTATAAAGTAAGATTAAGGATATGCTAAATAGAATTGTCTATCTATATATATATATATATACAGGGTGTCCAGGGCATCAAAACGTCCAAACGAAAAGGGGGCAGGCACCATGGTCTAAGAAGTAAAAAAAAAATTTCAAAAAAATTGAAAATACTTGCCAGCTTCATTTTATACATTTTTTAACACAGTGGAGGTCAGAAAAGTAGGTCTAAAAATGTCATTTTTTTTTTCCTAAGTTGACTTGTTTTGCTCGTATTGTAATGTTTTTGCAAAAATAAATAATAAGTATAAAAGGTACTGTTAAAAATCAGTAAATAACCGAAAAAAATATTAAAATCGATAAATATTAGCAGAATTTTCAATTTTCACTAATTTTAGAAATCGAAATACATACATATATACTTGCCGTGTAGTGTCGGCTTAGAATATCACATACATTTCTATCCGTGGGTGATCGTAAGAGGCGACTAAGGGTATAGGAGCTTTTTAAGTGATTTTTGGGCGATGTGGTTGGAGACCCGTCTCACCAAAAACATTTATTATTACCATCTTTTCCCCAATTAACTTCCAAAAGTGGCTGGGGAATTTCTCATTCCAAAGCTCTGGCTACCCCGTTAAGGGATTTATAGCCGTGAGTATATGCATGTATGTATATACTTAATAAAAAGTCCTAACACCCTTAACCGCCTCTTACGAAAACCCACGGGAAGAAATTTTGAAGTGCTATTCTAAGCCGCCACTACAAAGCATATATTTAGCTAGTTTTCCATATGGCAAATAATTTGCACAGATACTAGACTAACAGCTATAAGATTGTAAGCTAAGAAACAATAATACTTTTAAGCTTGTAGAATGTTATTTCTGCATTTAATGAATTGATTTAAATAAAACTAACACAACACTAACTTTAAGTTTATTTAAGGATTTCAAATACGACTGAAAATGTACCTTATTTAATTAGAAAAAACTTTAGAAAAAACTGTTTTTAGATGTTAATTAATCTAATTTTTATCGAGTGTAATATGATCACGAAATAAAAGCAAATTCACAGTAGTTGAATCTTTACCACATTAAATACTAAAATAATTATTAAGAGAAACTATAAACTCATATTTTTATGAGCTTAGTGTCAACAATAGCAGCAACTCACTACTGCCTGAGATCCATCATCAACAATCTTTATTTTAGAATCTCTTCCCCATTTGGCTTCCAAAAGTGTCTTGAAAATTTATAATTCTGAAACTCTGGTACTTCATATTTTTAAAACTTGTCACTTAAATCAGTTCACTGTCAAATCTCCCGCCAAAAAGTTAGTATTTTTACCTTTGCAAAACAAGTGCTCTAACATACAGTTATCAAAATGTAGCCACCATACAGTATCATTGCCCTTGATACCAACCTTATCTCTACAAAATAACAGAAAACCTAAGGCACGACTGTGTCACTACACATAACTAACAGTTCACAAGAAAAACTTTTAATATATTATGAAAAAACCGAAGCATCTATGTCTTAAATCGTATCAAAATACGAAACAAATGTGAGATTTACGTGCGTGCTCACAGACTTTCAACGTAAAACTAATGTTATTTATTTAGCATAAACACATTGGTTTGACGACAAACCGCATCTAACTTCTGGCCCGTTGAAGGATATAGATACACATTTTATTTTAAGATATAGTTGTCAAAGATCATGATAATACGTAGATAAGACAAAGGATACCACGAAATCATACATGTTTTCAATATTAAGTCCTTTAACCGCTTCCAAAAATAAAACAGTCTAATTTGAATGTTTTTGACATGAAAACCTCATGTGGGGATTATTACTAATAAATATTTTTTTATTAAAAAAAACCGAAGCAGCGACGGGGTCGTATACCTGAAGTCGCGGGTTCGAACCCCGCCAGTGTCGAAATTTTTCTTTCCTTTATTTATATTTTATTCATTAGTAACAATAGTATATATTTAGTAGCATTAAATGAGCGTCTTTAAGTCATCTTTCATGTCAATAAGGCATGAAGTAAAAATTGTTAAGATTAATTATCAATTTTAGATGAAGTCAGATATAAAGTACCGTGCGGGAAAATCCCCAAGGTCAACCTGAACGTTAAAATGTATGGAGGTAACAAACCAGTTTGTTTTGATATTATTAACGTTAATACCATAATAAATATGTTTAAGAATAATACAAAAAAAAAATTAATTTCGAAATCACTGCTGCTTGCCCGAATATCCACAAGTACGATTCTCCAGAGAAGGAATTTGCTATACTAAACCAGTTAACGGCGAGGCATAACATCGTGAGGAAACCAACATGGCTAGGTTATTCCATTCGTTACTACAAGAAGTATTGTATTACAGAAAATTAATGAAAAATGGGGCTCTTTAGAAGGTCTTAGGCGATGTGGTTGGATACCTATCACTAACGATTCTTTATTTCTACCATCTTGTCCCCCATCAACTTCCAAATGTGGCTGAGGAGTTTCTAGCTTTGAAGCTCTGGTTTATCTTTTTGGGATTTATGGCCGTGAGTATATACACGTATGTGATGAACAGTGAATTAATTTTGCATATTAGTCCTGTGTGATGTAGCGAAATGACCAAGCCGTATATTTTACTTAAGTGCGGTTACTTAAGTGTATAGTCGAGTTTCATTAACTGGACGACCTTTAGTAATAAATTAATATGCAAATATAAGCTATAATTAATCTTACCGATTGTTAGTTCAGATCTCAAGAATGGATATTATGTAATCCATTGTTGTTAAAGAATTCTTTTATTTGTGTTTAAATACGTTAGAAAAGATGAAAGTATTCAAGGTGAATTGTCTAGAAACCATAAACAATAGGAGAAAGGAATGATAACAAAATTCTAAATAAATCCTATCATATCATAAACAATAGATGATATAGAATTTTGTGTACGTAAACGAAGCTAGAGAGGTTTGCCAGAATCGTACTAAGTGGCGATCAATAGTCTCCCCAATGGGAACAAACGGCGTCAGTATATGTATGTGTGTATGTATTTCTTTAAGGTTTTTGTAAAAATGCGGTTGGAGACCCATCACCAATGATACTTTATTTCTACCATCTAGTCACCTATCAACTTCCAAATGTGGCTGAGGAGTTTCTAGCTCTGAAGCTCTGGCTACCCCTTTTTGAGATTTAAGGCCGTGAGTATACGTATGTATGTATTTTCCAAAAATATTTAGTTTTCGCAAGATTCAGGTAATTACATACATTTTAATGTTTTCCTTCTAATACTAGTTTAGTCTTTGGCTCATTATCATGCCAAACACCGTAACATATTACTACGATTACGCGATTTCGTTTCACAAATGTAACAGTGTGTAAAAGAGACAACATACATACATACATATACTCACGGCTATAAATCCCTTAACGGGGTAGCCAGAGCTTTGGAATGATAAATTCCTCAGCCACTTTTGGAAGTTGCTTGGGGAAAAGATGATAATATTAAAAGTTTTTGGTGATGGGTCTCCAACCTCATCGCCCAAAAATCACTTAAAAACCCCTATACACTTAGTCGCCTCTTACGATCACCCACGGGTAGAAATGGGGTAGTGTTATTCTAAGCCGACACTACTCGGCAACTACTACAAAAGAGACAAAGATACATAATAGAAATAATACAAAATTATACACTTCCTATTCCTAACTGCATATCGTAAAAGCTTTGAATAATGCAATTGTGTTTTAAATATTTATATATTTTTGACTTTCCTTATCATTATTTTTCTGCAATACTGAATTCAATATTTTTGTTTATTAATTAAATTATAAATATGTTAAATAAAGTTAGACCGTTAGACCAAGGTTAGCCCATATTTTTTTTCCGTTCTTATACACGGTGGGTTTTACAACACTTAATCGTAAGACGTTTGAAAAGCAAGTCGAAAACGTTCTTACGAAGGCGAATGTCCGTAGTGAAAAGAATAAAAGAGCATAATTTGAATGTTTTTGTTCGTGAAAACCTTATGTGGGGATTATTACTAATAAATAAAGGAAAGAAAAATTTCAACACAGGCGGGAATCGAACCCGCGACCTCGGGTATACGCCCCCGTCGCTCTGCCAATTGAGCTTCCGCGTCAATGGCAGAGCGACAAGAATTTTTCTTTCCTTTATTTATCTATCTTCTATATCTATACTTATAATAAATCTGTAGAGAGGTCAATTCTGTACATGAAATATATTTTCAAAATAACTATCAGGTGGTGATTAGGGATCGATACTGATGCCAAAAATGCAATCAGTAAAATTTTTGTCTGTCTGTCTGTCTGTCTGTCTGTCGGTTTGTATGTTCCTTATGGAAACAAAAACTACTCGACGGATTTTAACGAAACTTGGTACAATTATTCTTCATACTCCTGCGCAGGTTTTTGTATACTTTTCAGCAGAGAAGTAAAGGGGAATTTTGGGAAATTTTGGGTAATCGGGAGAAGTTACTCCATTTTTTAAGCTTCCGTCGCGTGTGCAGCCTTAATGGTTAAACTTATATAGAAATCATGTGTGGCGGAAATATTCTTCATAAAATTATCTAAAAAATAATCCTCAACGGTATATGTCTATCTTTTACGGTTGACTCACAATAACACGTGTAATTCCTGATAGCTTAGCAGTTCGGAACATGCTGATTATATTATTTGTTTACTCTTACGTTTGTAAACCTCTCACTCATCCCTAATTTAAAAAAGTTAACATTATTACCTATTCAATAAAAAAAGAATTATAGAAATCGGTAGACAAACACCGAAATTATACATAAAATAAGCCATCGCGCCCGTGATCGAAACCAAATCTTTACTAATTTACATATAACATACTAGATGGCGCCAGTAGTTGCATCCTACCACAGATAATATTATTTATTTTTTAGATTGTTATAAAATACTTCATGGCGTTTTATTCCAAAATTTGCTATTAAACGGAAATACTGAACCTTTCATAAAAGCGCATTCAAAATCACCAAACTACACTGTTAAGGGAGTGCTATAAATTTAATAAATTGAAAACATTACGCAAAATGCTTGAGCAGTGACTGAAGACAAAAACCTCAGATATTTAAAAAAACAACGCTACCCGTGCGAAGCTGGGACGATCCACTAGTTAGTAATAAAAGAGCATATATAAGAAGAATGATGAATGTGACAGAAGCAAGAGAGATTTGTCAGGATCGTGCAAAGGGGCGATCTATAGTATCTGCCTACCCCAATGGAAAGAACGGGCGTCAGTATAAGTTAATTGTAAATCGTACAAGATATCTATAAAAAGGATAACTGCGGTATAAAAGTGCTTTACCGTAGTATATACTCACAAATAGGCGTTCCTGTATACTTGAGAGTTGAATCGAGACGTCTCAAGGACTGAATTACAATTTTAATAAGAAATAAATTCATACGGATTTATTACGTAAGTTATATTTACGTTTAAAAGTGTAAAATTCAGAAAACGTCTTTATCAATTCCTTTATTTTTAATAAATGAATAAATGGGTTTTCATATACTCACGGCTATAAATCCCTAAACGGGGTAGCCAGAGCTTTGGAATGAGAAATCATTCAGCGATTTTTAGAAATTGCAATAATAAATAAATGGTTTTCAGGACTTTTTTATTTCACACCGTCTATCTATGGGATATCCTTATATAGCTTCTGGATCCGGAGATCGCGGTTCGATCCCCAGTTATTGCATCATTCATGTGATTTTATTATGTTTGATAGTGAAAAACATTTATTTCGTCTGAAGTATTATATAAAGAGGTTGATTGGTAGTAGTAGTGTAATTTAGGCTTAGAATAGCATAAACCCAATCCTTTTCTCGGGTGTCGTAAGAAGCGGGAAAGGATATTGGTGCCCTGCCGAAAAAGTCTGAGTATTTCTAAACAGACGCGAGTAAAGCGGGATGGAGAGTGTATTTTTTTTCCATCACTTTTCTTATTTCAAAAAGATACAGAAAAAGTAAAATTTTTATCATACTTATACTCACGGCCATGAATCCCAAAAAGGGGTAGCCAGAGCTTTAGAGCTAAAAACTCCTCAGCCATATTTGGAAGCTAATAGGGGAGAATATGGTAGAAATAAACTATCATTGGTGATGCATTTCCAACACTGACCTCCATTATACTATGTAAATACGCTGGACTAATGATACGATGATGATACGTTTTAAAATGACAGCTATTTATTGTGCCGATTTGAAGCGCCCCCAATGTGGGGGAAAGGAACTAAATCTGACGTAAACGGCAAATTGGCCAGTGTTTTTTTTTTACCATAAATCGTAATATATATATGGTTTTTATAATAAAAAAATATTCAATAGTGCTGTGACCATTCGATAAAACTTACAGATGCAAAACGTGTACTGCCTATAGACCACTGACCTCCATTATACTATATAAGTACGCTGGACTAATGATACGTATCAAAATGACAGCTATTTACTGTGCCAATTTGAAGCGCCCCCAATGAAGGAACAAGGAACTAAATATGACGTAAACTGCAAAATGGCCAGTGTTTTTTTTACCATAAAGCATAATATATCTATGGTTTTTAGAAACAATTATAAATCAATAGTGCTGTAAAGTTTCGTTTCGATAAAACTTAGCATTTTACTTTAAGCAGAAACATTTTATCGATATATTTTATCTTCCTGTCCCATCTCTTTTATTAGTTCCTTGTTCCTTCACTGCTGCCGTAAGCGCCAAAATGGCGAAAATCAAATCGCCTCAATGTCACCCGGCCTATAATTAGTCCAGCGTACTTATATAGTATAATGGAGGTCAGTGCTATAGACAGATTGTTAAACATAGATAATCTTGTAATTTACAGGTTTCTAACCTTGGAATTATGGCTGAAAAGTATTAATAAGTCTAGTTCACGTTCAAAAGAATATGATTACATATGCTCAAAACACTTCAGCGACGTCTGTTTTATTAAGCATAAGATGCTCTTTGAGAAAGTGAAACACTTTATTTTGTTTGTACTTAATATAATGAATAATAAAATTGATGTCCCGACTAGTCGGCGACTAGTCGGTAAAGCCGACTATCCGGCCACTATTGTAGTCGTCGATTAGTCGGCGACTAATCGGCAAAGTCGACTATCCGGCTTCTTACGTTGTATTGTATGTATTTCTCAATAATATGAATGCGGGGGAACTACATGAAATAAAAATACAAACCTTGATAATATATAATTTTTTTATTTTATAATCAACCAGTCTTATACATTAAAAAATGTAAAGCAATCTTTCCATTGGTAATCAGTTTTTAAAATTACTTGCTTGTAAAGAAAACATAATTATCCCCAAAACCGTAATCGGCTTAGCCGACTAGTCGGCCGACTAGTCGGTCTTATTACAACCGACTAATCGGCTAGTCCGCTAGTCGGCGAAAGTCATAATCGGCACATCTCTAAAAATTATGTTTATTTTCTAAAATTACCTCACCTAATCTATTATTTGAATTGTCACGGGCAAAGTGAAACGGATAGCAGCTCATTATGTACTGAAGTTGAATTGAAGTTTCATATTTATTTAAAAAAACGTTCCCTATTTATTGTTGGATCTAGCTAGCTATACATAAACTACCCACATTTCCCGGCTTCGGCTTATCCTACGATTACTCAATCCTTGGTTAGTCATAGTATTAGCGATCAATGTAATTAGTTTGGACATTAGCCATGATTTATGCATTAAGAGTAATATGATACATTCCTTTAAGTAAAAGCTTTTATAGATATATTCTATCTTACCGTCCCATCCTTTCATTAGTTCCCTTCCCTCTCACTGCTGCCGTAAGCGCCAAAATGGCGAAAATCAAATTGCCTCAATATGTCACGCACGGCCTATAATTGGTCCAGCGTACTTATTTAGTATAATGGAGGTCAGTGATTTCCAACCGCATCTCCCAAATTCCACTTTAAAAAGCCCCATACCCTTAGTTGCATCTTACGACACCCGTGGGTAGAAAGGTGTAGTAACATTCTAAGCCGGCACTATACGGCGAAAAATATTCTCCCAAGAATAGGTAGTTAAGCCATGAATAGTACAAAATATATGAGCCAGAATGGATCCTAGCTGGGCAGCATTTTGCTTGAAATATTACTTAAAATAAAACACATACAAATTCGACAATTGTATATATTGCATTGCGCTAATTAACATAAATTTAACTTATTTAATATAAAGGCGACAATAAGGCATACATTTGTGAAATTGACATTATACATCACAATCACCCATGGGTATGGATATAAACTATATCACGATAGATTTTGCACAAATATGGGTAACTAATTACGCTAATTTACGTATTGCTTACCATTGGTATGGGTAAAATAATATATTAAGATATGGGTAAGTTATACCCATGGTTATGGGTACTTTTTAGTTCTGTTTCTAATGCGGCTATACCAATAACACAAATTAACTACATATATTTATTATAGGTATAATATAGGCAATAATGTGATATACTATAAATTGGTGCGATAATTAACAACTTGCTAGTATGGACAAATTAAGTATTTATAAAATCACAGAAACATAAGTAGATCCGCTTTTTTCTGAATGCACCATAATTTATATATAAAAAATATATTTCATGCTATAAATCTCAAATTAGAATGGTCCAAAAACAGTTCTGGTTTCTAAATATTGCTTTTTTTCATATTAAATTCAATAATTAAGTAAACGGATTTATATAAAAAATAATATGGATTTTTGGGCGATGCGGTTGGAGACCCATCACCAAAAACCTATATTTTTACAATCTTTTCCCCACTCAACTTCCAAAAGTGGCTGAGGAATTTATAACTCCTTATCTCTGGCTACCCCTTCTAGGGAAATATAGCCGTGAGTGTATGTAAGTATGTAATCGATATTAACCAACGAATATTTTAAATCACTTACGTGATATATCATTATAGATAATGTATACAAACCGCGAGAGTTTAAAAAGTGTATCAGCAATGAACTCGTTTGGACCACTTCTATGAAGAAAATTGCCTTCATTATATATGAATAATATATTTTACAGAAAAATATATAATTCTATCTGATTGGTGAAACAGCAAAGATATTTTCATACACGGCAATCAGTCTCTACATAAAGTATTGCTTTAGAAGAAAGCACATATTTCTACTGTAGTACAAGTATTATTATAATAAGATATATTGCTATACCGAAGACCTAGTTTTTACAATTATCACATATTTTTAATTACATCAGGTATTGTTGGAATTTAATTAAGTTTTTATGAGCCATATATTAAATTCGAAAATATAATTTAAGTACTACTAGCACTCTATTGACTTAATACTGATTATTTTAAGAAATTGAAAACCAAACAGCACACAATATTAGGTTAAATTAAATTTGTCTAAAAATTAAACTATTTTTTGTAAAATAAATTCGCCATCAAATAAATGCATTACAAAATAAAAAACATATATTTTTGTACAAAAAGTAATGATTAAAAAATTGAAAAATTATTAAGTAATATTACTGGTTGTGTAACATTATAATTGTAAATAATAAAATAATGTTAAATTATTTATTGCAAAATTAAAGTTTTAATATTTATTGCGTAAAGGGGCAAGCACCAATATGTCAGTCATTTACATTAAGTACAAAAGTGGCCTAGTAAGTAAATCAAACATTATACTATAGTTACAAAATGTTGGAAAGACCCTATTCTTCATTTGGTTTGGTAACAATAGTTTCAGCCAAATTTTAGCCGCCTAAACTTGTATAAAACATGAATTCATAAATTAACCCTAATATTTGCCAGCAAAATTAAGGTTAGAATCGACATTAATTCACGAATTTATATTTATATTAGCCGGCTAAAAAATACTTAACAGTATATCTTTACTCACAATGTTGAATATTGAAGTATTTACGTATGACAAAATTGACCACAACAAATATAAACTATTCAACTTTCAATTCATCGTTAAATAGTTCAGTTTAATGGTTTGTAAGTAATATAATCCTTTACATGAAAGCGTAAAAAATATGATGTGTTTTAAAAATCAGGCTATAAAATTACTGGTATGGTAATAAAAATAACATAACATAAAATATAATTCGAGTAACATTGCAAATCTATTTGCCTTCCCTTAGAAATATAGACTATCAGGAATGTTTTTATCTCAATTGAAGAGAAGCCTATCTCACGAAGTCTTCTTTTCATGCATTTTTCTATAACTCTGAAACAAGAAAAAATAGCATAAATTACATGATTAAAAAAGTGTTTTTAGTATACTATTTTCAACCCACTTGCCCATAAAATTACTTTTATTGCACTGTATTTTAAATAATTTTTATTAAATATTTTACTACCCAAACTACTCCCTATTTCCTTGGTCAATAATTTTAAATATATTTTTTTTTAACAACATACATACATACATATACTCACGCCATTAGTTCCCATTGGGGTAGGCAGAGACTATTGATCGCCACTTCGCACGATCCTGACAAACCTCTCTAGCTTCGTTTACATCCATCAATCTTTTCATACATGCTCTTTTATTCTTCATACTTCTGACGCCAGCCTTTTTGAGCACACTCTCAATTTGGTCCAAGTGTGTTCTCCGTGGTCGTCCTCTACTAACATTACCATCCACACTAGCTCTATAGATCCCTTTTACCAATTTTCTATCATCCATCCTCTCTATGTGCCCAAACCATCTCAACATTCCTTTTTCTATCTTTCTTACAATATCATCTTTCACACCACACTTTTCACGAATAACACTATTTCTCACTCGGTCACATAATCTAACATTACAAATTTTTCTGAGGGACCTCATCTCATTTTAACAAGTGTTTTGAAAATCGTTTAATGACACACTTCGAACTTCATCTTGACTGCAATGACTAATTTAGTATAATATTCGTAACAGCAATTAAATTTCATCTTTTCAAACATACATACATATACTCAGGCCGTTAGTTTCCGTTGGGGTAGGCAGAGACTATTGCTCGCCACTTTGTACGATCCTTGCGAACCTCTCCAGCTTCATAAATAAAAGATGTTATTAAAGGAAAGAAAAATTTCGACACTGGCGGGGTTCGAACCCGCGACCTTCGGGTATACGCCCCCGTCGCTCTGCCAACTGAGCTACAGTGTCAGTTGGCATCCAGCGCGAAATTTCTCTATCCTTTGTTTCTTTTTTTTTACACGTTCAAGTAGTGTTTGCGTTTCCTACCTCCGAATTTTAACTAATTCGGACGGCCACTTGTCTACCTTTTCAGATAGAATGCAAATGTTGGAAACGCCTAACTATCACATAATTTAATGTTTTTTGACATGAATTCCTCATGTGGGGATTATTACTCATAAATAAAAGATGTTATTAAAGGAAAGAAAAATTTCGACACTGGCGGGGTTCGAACCCGCGACCTTCGGGTATACGCCCCCGTCGCTCTGCCAACTGAGCTACAGTGTCAGTTGGCATCCAGCGCGAAATTTCTCTATCCTTTGTTTCTTTTTTTTTTACACGTTCAAGTAGTGTTTGCGTTTCCTACCTCCGAATTTTAACTAATTCGGACGGCCACTTGTCTACCTTTTCAGATAGAATGCAAATGTTGGAAACGCCTAACTATCACATAATTTAATGTTTTTTGACATGAATTCCTCATGTGGGGATTATTACTCATAAATAAAAGATGTTATTAAAGGAAAGAAAAATTTCGACACTGGCGGGGTTCGAACCCGCGACCTTCGGGTATACGCCCCCGTCGCTCTGCCAACTGAGCTACAGTGTCAGTTGGCATCCAGCGCGAAATTTCTCTATCCTTTGTTTCTTTTTTTTTTACACGTTCAAGTAGTGTTTGCGTTTCCTACCTCCGAATTTTAACTAATTCGGACGGCCACTTGTCTACCTTTTCAGATATAATGCAAATGTTGGAAACGCCTAACTATCACATAATTTAATGTTTTTTGACATGAATTCCTCATGTGGGGATTATTACTCATAAATAAAAGATGTTATTAAAGGAAAGAAAAATTTCGACACTGGCAACTCCTGAACTCACATGGCAAGCGCCATCTAGTTTCCAGAGAAGGTACCCACGTTTTGCTTAGACAGTGTACTCACGTGATAGGGGGCAGGCCTATCGCCGTTTTGTACGAATACACTGTCACATGACTAAGTACAACTCAGCCATGTGGGTTTCCTCACGATGTTTTCCCTCACCGTTAGCAACCATGATAAATTAACCACACATATGACTTTAGAAAAGACAAATTGGTGTAGGCCCGTCCCAGGATTGGAACTCACGCCCTTCTGTTTTACGGGCGGGTGTTCTACCCACTGGGACTTTAGCCTTTCCTTTAAGCAGAAACATTTTATCGATATATTTTATCTTAGTGTCCCATCTCTTTTATTAGTTCCTTGTTCCTTCACTGCTGCCGTAAGCGACAAAATGGCGAAAATCAAATCGCCTCACTGTCAATCGGCCTATAATTAGTCCAGCGTACTTATATAGTATAATGGAGGTCAGTGCATTTACCTGTTCAGCCATTTCATACAACACAGCTGCCGTGTCTTTCCCTGTTTGTTCTACTAACTGCTTGAATATACCGCCCTCAGCTTCGTTTGTTTCCGATCTGAAATGGTAGACATATTTTAATTCTATTTTTTCGATGTCTGTGGTTCAGTATGTTGGTGACTAATTTCTGGATCCGAAGGTCACGGGACAATATATATTAATAGATACATACATATACTCACGGCTAAAAATCCCAAAACTGGGAAGCCAGAGTTAAAAATAGAAAATCCTTAGCCACTTTTGGGAGTCAAGTAGAAAACACATTGTGGTAGGAGTAATATTATTTTTTTATTTAATATTTGTAACCTGGTGCTTCCGCATACCCTAAAAAATTGACTAACTGTTGGGAATATCCCCACATGAGGTTTTCATGAACAAAAACATTCAAATCGATCAAAGTTTCGGCATGCGAAGCTTCAATGCCAACCAAGTTTTAAGTCATACAAAAAGACCTAGTTTCCAACAATCTTTGCAACCAATATTTACCTTCCAGAAAATGTTCTTATTCTCTCGTTAGGCTGAACAACCATTACCGACTCAGACTGGTTGTCACTTCTGTCAAATGCAAAGTTTTCAGGAATAGCTAGAGGTGCCTGCAAAACGAATTATTTTATTAGTACAACATTATAGTTGTAGTGTCGGCTTAGAATATCACTACCCCATTTCTTCCTGTGGGTGAACGTAAGAGGCGACTAACGGTATTGGGGCTTTTAAGGGATTTTTGGGCGATGCGATTGGAGACCCATCACCAACAAACTTTATATTACCATCTTTTCACACAACTTTCCAAAAGTGGCTGAGGAATTTCTAATTCCTTAGCTCTGGCTATCCCTTTAAGGATTTATAGCCGTGAGTATATGTATGTATTATGATACAAGTAAGCAAACAAGTTATTATAAAAGGTGAATGTTGAGTGAGCGCTTTAGTGACTCGCTTTACTTAACTAACTATTTGGATTCCAGAGAGATAACGCAAGATTTTTCAAATACATTAATATGCCGTGTAGTGCCAGCTTCGAATGTTAGTGACCCCTCCCCTTTCCAACCACGGGTGTCGTAAGAGTCGATTAAGGGTATTGGGGCTTTTTAAAGGCTTTCTGGGCGATGAGGTTCGAGACCCATCACCAACAACCTTTATTTTAGAATAGATTAGAATTCTTTATTAGAACTCTTTATTGCACATCAAACAAAAAAAATATGATAAAACAGTTTACAATGAGGTACAACAGGCTATACTATTTACTATACTCTCAATCTCCCTCACAGCCCATATATCTTCCCACCAAGGGGCTCGAGCCTACCCTATATAGGGTGATTTGGCCATAGTCCACCATGCTGGCCAATTTCGGGTTGGCAGACTAACTACTACTACCGTGATAATAGATATGTATGTATTTAAGAATATTATTTGCTGTGTAGTGCCGGCTTAGAATAGCACTACCCCATTTCTTCCGGTGGGTGTACGTAAAAGGCGACTAACGGTATCGGGACTTTTAAGGGATTTTTGGGCGATGCGGTTGGAGACCCATCACCAACAACCTTTATCTCACTATCTTTTCCCCACTCAACTTTCCAAAAGTGGCTTAGGAATTTTGAATTCCTCAGCTCTGGCTCCCCTTCTTGGGATTTATAGCCGTGAGTATATGTATGTACCGTTAGTTCCCATTGGGGTAGGCAAAGACTATCGGTCGCCACTTCGTACGATTCTGGCAAACCTCTCTAGCTTCGTTTACATCCATCGATCTTTTCATACATGCTCTTTTATTCTTCATACTTCGGACACCTGCCTTTTTGAGCACACTCTCAATTTGGTCCAAGTGTGTCCTCCGTGGCCGTCCTCACATTACCTTCCACATTAGCTCTATGGATACCTTTTACCATTGTATTTACTAGGTACATTAAAAAGTTATCTATTATATTATATCTATTATATTACCTGACTCTTCGAAAGCAACGTTCTGACTGTGGATTCTGGTTTGCCGTGTTGCGTGAGGAGCTCGTACGGATGACCCGATTCCACTATGCGACCCCTGTATCACGAAATTAGGTTATTAATAACATATTTTATCATTTAGTAATTAATTTATCATGGTAGTTAACGGTAAGGAAAAACATAACATATATAACATAACATACATAACACGGCGTGAACGTTTATGTTATGTTATACATACATAAATGTTCACGCCGAATATCCCCGAAGGGGTTGACAGAGGTGCTAATACTTCTGAACATCACGTGACTTTGTCACCTGGTGTTCAGAGTACCCACGTTTTGCATGGACAGTGTACTCACGTGATAGGGGGCAGGCCTATCGCCGTTTTGTACGAATACACTGTCACATGACTAAGTTCAACTCAGCCATGTGGGTTTCCTCACGATGTTTTCCCTCACCGTTAACAACCATGATAAATTAACCACACATATGTCTTTAGAAAAGACAAATTGGTGTAGGCCCGACCCAGGATTCGAACACTAGTCACTTGCACGATAACCAAGTGTTCTACCCACTGGGCTATCACGGTTGTAAAAACAAAGTGGGGAAATCCCGCCGTATGTTGTCACCTGGTGTTCAGGCTACCCACGTTTTGCTTGGACAGTGTTCTGACGTGATAGGGGGTCTATCGCTGTTTTCTACGAATATACTGCCACACGACTAAGAAAAACTCAGAAGTTTTCCCTTATCGTTAACAACTATGATAAATTAACTACACATATGTTTTAGAAAAGACAAATTGTCGAAGGCTCGACCCGGGATTTGAACGATTGTCTGCACGATAAGCGGTGTTGAGTTATCACACTGCGCTATCACGTTGATAGTGACGTATTACATCACTAAGGTGTAAAGAAATAATAGGAAATAAGAATTTCGCATCAGTTATCACTTGACACCATAGCTCAAGTGGCAGACTGACCGGGACGTTGATGGTGGTCGCGGGTTTCGAAACCTGCTGATCTCGAAAAAAAGTTCTTTCCTTAATTGATTAACCAACACAGAGTGTATCGACATTTAGGGTGACGCTGTGTAGTCTCACGGATTTCGTGAGAGGAAGGTTAGGTTAGGGTAGGGTATTGCGGCTTTTATATTATTATGTTTGTTAGGCGATGTGGATGGAGCGTCATTATCAACCATCCTTCATATACTATTTATCTCATTTACCAAATTTTTCCAAAGTTCTAAACTAACTTTTAAAGTTCCAAATGAGTTCCAAGTTCTGAACATCTGGCTTCTCTTTTTAATATTTACCTGATAATAATAATAATAATAATTTATTTAAATTCCAATTGCACAATTACAGTTTTATATAGTTTACAGAGTAGGTTGAGTGCAACATTTAACCGTGTTTACATTATTGATAATATTGGTAGCCCCTACACTAGGCCTGATACACTGATACCCTGGCTACCCTTTTTCATGTTAGAGCGCGTCATGTTAGAGCGCACACTACAGCGGACTCACTCGCACATAGTAGCGTCTCACTCATATCCTACATCGCGGTATATAAATGGGATGAAAAGAGGTAAATCACGTGGAATTGACAGCCTAAGTGTAGAAAATTTGAGATGTGCTGGTGCTCATGTACCCAGGGTTTTAACACTATTTTTAACTTATGTGTGAGTCACATGATATGAAGCGACATGATAGTCCAGTGGGTAAGAACACCCGCCCGAAAAACAGAAGGGCGTGAGTTCCAATCCTGGGACGGGCCTACACCAATTTGTCTTTTCTAAAGTCATATGTGTGGTTAATTTATCATGGTTGCTAACGGTGAGGGAAAACATCGTGAGGAAACCCACATGGCTGAGTTGTACTTAGTCATGTGACAGTGTATTCGTACAAAACGGCGATAGGCCTGCCCCCTATCACGTGAGTACACTGTCTAAGCAAAACGTGGGTACCTTCTCAGGAAACTAGATGGCGCTTGCCATGTGAGTTCAGGAGTATTGGTACCTCTGCCAACCCCTTCGGGGATAAAACGGCGTGAACGTTTATGTTTATGTTATGTTATGTTTATGTGTGAGTCACTCGTATTTACCTGCGGATCTTATGCGAACAGTAGTTACTCCAATAGCTAAGAACAGAACGGCTGATTTGTCGGACAGTCATAATTATCGGCCCATATCTCTGGCATGTGTTATTGCAAAAGTGTTTGACTGTTTGTTGGATACACAACTGGACACATATTTGAAAATCCGTGACGAGCAATTTGGTTTTAAATCAGGTTTGTCAACCGAAAGTGCAATTTTGTGTCTAAAACGAACAATCAGATACTATGCTGACAGAACAGTGTTTGCGTGCTTTTTAGATCTGTAATAAGCTTTTGACCTTGTTTGTTATGAAAAGCTTTGGCATAAATTGACAACTTCCAAGGTACCTAGCGCCATTACAAATATGTTAAACTATTGGTATAACAATCAGAGCAATACTTTTAAATGGAACAATGTTTATCCAAGAGATTACAAATTGGTTGTCCATTGGATTGGTTTTTGTTGGTCCGCCGGTTTGCACGGTGTTCTAGAGAGGTAAATGTCGCTCTATTCAGAGCTTTTTGCCAATCTTTTTATACTTGCTCCCTGTGGGTCACATATACGCGGAAGGCATACAACGCGCTAGGTATACTAACGCCTATACTGCAGTATAATAACGCGTTCAGAGTGCTGTTGAGGCTGTCCAGGTATTGTGCGTCTGGCATGTTTGCGGAGGGGCCCGTGGAGGATTTCTACGCTATCCTCCGCAAGCGTGTCGCGTCCATTATGCGCAGAACTTGGGACAGCTCGAATATACTCGTTAGAATATTGGCCGATAAGTATGACGATCCCATGTATAAACACTGGGTATATGTGCAGCAGGATACTAGGGAACCGTCTCATGCTAGGTTCAGCATATATTGTAAATAGTGTTATTTAGTTTTTTCGTTAATTTCATACATACATTTTTTTATTTTCTTTTTATTAGTTAATCATTATGTTAAAAATAAGGACTTACTAACATATTTCATAAGTATTTCGATGTTACTAACTTACTAACTGCATATGGATGATGTAAATCCGAAATAAAGTTTTTAATTATTTGTTATTATTATTATAAATGTTTTTCCAGTTAAGCATAGATATAAATTATAAGTTGGTACACAGCAGGGTGTACGGGCCATTATATCTTAGCTATTCCCACATGTATGTATGTTAGGCTGTACATTTCCAAATATCCTCCATTTCATAGTCTATTCTCCACTTAACTTAAGTAGCTGAAGAATTTATAATTCTGATACCCTGGCTACCCCTTTTTAAGATGACCAGCCGTGAGTATACGTGTGTATACTTACTTATCCATTACGATGACTCGATCGTAGTCCATGACGGTGTTCAGTCGGTGCGCGATGGTGAGGACCGTGGAATTGGCGAATTTGGTTCGAATCGTGTTTTGGATCATTTTGTCTGTCCTGCAAATAAGTATATAAATAATAAATATAAATACGGATGTATTACATAGATGAATTTAGACTCGAAAGGTGTTAAGGAAATGACAACTAACTTCGAATTCTAGTGTCTAGTCTAGAAATCTAGAATCGTCGAAGTATATAATAATTTACAATTTTACATTAAAAAAAAAGATTTATCTTTTTATTTGGAAATTAATGAATGACTATTTAATATATGTAATTTTGGTTTGGTCACGGGAAGACTGACATGATAACTGAAAAGTTTTCGAAACGTCGACGGCTTTAAAAACAATCAATAGTTGTTTTAATTATAATATGCAAACGTGAAAATCTTAGAAAATACTACATTAAATATTCTTACTCAGTATCCACATTAGCCGTGGCCTCATCCAGTACAAGCACCGAAGAGCTGGCCAGAGCAGCCCGAGCTAGGCACAGGAGCTGGCGTTGACCTAAAATTTAATTATATTGTTTATTCATATTGGAGAGAGGTGTAGACAGTGTAGAAGAAGGGGAGAGAAGCCTTTGCCCAGCCGTGGGACATAAAAGGCTTATAATAATAATGATATTTATTCAGGTCAAAAAGAGAGGCGTCCGAAGTATGTTTTTTTCTGTAATATATGTCTAGGAGATGAGGTCCCTCAGGAAATTTTGTTATCTTAGGCTACGTGATCGAGTGAGAAATAGCGTGTGAAAGATAGTGTTTTAAAAAAGATAGAACAAGGAATGTTTAGATGGTTTGGGCACATAGCGAGAATGGATGATAGTAAATTGATAAAAGAGATCTATAGAGCCATTGTGGAAGGTAATGTTAGTAGAGGATGACCTCGGAGGACACATTCGGACCAAATAAAGTGTGCTCAAAAGGCAGGCGTCCGGAGTATGAAAAATAAAAGAGCATGAATGAAAAGATTGATGGATGTAAACGGAGCTAGAGAGGGATCGTCCAAAGTGGCGATCGATAGTCTCTGCCTACCCCAATGTGAACTAATGGCGTGAGTAAATCTTTAAACTAACCTGATGAGAGGTTTCCTCCACCGTCGCCAACCTTGCTAAGTAGAGACGCTGGCATTTGGGATACTGTGTCGCGGAGTTCTACCTGTAAGAAGTAAATGAGATATATTTTAATAGATGTAGTTGCCATGTAGTGCCGGCTTAGAATGTCGCTACCCCTTTCTACCCACGGGTGTCGTAAGAGGCGACTAAGGGTATTGTGGCTTTTTTTTGGATTTTTGGGCGATGCGGTTGGCGACCCATCACCAAAAACCTTTATTTTTACCATATTTTCCCTACTCAACTTCCAAAAGTGGCTGAGGAATTTATAATTCCTTAGCTCTTGTTACCCCTTCAAGGGAAATATAGCCGTGAGTATATATATCCCATCAAAAACATTAAATGTAAAAAAATGCCAAGTCTCTCGATGCAGTCTTTCCATCGTAAAAAGTTTTGAGATCTCATAGAAGCCAAGTCCTATTCAAAATATTTCGTAGTTATAAATCAACATTTAGTAATTGTATCAATAGTTTTCTTTATATTATAATTATAGTGACTTGGCAATGAGCACAAGAAGAAACAAATAAAACGGTATATTTGGAGGAGTTGAAAGTTACACACACCGCATGCGTAAACATTAATATCACAAAATTAATTTTCTTTCGGTTTATCCGTGTCGTCCCAACCGAATTTCGGCAACGGCAGTCAGTCTTAGTGCACTCTCGATTCATTTACTTTCATAAAGCGATGGCCCGTAAGGTATTCTTAATTATTGTATTGGAGCATGTAGTCGGTAGTGACCATCATGATTCACACATAACAAATAATCTGATCACTGGTCTCGTCAGTAACATTTGCACATAATTCCAGGCAGCAAGCAGCTTTTAAATTGTGCTCATTGCCAAGTCACTATAATTATAATATAAAGAAAACTATTGATACAATTACTAAATGTTGATTTATAACTGCGAAATATTTTTAATAGGACTTGGCTTCTATGTGATCTCAAAACTTTTTACGATGGAAAGACTGCATCGAGAGACTTGGCATTTTTTTACATTTAATGTTTTTGATGGGATCTCATTTATTTTTTGTAAGTGTATTTCTTTGTGATCTGATACTATGGAGTAATTATCGGGAACGAGTACTTCGTAATGACCTCCTAAAAAAATCCCAGTAAATCGTAAACGTTTCACTGGTTTGCTAGGATCATCACCGAATGATCCCTGCAAACGACCATTTTGGTAAACTTGGAAAATAAAGGGATACAATGCAGCGGCCGCTTTAAGTTCGGATACGGATCCATGGGTGGTTGTTTTCAGCATTGCAGCTGAATACATATCTGCATTGATATAAACGTCTCCACGTTCGTCGCAGGTATAGACTTGCATGTCATCCCAATTCTCCACTACATAGTGGACGACAGCACGCCTAATATCGTTTGACGACTGAAAACTCCCATACATGCTGTATGACAACGAATGAAATAAACACGACCCATCTCCAGGAATAGAGATGACTCTGTGTGGACAAAGGTCGCCATTTATGTACAATATTTCACGTTCCATTACACTATATTTACAATTACTTCTATAACAATAGGGCTTAAACTTATATATATATATATATGCAAACTAAATAGAACTAAACTAACTAACAAATAACTAACTAAATAAATATATATCTACTAACTTACAAACTATAGCTAAACTAAACTAAATAACACGTAAAGTTCTCCGAATACCAATTATCACTACAATATTTTTTAGTTTCGAAATGGGTTTTCATAGACAGATGGCGCTATCAAATGAAAATTATCGAATTATTTTGAAGTACTACTTACACTGCGCTTTGTAACGAAACCATAGCGCGATTCAGACAGGTACAACGCCATCTATCGAGCGCGCATACAATATTTATCGCAATACAATGGAGTTTTAGCTTTATTAATTTAATGAACTTTATGTATTAATATGTATTAATGATAGTCTATGTATTACATTTATATTATTCTTTTCTATTCTATGTATGTAATCATCCAATTGAATAGGTTAACAATGCAGTCACAATCCATACATAATGTTCTTGCCAAACCGCAAGTATAAAATTGTTTTCTATGGCATATAATTTTTTAATGTTTTTATAATTTTTCCTTTATATGTGGCTAATGACCTATCTTGGTGCAAAATTTGAAGTTTCTAAGTCTTCTAGAAGTACCTTAGATTTTTGATGATCTGTCAGTGAATCAGTGAGTGACAAAATGGTGTAACTTTGATCGACCGTAACTCCTAAACTATTAATTCATTTGGCGTGTAATTTCGAACTTAAGCTTGTTCTAATGCCTACTATTATTCACCGAAAACCTAAACTCCTAGCTTTGTCCACGTCGAAGATATAGGGGGGGCGAAACAGCCGCGAACCGCTTCGAGAAAAGATGGTACGGCCGTGCCCGTTTTGCTCGAGACTTGGCAGGGGCACTGCCGTGCCCCCAGATGTATGTATTTTAATAGATACAAATCCCAGAGGGGATAGCCCGAGCTTCAGAATTAAAAATCCTCAGCCATTTTTGAAAGTTGAGTCTCTAACTGCTACGCCCAAAAATCACAACCTCAATACCCTTACCGCCTCTTACGAACCCCCACAGGAAGTTATGGGGTAGTGCTATAAGCCGACACTGCACAGCTTTTCAAAATCTATAGCTTGTTATTTTTGCCTAATAATCAAATACATTCAAATTTTTATGAAAATTCATGAAACTCTCCGAGATATAAAGTATCCAATATGTTAATTACGTTCATCACCTAGCTTTGTGCCAATGCAAACAAGAAACAGTCTTGTTTGCATTGAAAGCAAAGCAAACAGCAAAGATATACTGGCCAGTACACCCTGCTGTGTACCAACTTATAATTTGTATCTATGCTTAGCTCGAAAAACATTAACATACCGCGATGTAGGAATATAAGTGAGACGCTGCTATGTGCGAGTGAGTCCGCTGTAGTGTTCGCTCTAACATACATACATACATACATATACTCACGGCTATAAATCCCTAGAAGAGGTAGCCAGAGCTAAGGAATTAGAAATTCCTCAGCCACTTTTGGAAGTTACGTAGGGATTAGATGATGAAATAAAGGTTCTTAGTGATGGGTCTCCAACCGCATCGCCTAAAAATCCCTTCAAAACCCCTATACCGTTAGTCGTCTTTTACGTACACAATGGGGTAGTGCTATTCTAAGCCGGCACTACACAGCAACTAACAAACACTCATACAAACTAACATAATGCGCTCTAACATTACTCCCACAAGTCCTCTACTAAACTACTAATACTGAAACACTTACGCCCGATTTCTGAATTGAGTATTCAAGCTGAAAACGACTTAAGTATCGTTTTGTCTCATTAAATTTTTAAGATTACAATGCGACAGAACGATACTTAAGTTGTTCTCAGCTGGAATACTCAATTCAGAAATCGGGCGTTACACTTCTGATACGTGTCAAAGTTGTCTCTCAACGTGGCCACTTTTGGAAGTTGTGGGGGTTATCATCTATTAAAATCTTCAATACCCTTACCTATGAAACCCTAGCTTTGTACCAATGCAAATAAGGGACAGTCCTATATTAAACTAAAAAATAACACGAACCTTCTCGAGCGCCCGCCATATCTCCGCGTCGCTATACTTCTGATACGGGTCCAAGTTATCTCGCAACGTGGCGGCAAAGAGAGCTGGTCGCTGTGGCAGCGCGGCTAAACGTGACCGCCACGCGCGCAACCCCGCCTGCGTGGCAGACACGCCGTCCACTGATATGGTGCCTGATACTTTGCTTAGTCTATGGATAAAATATAAATTGAAAATTTAGTAAGATATTTTTGTCAGAGTGAGATTGAAAAGTTGTAAGATATGTCATTGCTACGTTAGACAGAGATGTGTCTTAACAGTAAATGTGGGTTGTCCAACATTGTTACGATTCAAATCGAATGAGTTGAGCTCCGCGTAATTTAATCATTATTTTGTGTAAAACTGTTTTAAAGTGTATAATTCTTTATAAATATTAGTTCACATTTAGCGAGTGTGTTGTGTAATTGAAGATAATGCAAAATATTAGTGTTTGTTGGTGAAAACTGATAAAACATTAGACATGAACTGTGTTGTTTGCAAAAGGGCGGTTGAAGATTTTGAACTGGTACAATGTAGTTCGTGTAAAGGAGGTTACCACTACTGCTGCCTAAATATAACGTCAGCCCAGTTCCGGGAACATGAGGCAGAGATAAGAAGGTATCGTTGTCGGGACTGTACCAATGTGACCAGAAGGATTGTGGTGACGGATGACACTCCGGTGAGGGGAGCTAGGCCTGCTAGGATGGAGGACAATTTTGTTAACTTGGACATGACTATAAACACCACCAACATGTCGTGTGAGGATGTAACTACATCTCCGAATCAACAGGTGTCCAAGAGTGAAAATCATATCAATGCCACCGAATCGAGTGAGATGAGCAAAGCACTTATTAACATCACGGAAGCTTTAAACAACACAATCACTTCAAAAATGAATTCACTTGAGGAGAAACTCACTAAAATCATAAACGAGAAACTGGAGACATCATTGGAGAACACTCGTCTTCGTACGGAGTTAGCAAGTACCAAAAATGAGTGTCGCAGGCTGCAATCGGAGGTTCAGAAACTGAAAGCTGAAATGTCAATGCATAGGGCTGGATCGAGTTATGAAAGTGCTCTCGTATCTAACATCGAGCGGAAGCTAGTAAACCAGCACTCGCCATTACCGCCAAGCGAGAGAACTGACGTAGCACTGAGGGCGCATGCGCAATCGCAGCCAGTGGCCGCGCAAGTAGCAGTTAAAAAGGGACAGAAAGATAATGCTAGTGGTGTCATGAGCTATGCAGCTGTGGCCACGAAAACTACGAATGGAGCGGGCAAGGTCATTTCTAATAAACCGACTAACGAAGGGTGGATTGAAGTGGGAAAAAAACAGAGAAGAGTTTATAATAGAACGACTATTATAAAAGGCGGCGGTTCTTCTATATCTGGAATTGAGGGCGTTGAACAGAAGAAGTATCTGCATGTGTGGGGTTTAAAAAAGACTACAACAGATGAAAATATAAGAAATCATATTGAAAATATCATTGGTAAAGAAAAGGAGTTTAAAGTGGAAAAAATAAAGTTAAAAACTGAAAGAGATTATGTTTCTTTTATAATTGGGATCCCTGAATCTAAATACGATGAGGTATGCAATCAAGATAAATGGCCAGTAGATGTTAGGCTTGCCGAATGGGTTTGGTTTCGAAACAAACGTGCAAAAGAATAAACCAATAAAGAAAATTCTTTTGTTTTATCAAAACGTGAGAGGACTTAGAACTAAGTTGGAAGAATTTAAAAATAATATTTTAACATCGTCTGCAGTATTGTTCGCTATCACCGAAACGAGTTGTACTGAATCTATTTTTGACGCCGAATTGGTTCCCACTGGATACAAAATTCTTCGGTGTGATCGCAACGACGGGAGAAAGATGGGCGGCGCGATGTTAGTGGCCACGCCCGATTACGAAATCCGCCGAGTGCAGGTGCCGGGAGACACGAGCGTCGACGATTACTCGTTTGAAATAATTTCAGCGAGGGTAATTCGAAAAAATCGGTTTTTGTTCGTAATATGTGTTGTATATATCCCTCCTAAAAGCACTAATTACAATTATTTTAAATTATTTGAAATTATTGAGCAATTATCTTTTAAATATAAAAATAAATTGTTAGTTGTAGGGGATTTTAATATGCATTCTTGTTCAATAGATGTAATTAATTATTATGAATATTTTAAAGCTTATTGTGGAGTCAGCCAGATGAATACTATCTTAAATAAAAACGACCGCTGCCTAGACCTAGTCCTTGGTGCTTTGAAAGGCATGTGTGAGAGCGTAACGCTGTCTAGTGAGCCTCTTGTGAGTGAAGATGCGCACCACCCTCCATTGGAAGTGACACTGTGTTGCATCCGTGGTAGCGATAACGAGGGCGTGGAGTCGCCGTCGCCGCCGTCGCCGCAGCGTAACTCAATTACAAACACCACGTTTAAACGTGAATGGAATTTTCGGCGAGCAGATTTTTCATTCCTATATACTAAGTTATTACTGACTGACTGGACCGACCTCTATTGCATTAAAGATTCAAATGAAGCTCTCAATTACTTTTACACTATCATAAATAGTATAGTAGATGACTGCGTTCCTCAGAAAAAGCGTTATTCAGGCTGCCCTAGGTATTCATATCCCGAGTGGTATACACCTGAAATAAAACGCGACATTGCTCTAAAAGCTAAACTACATAGGTTGTTCAAAAGGACAGGTGCACAATGTGATTACGATAAGTTCTCAGTGGTTAGGGCTAAATTAAAGATAGATTTACGGGTTGCAAATCGAAATTACGAAAACCGCATTCAATATTTATTATCGAAGGAACCGAAATTATTTTGGCAATTTGTTAAATCGAAAAGGGGTAATTTAAATAAATCTATCATCAGTGAGAACGGATCGGTACTATCGGAAGAGGAAACCGCTCATGCGTTTTCAAAGTTTTTCAGTTCTGTGTATGCAGAGAGCCCGGCAAGCCTTAGTGTCCCGCACGCGATGGCGGCGGACGCGGCGGCGGCGGGCGCGGCGGCGCGCGTGCATCTCACCGCGCTCAGCCGCGACGACGTGCACCGCGCGCTGGCTCGCCTGCCCGCCAAGACGTCGGCCGGGCCGGACGGGATACCGGGGTTCGTTGTTAAGGACTGTCGTGCAGTTCTGGAAGATCCGCTCTTGCATATATATAACCTTTGCCTATCGGAGGCGACGTTTCCGGACTTTTGGAAAGTTACACGAGTGGTTCCGGTGCCAAAAGGTAAAATAAGTTCCAATGTCCAGGATTATCGCCCTGTAGCGGTGCTTTCAGCATTCGCAAAAGTATTCGAATCCGCTTTACAACAACGAATATACGGGGAGATAGCTGGGGCAATAACAAATAGTCAGCATGGGTTTAGACCCTATCATAGTACCACTAGCAATCTTTTGAATTTTATGTGTCACGTGGTTCCTCAGGTAGATTCTGGCAATAGTGTAGACGTATCGTACTTCGATTTTAAAAAGGCATTCGACACTGTAGATGGAGATATCATTCTTGGAAAGCTAGCAAAAATGGGATTCACGCCGCATTCCTTAAATTTTTTTGCTACGTACTTAGGTAACCGCTGCCAATACGTGGACTACGCTGGATATAAGTCTGGCGAGTATCCTGCGTATTCTGGTATAAGTCAGGGAAGTAATTTGGGCCCCCTTGAGTTTATTATCATGGTGAATGACCTCCCGAAAGTAGTTAAGCACTCGATATGTCTTATGTTTGCCGATGACCTGAAGTTGCTGCTTCCAATTAAAACTGCCGACGATTGTCATCGAATGCAGAATGACATTGAAGCAGTAGAGGGATGGTCTCGGGAAAATAAATTAATGCTCAACATAAATAAATGTGTCACTATCACACTAACTAGGCAACACGCTCCATACCACCACCCGTATCACATTGGTGGAGTAGTGCTACCGCGGGTGCAGGAAGTGCGTGACCTCGGGGTCACTATTAGTGCGGATCTAACTTTTCGTAGTCACATTGTGAACGTTTGTAAGAAAGCATTCAGAACACTTGGCTTTGTGCTGCGCACGGCTAAGGGTTTTACCAATATAGAGGCTATAAAATCTCTTTATAATTCTTTAGTGAGAAGTAAATTAGAATTTAATGCAGTCATCTGGGCTCCACATGAAACAAAATATTGTCTCATGGTGGAGAAAATTCAAAATAAATTTATAAGATTCTTGTATTTTAAATTGTATGGTGTGTACCCGTACTATCCGTTGATGTACCCTACTCTGTTCATTTTGGGTATGGTAGGGTATATCAAGTTGGAGGTTAGAAGAGATCTCACTCTTATGGTGTATTTATTTAAAATTCTAAGAGGAATTATTTCCAATCCCACTATTCTTACTATATTGAGCGTTGAGGTTCCAAATACTACGTTGCGACGACGGCGTGCTCGGCTTCTCATGGTGCCGTCGTCTCGGACAAATCTTTTGCGAGAAAACTCACTAACGCGGGCTATAGCCGCATTGAACCAGGTCGATGAGGAGATCGATATTCTCCACTGTTCGCTGACTGACTTCACAAAAACAGCACTACGCTATTTATGTTATGAAGTTGATAGTTATACTTGTAGATAATAAGGAAAGTAGAAATTTTAAAAAAAACTAAGTATGTATAATATAATTAGAATGTAAAATATGTGAGAATTAATCGTATTAGGCCATACCTGTAAAGATTATTTCTGTGTAAATAAATAAATAAATAAATAAACAGACAAAGGAGACTGAATAATATTACAGACGCTTCAAAACGAGATGTCTCACAAAGTCATTTCTCATTTAAGAGTAACTTTGCTTACCCTACGGGCAAAAGGACATTAAAAATTACAAACAGACATTGTATTACATATGTCAATGATAGGTAAGCGTGAGATATGTCAGTGACAGCTTAGAGTGAGATAAGATAACCTGAGATATCATACATACAACACAAGATTGAGATATTACACTGATAAATTAAAGAGAAACATTTCACTGTCTCGTTATAGTGAGTTTAAACGTGACCGCCACGCGCGCAGCCCCGCCTGCGTGGCAGACACGCCGTCCACTCATATGGTGCCCGATACTTTGCTTAGTCTACGAAAAATAAACACTTATAATTTAGTAAGATGTTTATGTCCGAGTGATATTGAAAAGTTATTGTGAGATATGTTATTGATATGTTAGAGCGACATATGTCACTTAACAGTAAGTTTTGAATGTCCAACAGAAAAAGGAGAGTGAATTATATTACGAGATATCTCACTAAGTAATTATTCATTCAATAGTCTCAGCGTGACCGCCACGAACGAAACCCCTGCAGAACGCTTGCGTGGCAGACACGCTGTTTATCGATATGTTGACTGAACCTTTTCTTAGTCTCCGGACAAAATTTTCTAGTGAGATATGTAAGTGAAAAGTTAGATTGAGATATGTAATTGAAAAATCAGAGTGAGATAAGTTGAACATTTTAATTCAAATTTATCATTGATATAGGAAGAAGAAGAAGAAGAAGAAAATGCTTTATTCTCCTCGTGAGGACACACAATAATAATAAAACACAAATCAAAACGACATAAAAGACAAAGAAAAAGATAGAGAGGATGGATGACTGTAAATTGGTGAAAGAGATATATAAAGCCAATGTGGAAGGTAATGTTAGTAGAGGACGACCTCGGAGGACACATTTGGATCAAATACAAAAATGTGCTCAAAAAGGCAGATGTCCGCAGTATGAAGAATAAAAGAGCATGTATGAAAAGATTGATGGATGTAAACGAAGCCAGAGAGGTTTGCCAGGATCGTACAAAGTGGCGATCGATAGTCTCTGCCTACCCCAAAGGGAACTAACGGCGTGAGAATATGTATGTATGTATGTATAAAAGACAAGGCTATATATCATCACGCCCGATGTCTGGGAGCTAAGCAAATATTGAAAATGCCAGTGATGTCACAGAAAAATAACACTACCAGCGCAAAATACAAATGTTCAAATTTCAAGTATTCATAAAAACATTAGGGTTTAAACTAATTTAAAAATATCCTTACCTAAACAAAGCAGCAATCAACGAACTTTTCCCCGCGCCAGTTCTTCCTACAACGGCCACTTTCTCCGCAGGTTGTATAACGAAGTTGATACCCTTGATTGCGAAACGGGTCTCCTCTGAAGCCTTCACGTCTTCCTCTGGAGTCTGTGGGATAGGTTGGCCTGGCTTTGAAGGCTTCTCGGGTTTTAAAGCTGCTTTTGGTGGCTTCTCGTATTCAAGGGATACATCTTCGAATACTATTTCGCCTGGAATTTCAGTCGTTTGAATTAAATTTGGTTGAAATTTCCCTTAGTAATTATACCTAGTGGCGATCAATACTCTCTGCCTACCCCAGTGGGAAATAATGGCATGAGTATATGTATGTATGTACCTAATTATACTTAGAATTTGGCTCTTTGTAAATATGTATTTTGACGGTATTTCACAGCACTAGTATTATATTTTGAGCGGTGTGAAAGATGATATTAAATAAAAAGAGTAAGGAATTTTTAAGATGTTTTGGTCAAAGTGAATTGATGAAAGAAATGTATATAGCCAATGGGGATAGTAATGTAAGTAGAGTACGACCGCGGAGGACACATTCAGATAAAATAGAGAGCGTGCTTAAAAATAAGAGCTAAGAATACAAGGGCATGTATGAAAAGATTGATGAATATAGACGAAGCTGAAAAAGTTTGCCTGGACCACACAAATTTATCCGAAATCTCTGCCTACCCCAATGGAAACTAATGGTGTGATGTAAAAAGTAAGTAGAGCAAAATGGATACCTTTAGACGGCCATGAAGCAAAGTCCAAATTGGGATGTTTCAACTTGAGTTCCTTATCGTCAGTCTCTACCGGTTTCTCGGATTCTAGTTGCGTGTATTCTAGTATTCGCTCCACCTGAGAAAAATACGTTTAATTTAATATATATTGTCAATAAACTTGTGAGCACAGTAGTAATGGCACCAGCTGAGATGCTAAGAGACACGGTTTCGAGCCCTGAATTGGATTTACACATTTGTAGCTTTATTAAAGTCATACGTGCAAGGTGGTACTTAGTCAAGTGACAGTTTGTTCGTACAAAATGAACATGGGTCTGTGCTGCTACGCCAAGTGAACCGCCCACTTGTTCTGAATAAATACATTTGAACAATTTAAGTTAACATATATCCAAAACAAAAATAGGGAACCAAATAAACAACAGTGAAAATAGAAATGATACACGATTGTATCATGAAACATACATACATATACTCACGGCTATAATTCCCTAGAAGGGGTAACCAGAGCTTAGGAATTATAAATTCCTCAGCCACTTTTGGAAGTTGAGTGGGAAAAGATGATAAAATAAAGGTTTTTGGTGATGGGTCTCCAACCGCATCGCCCAAAAATCAAATAAAAAGCCCCAACACCCTTAGTCGCCTCTTACGACACCCGTGGGTAGAAAGGGGTAGCGACATTCTAAGCCGGCACTACACGGCAAGTTGTATCATGAAAAGTATTGTGTAATTGTAAATTCCTTTTAGTGTTGTAGTAACAGCATAGTGTCTAGTACGTCCCGCTGCTTACAAAAGTATAATTTATATTTATACTAAGCATGATGAACACTTTAATACCGCGATGTAAAATATGAGAGAGACATAGCTAGTGTGCGAGTGAATAAACCATAGTGTGTAAGCTGTCACTTGATGCACAGACTAAATCTCAGCAGGCTTGGATATATGCAAACTATTTATTATTCGATGTTTTTTTTTCTCTTAATAGATTTGTTGCTGTCGGGGTGTATACCCGAGGTCGCGGGTTCGATTCCCGCCTGTGTCGAAATTTTTCTTTCCTTTATTTATTCTTTATTTATTAGATTTATTGCTATTACTATTTTTAATACTTGTAATGCTGGTTGTGTATTAATTATTAAAGTCCCCATTTCTACCCGTGGGTGATCGACTAAGGGTATAGAGGCTTTTTAAGTGATTTTTGGGCGATGAAGTTGGAGACTCGTCACCAAAAACATTTATTATTACCATCTTTTCCCCAATCAACTTCCAAAAGTGGCTGAGGAATTTCTCGTTCCAAAGATCTGGCTACCCCGTTAAGAGGTTTATAGCCGTGAGTGTATGTATGTATGTATGTATGTATGTATGTTATTTAAGTGTTTCAATGAATTAATGTTTTTCTTTCTAGATCGGTACAGACTGATAAATAACGTATAATGTAAATACTTACAGAAGTCATCTGATTCTCCACCTCAGCGGTCTGCCGCATCCCATACTGACACATCCCGACGAGGCCTATCACTTGGGTGATGGCTAAGCCTACGTTTCCGCCTTGGACTGCTGTAATAAATTACATGATTATAAGCACTAAGAAATAAGGGAAAGAAAAATTTCGACACAGGCGGGAATCGAACCCGCGACCTCGGGTATACGCCCCTGAGGTCTTTATTTATTCTTTATTCATTAGTATTTTGCTGTGTAGTGCCGGCTTAGAATAGCACTACCCCATTTCTTCCGGTGGGTGTACGAAAGAGACGACTAACGGTATTAGGGCTTTTAAGGGATTTTTGGGCGATGCGGTTGGAGAGCCATCACCAACAACCTTTATTTCACCATCTTTTCCCCACGCAACTTCTAAAAGTGGCTAAGATTTTTTTTATTCCCTAGCTCTGGCTGCCCCTTCAAGGGAATTATAGCCGTGAGTATATGTATGTATGTATGTAATCCACTTTAAGGCGTCATTGAGACACAAACATTCAAACATTTTTGTGTTTATCTTTTTAGGTAAACCTGACCGTTAGATCCTAGTTTCTGCAGGAATGCTTTTTGCCGTTGGAGAGCACAACATTTTATAATTTTCTTATAATTTTCGTTTTATTTTTACTGATGTGTTTCTTGCTTGTTTTTTTTTATTCTCTTTTCTTTAGTTTAAATATCTTTTTGTTTTTTCCAAATGTGTTTTTAAATATTTTTATTTTTAGTCTGGTTTCCTCTAGCTTTTTCTTTTTTTATATATATGTTACGGCTAATAGCCGAAGTGCGGCTGCACCTAGGTTTAGCCGGCTAAAACTAAGTGCGGCCAAGGGTGGTTGGCTAATCCTAGCTTTAGCCGGCTGATTTCGGCTACACCTAGTTTTATCCGTTGTCATTTCGGCTAAAACTAGTTGTAGCCAAATCCCAGTGACTAAAGTTGGTGTTAAAACATTTTTTCCTAAGTAAAAATAAAAATAATTTTTTTGAACAATCATTGGTTTAATTAACATAAAAAACTGAAAATATAAATAACACAACATAAATTAAATATTTTCTTAAAAAAAACGTTCACTTTCAAGGCCTGTTGTATTAATGACTCTTTAGCACAGCTCCTGTTAGTATCTATTCCTTGTTTCTTTTTGCACAATTCACACAGCTTGTTTTTATTTCCAGCGCAGAGGTCGCAATCTGTACTTTTTCCAGCTGTTTTTTAAAACGTCACCTTCTAATTCATTTTCTTAATTAATGTCAGTATCGGTCTCATTCACAAATTTCTCAAAATCTTCCATATTTTGAATATACTCGATCACTTCCGCTTGGAGATTAGATGGCCTAAGGCCTACTTTTACATCACAACCAAACATTGCCTGGTATGGCGACCTTTTGATTCCATGATGGTAAGCACTATTTTTCATGAGCTGCACGAATCTCAATCCCTCAGACCATTATTGGCAGTGCTCGTCAGCCATCCATGTCATGAGCATTTTTTCCACATCTTGATTGGCGCGTTAAACGCTACCCAGAGACTGACTGTGACGCGGTTTTCCGTGCACAATCTTTAGACCTGGCCACATCTGTGTCAAACTTTCCACAACTTTATTGGCAAATTCCCTGCCATTGTCCGATTGGAGTATTGACGGCGATCCAAACGTACAGAATATATCAAAAAGTTTTTTTGATACTTCTTCCGCAGTTTTGTTGCAATGCATGCAAAGCATGTATTTGAATAAATTTCGTAAGGTGATCCTGATATACTAATATAAACCTGTATGAAATAAAAATGTATGTTTGATAAAATTGGTTTCACTACCAGGCCTTTTCGGGTTGATTTTTGTTTAATTTGACCAGGCTTGCACAAACGAAGATACAGAAGAATGACTTCCTGAGTAATATTAGCGTACTTTTTTTTTAGTTTCTATAATCATTCTATTTTTGAGTAACCAATCGTTTCAAGAAGGTGTTTTTCCCGATATCCTGAAAATCTCAATAACTAAACCTCTGCATAAAAAGGATTCCAAAACTGAAGTAAATAATTACCGTCCCATTGCCTTACTTCCGACATCAGCAAAAATAATAGAAAAAGCAATGTATAATCGAGTGTATTGTTTTTGCGAAAAATTCAATTTATTTAATGAAGCGCAAAATGGTTTTAGGCGAAATAGGTCAACCATTTTAGCGGCTTTTAAATACGTTCAGAACATCCTTAATATAATTAATGATAATAAGTGCGCGATCGGTATTCTGGTAGATATGACAAAAGCATATGATAAAGTCCAATATGAAATCGCTTTGCATAAATTACACTTAATAGGAATTAGAGGACTGGCACATAAATGGTTCCAATCCTACCTAACTAACCGAAAACAATATGTAGAAATAGAACATTTCGACCATAACGCTAAGTCAATACAATACATAAAATCAGCTGAGCGCCCCGTAAGTAACTCGATTCCCCAGGGGAGTGTAATCGGATGTTTACTATTTCTTATATACATTAACAACTTACCCGATGCAATAAATTATACGTGTGTTATGTTTGCGGATGACGTATCATTCATCACGTCATGCACTGATAACACTGACGCGGAACTCAAGATACAACACATACTAGACACACTGATAACTTGGATGTCCCAACATAATTTAGAAATTAACTTTAAAAAAACAAAAATAATGGAATTTAGGCCACCCCAACGCACTGCACTTAATATTGACTTTAAGTACAAAAATATAAAAATTGATTCTCTCGATAAATTCACTTTATTAGGGCTAACACTAGATACAAACCTAAATTGGAAAAATCATATTGATACGATGAGATCTAAATTGACTAGTTTTGCGTACGGGCTAGCGGAAATAAAAAAGACAACTGACTTGAGCACCGCTTTGTCACTGTATTATGCGTATGTAAATTCAAGGTTAAGTTACGGCGTCGTCTTGTGGGGTAATAGTACAGATGCACAAGACATATTTGTATTGCAAAAAAGGTGCATACGAATTTTAGCCAACATAAAAAATCCAAACAGCTGTAGACCGCACTTTAAGAATCTTAAAATATTAACTCTTTGCTCACTTTATATTTTGGAAAGCTGTAAATTAGTAAGAAAGTACCCACAATTCTTTAAAAAACAATCCGACTATAATCAAAGATTCCCATTAAGATCCGGAAGGGATAAATTAATAGTACCGGCTTCAAGATTAAATATCCATTATACAAGTCCTCTCCCTATGTGCTGTAAAATATACAACCACCTTCCAAATTATATTGTTCAAGAATCTGACTACAAATCTTTTATAAAACTTTTAAGATGCTTTCTAATAGAAAATTGTTTTTATAATTCTAAGGAATATTTTGATAATAATATAATTTAATTAATATAATAATTTTATGTGATATAATATAATATAATTTGTGAAATAATATAATTTAATGTAATATAATTTAATTAGAAATTTGATTTTTTTTTCTTTTTTCTTTTTTTTTCTACTTTTAATCTTAATGTGTTTTATTTTATCTTATCGAATTAAATGTGTATTAGTGTTAATTTTAATTGAAATTTGAAAATAAATTTAGTAATAAGTATTTTTTGCTATGCCCTTGCAGGGTATACATGTCAAAATTTATGTACTGTATGTCATGTAAATTGCGATGTGTAAATGCAATAAAGATTTTTTGATTTTGATTTATTTCTTCCGCCGCGTCCGATACTCACGTGTATTTCGTGAAGAACGTCGAAGATTTCTTCATTCTTGACGTAGTATTAGAGATAATCGGTATTTTCAACAGATCTTGATACAGGTATTGTTAATTTTTTAACGTCACCAAAACAACACACATCGAATCGTTGTAGACGGCGATATTGTAACGTTAAACGTTATGCAGACATTTTCGCCTCTTTAACTTCTTCAATTAATTAAAAATACTGATCATTATTCAAGTAACTGACGTTATCTCCATGTTTATTAGCAAATAAGCACTGAAATTCCATTAAAAAATTCCATTGACGACATCTTTATTAGCAGCCATTTAAATTTTGGTATTAACGAGAGAAAAAGTACGTATGATTTGCACGGTGTCACAGAGTCAAAAGACGAGTTTGGGAGCGAGCCTACCTACCTACGATTCACGATGGAACCAACTTTAGCCACTGGGATTTGGCTACAACTAGTTTTATATGACAACGGATAAAACTAGGTGTAGCCGAAATCAGCCGGCTAAAGCTAGGATTAGCCAACCACCCCTGGCTTCACCTAGTTTTAGCCGGCTAAACCTAGGTGCAGCCGCACTTCGGCTATTAGCCGTAACATATATATAAATACTGATTGCGTAAATATTGTAAATTTTTGTGCCTTTAATAGCAAATAAACAACTTTTCTTCTTCTCCTTCTAAATGGGCGACTAATGGGCTTCAAATTAATTACCTTCATATTTTAGAGAACTAGGTTTGTGTTATTGTAATCTGATATTACACATCAAAAGTAATATCCTATATTTACATTCCTAATAGTGTGCTAACTTTCATCAAAATCCGTCAAGTAATTAAGGTACAATTGAGTCACAAACATCCGTGCATAATGCTTTTAATTTAATTACAAGCTAACCCGGCGAACTCCGTTTCGCTACCAGATGGTTTCGTCGTTGTAGTAGATGCTATGTGTCATAGATGGCGCTGTATAAATATTTTTCCCTATTTTCCTTCTTTCTCCTATTTATTTTTCGAAACGAAAACGAATGCACAGCGTGAAAATCGTTTCGCGCGTTCTGGAGTCAAATCATCACTTATTAAACCAGGCTAATTTTTATTTAGCAGATTGTTTAACTTACCTCCCCCACTAAAGACGAGGAAACTAAAGGTGACCAAAAACAGGTACAGACAGCAGACCATGTCCATCCACCAGCCGAAAGCTCGGTTGGTGCACAAGACTAAGGTCCAAGAGCTCGTGTGGAGGTCTTGTAAATGGTCGAATTCTCTAGTTAGGGTCCTCTGTTGATGACGAGTGGAACGAATTGTCGTGAGGCCTGAGACTGTCGCTGTTGCGTGGTTTAGGGATGTGCTTCGGGCTGTACAAAAAGGTTGAAATGAAATATAAATTAACATAACATAACATAAACGTTCACGCCGAATATCCCCGAAGGGGTTGGCAGAGTTACTAATAATTTAAATCTTTTTGTTCATGAAAACCTCATGTGGGGATTATTACTAATAAATAAAGACTAAATAAAGGAAAGAAAAATTTCGACACAGGCGGGAATCGAACCCGCAACCTCGGGTAAACGCCCCGACGCTCTGCCAACTGAGCTACCGTGTCAATTGGCTGCCAGTGCGATCGATCGCGGGTTCGATTCCCGCCTTTGTCGAAATTTTTCTTTCTTTTATTTATTCTTTATTTATTAGTAATAATCCCCACATGAGGTTTTCATCAACAAAAAGATTTAAATTATGTGATAGTTAGGCGTTTCCAACATTTGCATTCTATCTGAAAAGGTAGACAAGTGGCCTTCCAAATTAGTTAAAATTCGGAGGTAGGAAACGTAAACACTACTTAAACGTGTAAAAGAAATAAAGGATAGAAGAATTTCGCACTGGCAGCCAATTGACACGGTAGCTCAGTTGGCAGAGCGTCGGGGCGTTTACCCGAGGTCGCGGGTTCGATTCCCGCCTGTGTCGAAATTTTTCTTTCCTTTATTTAATCTTTATTTATTAGAGGTACTAATACTTCTGAACATCACGTGACTTTGTCAACTGGTGTATAGAGTACCCACGTTTGGCATGGACAGTGTACTCACGTGATAGGGGGCAGGCCTATCGCCGTTTTGTACGAATACACTATCACATGACTAGGTACAACTCAGCCATGTGGGTTTCCTCACGATGTTTTCCCTCACCGTTAACAACCATGATAAATTAACCACACATATGTCTTTTAGAAAAGACAAATTGGTGTAGGCCCGACCCAGGATTTGAACACTAGTCGTTTGCACGATAACCGAGTGTTCTACCCACTGGGCTATCAAGGGTAAATTAATATACGGAAATATTATACACAGATCCAGTTAGCCCCAAACTAATTAGAACTTGTATTATGGGATACTAACTCAACGATGTATTTAATCCTATTAATATTATAAATGTGAAAGTTAAGACGTTTAGATGTTTGTGTGTTTGAGGTGAAAAGGCTTCTCAATTACAGAATGTATAAGAATGAAATTTGGTAGCATGATAGATAATGACATAATATAAAAATTATGACATAGAATACTTTTTATCCCGGATTTTTTTACCAATAAAATATTCACGCCTGATTGAACGCAGAGTATCGGAAAAAACGCCTAAAGTTTGGCATAAGCAAATTATAGTACGAAATTTATCGGGTAAGCTAGTGGTATATAAAACACATTAAAATAAAATCCAAGACTAAGATACAACCATTTAGTAATAAATAAAGAATAAATAAAGGAAAGAAAAATTTCGACACAGGCGGGATTCGAACCCGCGACCTCGGGTATACGCCCAAGTCGCTCTTGCCAATTGAGCTACCGTGTCAATGGCTGCCAGCGCGAAATCATTCTATCCTTTATTTCTTTTACACGTTTTGGTAGTGTTTGCGTTTCCTACCTCCGAATTTTTTACTAATTCGGAGGGTCACTTGTCTATCTTTTCAGATAGAATGCAAATGTTGAAAACGCCTATCACATAATTGAAATCTTTTTCGAACGAACCTTTTATTTTAAATCTTTTTCGGATTCGAACCCGCTTGTGTCGAAATTTTTCTTTCCTTTATTTATTCTTTATTTATTAGTAATAATCCCCACATGAGGTTTTCATGAACAAAAAGATTTAAACAACCATTTATGTTCCTCACATAAATGTTGCTCTCAGCGGGGATCGAACCCGCAAGCTTCCGGAACGAGAAGTTAGTCACCTCTCCGCTCGGCTATGAGCGTCGTCTATATATAATAGAAGATATTATCTTATCGTTTATTATATCTATAACGATGGGACTATTATTAATAATTTTGTCTAATGGCCGACATCATAGAATTCATACAAGATTAATTCAGAATTTATAATGCTCAGTAAAGGGTGGGGGAAACAATCGTGATAAAACCTACATGGGTATGAAGTACTTAGTCTAAGACAGTGTGTTCGTACAAAAACGGCGATAGGCCTGCCCCCTATCACGTGAGTACACTGTCCATGCAAAACGTGGGTACTCTGAACACCAGTGATGTTTACAAGTATTAGTACATCTGCCACCCCTTCGGAGATATAAAGCGTGAAAGTTTGAGTTCCAAACAACTAATATTACTTACCAATAGCCTCAATCCTCTTCAACTCCCGACTGGTATTAAGAAAGACAGCGCGCAGCAAGTACAACAACACTGCGACCACAGCGGTAGGCAGGAGCAGCTTCCAGTTTATCAGACACACCACGATCAACACGAACACCACTTCCAGGAAAAACTGGAAAGGATATGCTAATTATAAATTATTTTATTTTATTGGAGAGATGAGAAAGAGAGAAAGAGAGAGAGAAAGAGAGAGAGAGATATTCGCTGTACAGATGAGCATGTAAAATACAGAAATTAATAAAAAGAAACATTCACACAAACAATTACATTGAAGATGAAAGGTCAATAATTATATTTATTTTCTGAATGAGAAATTTTAGATAGAAGTTATTATTATATAGAAGTTTTTTGTTGCTAAATGGCGCCAAAACTACCAATGGGATTTAACCAAGACACACCACGATCAACACGAACACCACTTCCAGGAAAAACTGGAAATCACGTTAGTATTTTATACGAAACATAGTTTCAATGTTTCAAAATTCTATGGTGAAAACGATAATTATAATAAAAGACTAATTTCTCTCGTGATCCAATGATAAGTTTAATTAGTGTATTCATCAATGAATAGACTGGCTTTGTCTTTGAACGCAGTTTTATTCGCAACAAGTGAGGAAAGTAAAGCCACGTGACTAAGTTGTACTTAATCATGTATCTATCATTTGGCTATACGCTTTATCACGTGAGTACACTCTCCAAGCAAAACTCAATACAATACTCTGAACACCAGCTGACAAAATGTTACGCGATGATGAGGTTTTGTTTGAGATAACAGAAAGCTATGTAGTGTCAGTTTGGCATAGCACTACCCCATTTCTTCCCGGTGGTGTTCGTTAGTGATTTTAGGGCCATCACTAACAACATTTATTTAAAATATTTTCGAAAACTTTGTGGCGACCGCTAGACGGCGAACTCACTCGCATACTAACAGCGTCATAAAAAATCGTACATCGCGGTGTTGTCATAAAATATAAATACAAATTCTAAGTTACGACCATAATACTATTGTAGAAAACCAAATTATTATTCATAACTACCCAACTTTAAAATAACGCTCTGCTCCTACCTTACCTAGCTCCTTAAAATAGATATGTCTTCTAAATTGAAATGTAATAATTAATGAAATATATGGGAAAAAACTAGTACCTAAGATACAGGCCTGGCCTAGTTTAGGTACTAGAGTTTTATTGTTTTGTTTTGTACTACAAGCCACAACGAAGAAATATTCTTTTGTTTTTCTACTCGACCTCTTAATATGTCATAAAAAGCTAAAGAATAGCTGCATTATAAATTACAATTTGTAAAACAATGATCGTTAGTTTAAGTACAAATGGTGTAATCTGTTACTTGGCAAATAAATCTTTTTTATTAAAAAAAAAAAAAAAAAAAAAAGTTGGTACACAGCAGGGTGTACTGGCCAGTATATCTTTGCTGTTCCCACAACTTCCAAAAGTGGCTGAGTAATTACTTATTCTGAAGCTCTGGCTACTCCTTCGAGGGATTTATAGCCAAGAGTATGTCTGTATTTACTAATATAATAATTGTTGAATTTTACTCACCCCTAAACAATCCACCAGTGCTACAGGCAATAGAGTATCGACCTGCCCCATGTCTTTAGAAAACCGATTGAGGATTCGCCCGGAGGGGTTGTGATTGAAGAACCACATAGGAGCATTTGTTACGCCTCTGGGGAAAAAACGTGTACGTTAGGAATTATTTTCATTTACATCCAAAAAAATGTTTAATAATGTACAAAACAAAGAACGAAAGGAAGGCAGAAGACCAGAAACTAATAATATAGGAGATATCTGATATGAATATTACACAACAAATAACGGCTTTATGAGTATGTGGGAGTACTGTTAGAGCGCACACTACTGCGGACTCACTCGCACATAGCAGCGTCTCACTCATATCCTACATCGCGGTATGTAAGTGTTTATCGAACTAAGAATAAATACAAATTATAATTGGTACACAGCAGGGTGTACTGGCCAGTATATCTTTGCTGTTCTCACAAGTAAATAGCTACAACACTTAATTACGCTTAGTAAAAAAACTTAACATAAACGACTACGAAAAATAATTTTAAAATTATGCTTTAATTCCTCACAGGCCATAAATGTGTTTTACCAACGTTAAAATCTGAATATGAAAGCATTCTTCTTGGTTCCTTTTAAAATTTATCTCATTTCAACATCAGTTTTTTTTACATTTTTGCCGTGTAGTGTCGGCTTAGAATTGCACTACCCCGTTTCTACCGATGGGTGTACGTAAGAGGCGACTAACGGTATTGGGGCCTTTAAGGGATTTTTGGGCGATGCGGCTGGAGACCCATCACCAACAACCTTTACTTTACCATCCTTTCCCCACTCAATTTTCCAAATGTGGCTGAGGAATTTCTAATTCCTTAGCTCTGGCTACCCCTTCTAGGGATTTATAGCCGTGAGTATATGTATGTATGTATGTTTTTTTTTACATATTGCACGAACAGAAAAAATCAGAAAACCAACCAAACTAAATAAATAAACACAACTTACCGAAACATATTATCATGCAAAGTGGTAGACGCCTTAATACAGGTATTGTAGAATATCACCAACTTGTTCCACGTGAACAGCATACACGTTACTATCAAACTGGCATACACTACCACGCAGATTTCTCTAGTCAGGCCCCATGAAGATAAAACTGGAAGTTTTATACAAATACATACATATATAAATCCCTAGAAGGGGTAGCCAGAGCTAAGGAACTAGAAGTTCCTCAGCCACTTTTGGAAAGTTGAGTGGGGAAAAGATGGCAAAATAAAGATTGTTGGTGATGGGTCTCCAACCGCATCGCCCAAAAATCCCTTAAAAGCCCCAATACCGTTAGTCGCCTGTTACGTACACCCACCGGCAGAAATGGGGTAGTGTTATTCTAAGCCGACACTACACAGCAAATGTAATGTATTTTATTTTATACAAATGTAATGTATTTTATTGTTCTAAGCGTGTATTGTCGGCTTAGAATATATCTGACCAATTTTTCGAGCGAGAGGCGAAAAAGGGTATTGAGGCGTTAGAGTTATTGTAGGGCGATGCCGCTAGAGAGAGATCTATCACCCAAGATAATTTATTTTGCTTTTTTTTTCTGCGCAACTTATAAAAAAGAAAAAAGAAAAGAAAAGAAGATGTTTATTCGCCATTTGTGGCACAAAAAAAAACATATAAAATTAATAAAATTACCAAGTTAAATATAAAAGTGAACTAAAAACTAACACAATAGAAATAACAACATTATAACAACATTTTAAGTACCTAATTAACTAAAACTTAAATATATTTGCACCACTGTAATAGCGAATTGGCACTGACTCAGCACTACGTTGAGAGCCGATTGACTCCCAACACTGATTTTCAGTCAGTACCATCGTGGAGTCACAGCACTGGCATCACACTAATACATTGTATTACATAGATACGGCTTTATAGATAAAAGAAAATTAAAAATTTCTCAGCCACTTTTGGAAGTTGAGTGGGGAAAAGATGGTAGAATAAAGGTTGTTGGTGATGGGTCTCCAACCGCATCGCCCAAAATTCCCTTAAAAAGCCCCAATACCGTTGGTCACCTCCTACGTACACCCACCGGAAGAAATGGGATATATCTCTGACCATATATATACATGACAACCGTGATAGCCCAGTGGGTAGAACACTCGGTTATCGTGCGAGCGACTAGTGTTCAAATCCTGGGTCGGGCCTACACCAATTTGTCTTTTCTAAAGACATATGTGTGGTTAATTTATCATGGTTGTTAACGGTGAGGGAAAACATCGTGAGGAAACCCACATGGCTGAGTTGTACTTAGTCATGTGACAGTGTATTCGTACAAAACGGCGATAGGCCTGCCCCCTATCACGTGATTACACTGTCCATGCAAAACGTGGGTACTCTGAACACCAGGTGACAAAGTCACGTGATGTTCAGAAGTATTAGTACCTCTGCCAACCCCTTCGGGGATATTCGGCGTGAATGTTTATGTTTATATGTATGTTATATATATACATACATATATTCATACATATTCTCACGCCGTTAGTTCCCATTGGGGTAGGCAGAGACTATCGATCGCCACTTTGTACGATCCTGGCAAACCTCTCTAGCTTCATTCACATCCATCAATCTTTTCATACATGCTCTTTTATTCTTCGTACTTCGGACACCTGCCTTTTTGAGCACATTTTCTATTTGATCTAAATGTGTCCTCCGAGGTCGTCCTCTACTAACATTACCTTCCACATTGGCTCTATAGATCTCTTTCACCACTTTACTGTCATCCATCCTCTCTATGTGCCCAAACCATCTCAACTTTCCTTTTTCTATCTTTCTTACAATATCATCTTTTACACCACACCTTTCACGAATCGCATCGTTCCTCACACGATCACATAACCTTACATTACAAACCTCATTTCTACTGCATTCACTCTGCTTTCATGCTTCTTCTGCCACACCCAACATTCACTGCCATACATAAGCGTAGGAACGAGGACAGCATCATGCACAGCCATTCGGGCCTTTTCGGACACCGATTAGCTAGACATGAGACTATCCAGTGCTCCATTTACCGCATTACCCTTTTTTACTCTACTTTCAATGTCTTCATCACACTTTCCATCCCTAGTAAACAAACTTCCCAGATATACGAACTCTTTCACTTGTTCCACTTTCTTACCATTGATCTCAATCACGCATTCAGTCATATTCTCCTCTCTCTCGAAAACCATGGTTTTGGTTTTATCCACATTCACTCTCATTCCTTTTCTTTCAAACGACGCACATGCAATATTCATCATCTCTTGCAACTCTTCAACCGACGATGCAAGTAACTTGATCATCAGCATATGAGAGGCATTTGATGACGAATCCACCCATTCTCAGTCCATAATCACTTTCACGCAACTCTATCAGACAGTCATCCATGAACAAATTGAAGAGCCACGGAGAAGCTACACATCCCTGTCGGACACCCCTAGAGATAGCGAACCAGTCTGTGTTGTCCCCGTTTAATCTTACACATGCACTAGAATCCTCATAGAGTGATACCAATGCACGTATAAGTTGGCTCCCCAAGCCGAACTTGGATAACACCTCCCACAAATACTTCCTTACCACCCTATCATACGCCTTCTCTAAATCTATGAAGGAGCAATACACCTTTCGATTCTTGGCGAAGAACTTTTCAGTGATGCTCCTTAAAGAGAAGATTTGATCCATACATCCCATTCCCTTTCTAAATCCTGCTTGCACATCCCAAATTTTGTCATCTGTTTCATTCATCACTCTTTCAATCAATACCTTTGCATACAATTTACCGACAACACTGAGTAAGCTGATTCCGCGGTAGTTTTTAGCTTCCTGGTGTGACCCTTTTACTTTATATAAGGGCACAATTGCTGCCCTGCACCAATCTCGTGGTACTTTACCACTCGAACAACAGTTTTGAAAAAGGAAGTACAGCCAGGAAGCCACCAACCCTTTACCAGCCCTCAGCATTTCGATACTTATCCTATCATACCCTGCCGCTTTCCCTACTTTCATACTTTTCAATGCTTTTATTACTTCTTCCATACTAATCTCACTGTCACTACTGTCACCCAATGGCTCTTTCCAGTCAACATTGCTGCCAATTGGCGAAGAAATAGGTGAATCCTCTTTTTCAAAGAGTCCCTCAAAATAGTTTTTCCATACTCGTCTTATGCTACTTTCATCCGTCGCCAATTCACCCTGTTCATCTCTCAGAACATTCACTCTCGTATTTTGGGAAACTCCCTTTTCTTTCCGGATATATTTCCAGAACAACTTTTGGTTATTCCGGAAATTATCAGAGAGTTTCCTCTCAGACCATTCTATCAGATCACGCTTTTTCTTTTCTATTTTCTTCTTAACCTCATTTTTAACTCTCTTATATTCATCTTCACTATTCTTCACTACATCATCTGTTACTCTCGCATCCATTCGTTTACTAGCTTTAATCGCTAGTAAATCTAACTAAGCTTTCTTCTTATCTCCAACTGCCTCTTTCACATCTTTATCCCACCAACTTGTTGGTGGTCTATTTGTTCTTTTACTCAATCCACATACTTCCGTCGCACATTCAACCATTGACGATTTGAGCACATTCCATACTTCTTCTATTTCCAATTCATCCTTCATCTCCACGCAACTTAACCTGTCGTCCAATTTCTTCATATATTCATCTCTAATATTTTCATCCTCTTCCAATTTCTCCACTTTTATTCTCGCAAATTCAGTTTTTGACACTTTGGCCCTGTGACGCCAACGCTTGCACAGTCCCCTCAATCGTGATAACACGAGGAAGTGATCTGTGCCAACGTTAATGCCCCTGTAGACTCTGGTGTCAACAACCTTTGCTCTTAGCCTTTCATCCACTATCACAAAATCTATCATACTTCTCTCGCTTCCCCTCTGTCTAGTATACATAAGGATATCTTTGTGTTCAAACAACGTGTTCGTAACACAAAGATTCCTCCCCAAACATACATCAATCACTTTCTCCCCATTCTCGTTCACTCTTTTATCACCAAACTTTCCTAAAACACTTTCACAACCGTTGCGTAACACCCCAACCTAACCATTAAAATCTCCTAACATAACAATTCTCTCATTCTGATCACACCCATTCGCAACATCGTCTAACAAATTCCAAAACTCCTCCCTCTCGGATAGTGATTTGGACATGTCCGAAGCATACACGCAAATTATGCGTATCCGGACCAGCCCTACTTTCACCTTTACCCATAGGAGCCTTGGACTCACACATGCATAATCTTTCATGCACTTAGCCATCCTTTCAGATAACAGAAGTCCCACGCCTTGGCAAGCTCTGTCACTCTCGTCAACTCCCGACCAGATAGCTGTAAATGGGCCAAGTTGTGAAACCTCTTTTGTTTTCATTACCTGAATTAACAGCGTTGGATTTCTGTGCTTCTTCCATATTGACCCTGAAGTTTAAAAGAAATGCAATAAGTAATAACTTGCAAAAATGTAACAAAATAATTAAAAAATGCTTTATATAATTACATTAATAATAGCGTGATTTTAAATAAAAAATTAAAAGCAAAAGTTTACACTTTTATAACGACATAAGAAGAAGTATTAGTTGCTAGTACAGTATTAGTAACTTTTTTAAATCTTTTTGTTCATGAAAACCTCATGTGGGGATTATTACTAATAAATAAAGAATAAATAAAGGAAAGAAATCTAATTTAAATCTTTTTTTGTTCATGAAAACCTCATGTGGGGATTATTACTAATAAATAAAGAATAAATAAAGGAAAGAAAAATTTCGACACAGGCAGGAACCGAACCCGCGACCTCGGGTATACGCCCCCGACGCTCTGCCAATTGAGCTACCGTGTCAATTGGCTGCCAGCGCGAAATTCTTCTATCCTTTATTTCTTTTACACGTTTGAGTAGGGTTTGACTTCCTACACGGTAGCTCAATTGGCAGAGCGACGGGGGCGTATACCCGAGGTCGCGGGTTCGATTCCCGCCTGTGTCGAAATTTTTCTTTAATTCATATGTTTGAAGTTTAAATGTTTGTAAACCTAGCTATAACTTGTTTTTTTGCAGCAGCGTATAAATGTATTCTTTAAATATTAAAAAGGGGTAGCCAGAGCTTCAGAATTAGATATTCCTCAGTCACTTTCGAAAGTTAAGTGATGAAAGGACTGCAAAATAAAGGTTGTTATTGATAGGTCTCCAACCGTATCGCCCAACAATCACTTAAAAAGCCCCAATACCTTCTGTCGCCTCTAACGACACCCACGGGAATAAAAGAATAAGTGCTAGTCTAAGCCGACAGTACACAGCTAATATATACTTATTATTAATACTGTGGAGATATATAGAGAGTGTGGAGATATTTAATAGATGTAAGAGAGGTGTCCGCAGTATGAAGAATAAAAGAGCATGTATGAAAAGATTGATGGATGTAAACGAAGCCAGAGAGGTTTGCCAGGATCGTACGAAGTGGCGATCGATAGTCTCTGCCTACCCCAATAGGAACTAACGGCGTGAGAATATGTATGTATGTATGTATATAAATAAGCATTTATTAAACCAAAATCATTCAACAATGTAAAATACATAGAAATATAATTACTATAGAACACGCATTTGCGAGACTCCCGCTTGTGCACAGTGTCGGCGGGTGTGCTATAGCTACTTAAGTATATTTATATTGATAAATAAGGATGGGTAATTGTTAAACATTATCAATCTGTGCAACATCGATTTTTTATCAAAGAAGAGAATCGATACTTTATATAATGATTCCGAAATTCAACCAAGGGGAGAACCCTCGAATTTTACGATTGTTATTATTTTTTTAGTGTCGGCTTACAATAGCACTTCCCCGTTTCTTCCGGTGGGTGTACGTAAGAGGCGTTTAACTGTATCGGGGCTTTTACGGAATTTTTGGGCGATGCTGTTGGAGACCTATCACCAACAACCTTTATTTACCATCGTTTCCCCACTCAACTTTCCAAAAGTGGCTAAGGAATTTCTAATAATTTCAAATTCCTTAGCTCTGGCTACTCCTTTTAGGGTATACATAGTATATGCATAGTAGACATGAGTATATGTTTGTGTGTATGTAGTATGTTTGGTGGATATTTTTTGGTGAATGGCTTCTGTATGTATTGTCCAGCAGGGGACATTGAAAATGATTATGTGCAGGAAATATAAAAAAAACAGCAGTTATTTAAATAAATATATAATTGTAAATAAAACTTGTATTTTTTTTTAATTATCAGTACTATGTAACAGTCTCTCACTTGTCATAGCCCCTATATGTCCCAATCAAGGGGCTCGATCTTACTCTATAGGGTGATTTGGCAATAGCCCACCACGCTAGCCAAGTGCGGGTTGGCAGACTAACGACTTCTACCATGATAGTAGCCGACATACCGTGGCCTCCAGCCGTGACGAGCCAGCATCAAATTTATTAATCATACCACGACACCATTCCACCCGGGCCTGTTTCTGTACCTCGGTGAGGTTGTGTGGCACCCAGCGTGAAACTATCCTCCTCACGTGAAGATGTTCGTGTAAAATCTCATGAACGCTTCCCGATCCAATCTGCATAATGTGTTGAATCTCTAGATACGTTATTCGCCTATTGTCATAAATTAAATTTTTCAATCTTCAAAGGAATCTGGAAAGTGCAATGAATATAACCTGCTCCAGATGTTAGTTTCCGAATTAATATTTTGGTGAACAGCATCGATCCACTTTTTAATTATTTTGTTATCCTTTGGAAAACTGAAATTAGAATTTATAACATCTTATTGTGAGTAACTAATTAAAAGATCGTTGATAAAATTAAAGCTAATTCTCTAAAAGAAACATTTCACTTAATACAAGTAAAGGCGTGCGAATATAATTCGTTAATTATTACAACCCTATTGTAGCCCAAAGAGTAAATGGTAAGACATAAGTGTATAAAAATATACATTTAATGTGTTAATATTTTCTTTGGTATTCAAGTCACGTCTCTATTGAGCTCTTACAAAAAAACATATATAATTATTCCAGAAATCATTACTCAATTTTCAAATAGCAAAGTCACATACTCATAAACATATTGATTTTTACATGTATTAAACAATTACCAAAAATATATATTTATTATTAACCGATTGTATCGAACGATTAATGGATCGACAATTGAAACATCCTAATGAAAGTACCCCATCTCTAAATCGTTGTGCGTGTGTGCGTGCGTCAAACTTGTCATTCGTAAGAATGATAGATTTCGTCCCCCAACGCCTCCTTCAACCCCGCGAATATAAAATTTTATCACGTAAATTATTAAATAAAACTTACTTACTTGTGAAAAGTCACATTTGATTTTTGTTTGGTGTGTTTTCGCGTATCACTTTTACTCGTTTTAACTGCGCATTTCACCATTTTTATAGTAAAAAACTAATAAAAACTTCTGACAAACACTCCTCTAACGCTTTCGATTTGCACTTTTTGACAACTGTTGCGGTTGGCGCTAGATTTGATTTCATGTTCTCATGTGCTCTCAATGTTCACATGTGCATTTGCTCGCTCTATAGTAATTATATATTTCTATGGTAAAATACATACCATTCTTTCAACCAAAAGTCCGTTGCCGAATAAAATATCTGTGCAAACAAGAATAGACCAAAAAGTAGCATCATCGTAAAGGTGCCTCCGCCACTTTTGATATACGTCATGTATACGCTGTTTGATACTGAGCCCGTTTGTTGGGTTTCTCCTGAAAAGAAAGAGTTATATTAATAGGAGTAATTATTAAATTATTTCCCCAATCAACTTCCAAAAGTGGCTGAGGAATTTCTAATTCCAAAGCTCTGGCTACCCCGTTAAGGGATTTATAGCCGTGAGTATGTGTATGTATGTATGTATGTATTAAATTTTAATTCTTTACTAATAAATAAAGGAAAGAAAAATTTCGACACAGGCGGGAATTGAACCCGCGACCTCGGGTATATGTCGAAATTTATATTTATAATATATGTGTCGAAATTTTTCTTTCCTTTATTTATTCTTTATTTATTAGTAATAATCCCCACATGAAGTTTTCATGAACAAAAATATTTAAATTATAATTCTTTGTTAATCAATTAAAAAAATAAAAATTTTCGCCAGCGGGACTCGAACCCACGACCTCGTCGCTCTGCCAACTGAGCTATGGTATCGAATGATCACTCGCGCAAAAATTTTTATTTGCTTATTTCTTTACATCTGACTAGCGCCATCTATTGCCGAATTTTATATGCTTGATTGATTAGTAATAATCCCCACATAATGTTTTCATGCAAAACAAATTATGCATACATAATTATGATTCTTTGTGTTTATGGCTGCCAGCGCGAAATTATTCTATCCTTTATTTCTTTTACACGTTTAAGTAGTGTTTGCGTTTCCTACCTCCAAATTTTTACTAATTCGGAAGGCCACTTGTCTATCTTTTCAGATAGAATGCAAATGTTGAAAACGCCTAACTATCACATAATTTAAATCTTTTTGTTCATGAAAACCTCATGTGGGGATTATTACTAATAAACAAAGAATAAATAAAGGAAAGAAAAATTTCGACGGGAATCGCGCTGGCAGCCATTGACACGGTAGCTCAATTGGCAGAGCGACGGAGGCGTATACCCGAGGTCGCGGGTTCGATTCCCGCCTACCTGTGTCGAAATTCTTTGTGTTTGTAATATTTTAACATATTTAAACTAAAGCGTTTAACTCAACTCAAACGTTTCAGTGTGTCCCGGCAAGGATAAGGGTACAAATACTTCTGAACATCACGTGACATCATTATCATCTATTCAGAGTACTCACAGTAGGGGCGGGCCTATCGCCGTTTTTGTACGAATACACTGTCACGTGACTAAGTACAACTTCGCCATATGGGTTTCCTCACGATGGTTTCCTTAGCTTTATTAAAATGTTTTTATCGTGTAATTTTGTATGTGCATTTAAAGCTTTGTAAAGAAAATCACAATGGACGTTATTATTAATTGAACGTGAATTCGGTATGCAAAGTTTTTTTTTTTGGTATTTATTAAATATTTTCATTCGATAGCAATCACGAAAATAAAAAACTGATTTGAATATTTTTCATTTAAAATGAGTAATTGCAAAGTTATGATTTTTTAAAGATTGTTCAACTTTTGTACTTAATGACGTCATCGATTGAAAATATCACGTAGCGACATGCAAATAAAGCGAAATGTTTAGTAAAAATGTTGCTAATTGCAAAATATTTCACGAATTTGTGATCCCAAATGAAATTATTACGATATTATACTAAACAAACCTATGATTTTCGATGTTTTATTAATAAACTGCAAGAACGAATGTCTTTGACATAACGCTGAAGGTCAAATACTGTTACAGTTTTTTGCTAAAATAACGGTTATCTTATCTCTGTTTGATTCAATTTCAAGAAAATATGTTTTAAAAACATAATATCTCGAAATGGTTTCGTAATCAGCACCACTTTTGTAAAATTTTGCATACCGAATTATCACCAATACTTTAAAGTGACAATAATTTTGCAATTAAATCGATATAATAAAGTTTTAGTACAAAAATGCTCACCCTCGTAAGTCGGAGCTAGATTGTTATCCAGATCCAAGTTGAAAGATAGCTGTGACGCTTCCGACATAGACCTCTGAGATCGTAGACGACTCATTTCCTGAATAAAACATACAATATCACATGAATACATACATATACTCACGGCTTTATATCCCAAAAAGGGGTAGCCAGAGCTTCAAAGCTGGAAACTTCTCAGCTACATTTGGAAGCCAATAGGAGACAAGATGGTAGAGATAAAGTATCGTTGATGATGGGTTTCTAACCGCATAGTCCAAAAACCACTTATAAAAGCCCCATACCCTTAGTCGCCTCTTACACAAGGCACAATAACACTTTTTGATCATTATCAGCAAATAGACGTCCATTGCTGCACAAAGGACTCCCTCAAATACCGGACCTATACTGCTCGCACCCATCGGATTCCCGCAACTTTCACTAAGTCATCGGTCCAACTTATGCAAGTTAAAAGTATTTGAAAATCTTAAACATACATACATACATACTCACGCCGTTAGTTCCCATTGGGGTAGGCAGAGACTATCGATCGCCACTTCGTACGATCCTGGCAAACCTCTCTTGCTTCGTCTACATCCATACGTCTACATACATCAATCTTTTCATACATGCTCTTTTATTCTTCATACTTCGGACGCCTGCCTTTTTGAGCACAATTTCAATTTGGTCCAAGTGTGTCTTTCGTGGCCGTCCTCTACTAACATTACCTTCCACATTAGCTCTATAGATACCTTTTACCAATTTCCTATCATCCATCCTCTCGATGTGCCCAAACCATCTCAACATTCCTTTTTCTATCTTACTTACAATATCATCTTTTACATCACACCTTTCACGAATCACATCGTTCCTCACACGATCACATAACCTGACATTACAAATTTTTCTGAGGGACCTCATTATAAGTTATACAAATATAAAACGCCGCCATTCGTTAAGGCACAACCCCACCTTATGACTAAGGCTAGCTATAGTCATTTTCTGTGCTACGACTGCTGTTGACAAATGAATTTTACGATTTATTCGATTGTTGTGTCTGATTACAATAACTGTAACTCATTTCATCGAGTGGGTGTCTTATTAGGTCACTAAATGTACGGGGATTTTAAATTATTTCCTGGACAATATGGCTAGAAACCCATCACCAAATATCCTTTACTCTACAACTTATTAGAATAAAATGGCTACGGAATTTCAAACACTGAAATTCTGTGTAATTATGTAATGCATAATTCGGTATGCAAAGGTTTTTTTTGTATTTATTAGATATTTTTATTTGATAGCAAACCCGAAAATAAAAGACTAATTTGAATAGTTTTCATTTAAAATTACTAATTTGAAAGTTATGATTTTTATAAGATTGTTCGATTTTTGTACTTAATGACGTCATCGATTGACAGAATCATGTAGCGACATGCAAATGAAGTGAAATGTTTAATAAAATGTTGTTGATTGCAAAACTTTTGACGAATTTGTGATCTCAAATGAAATTATTACGATATTATTCTAAACAAACCTATGATTCTCGATATTTTATTAATAAACTGCAAAAACGAATGTCTTTGAAATAACATTGAAGGTCAAACACTGTTAAGGGTTTTTGATAAAATAACAGTCATCTTAGCTTTATTTCATTTGATTTCAAGAAAATATTGTTTAAAAACATAATATCTCGAGATGGTTTTGTAATCAGCATCACTTTTATAAAACTTTGCATACCGAATTCTTCTGCCTTCCGAATTACACCTTTTAAAATTACAATCCACTCTTTTCATTTCATGGATAACCCTTGTAAGAGATAGGATTTTAGTCTCAACAGGAATCAAAATATTGTGCGGTAAATTGTTCATTAATAGTACATACATACATACATACATGTACTCACGGCTATAAATCCCTAGATGGGGTAGCCAGAGCTAAGGAATAAAAAAATCCTCAGCCACTTTTGGAAATTTTAGTGGGGAAAAGATGGTAAAATAAAGGTTGTTGGTGATGAGTCTCCAACCGCATCGCCCAAAAATCCCTTAAAAAGCCCCAATACCGTTAGTCGCCTCTTACGTACACCCACCGGAAGAAATGGGGTAGTGCTTATCTAAGCCGACACTCACTACACAGCAAATAGTAATAGTAATAAATATCTACACATCACACACTGAGCTACGATTTTCAAGTACAAAATAACCTACGTATAAGGCTACATTTCATTATGATAATCATCAAATGTACTAACACTTCTCGTCCTCGTAGGAACAAAACTTTCTTGTTTGATGATCGTGCTGAACACCTAAGAATATAATATTTAAAATGTAAGAAAAGCAAAGATATACTGGCCAGTACATAACATAACATAAACGTTCACGCCGTTTATCCCCGAAGGGGTTGGCAGAGGTACCAATACTCCTGAACTCACATGGCAAGCGCCATCTAGTTTCCAGAGAAGGTACCCACGTACCTTCTCTGGAAAACGTGGGTTTTGCTTAGACAGTGTACTCACGTGATAGGGGGCAGGCCTATCGCCGTTTTGTACGAATACACTGTCACATGACTAAGTACAACTCAGCCATGTGGGTTTCCTCACGATGTTTTCCCTCACCGTTAGCAACCATGATAAATTAACCACACATATGACTTTAGAAAAGACAAATTGGTGTAGGCCCGTCCCAGGATTGGAACTCACGCCCTTCTGTTTTTCGGGCGGGTGTTCTACCCACTGGACTATCATGTCGCATATCGCCAGTACACCCCATTGTTTACCAAATTATAATATGTATTAAAACTTGGCACGAGAAATACATTGATACCGCGATGTAGGATATGAGAGAGACGCCTCTAGTAAGAGAAATATGTTTTTGATAATCTGGTAAATTCTAATTAATAAATCAAATTCGGTATGCAAAGTTTTACAAAAGTTGTGCTGATTACGAAACCATTTCGAGATATTATGTTGGTAAAACATATTTTCTTAAATTAAATCGAACAAAGGTAAGATGACCGTTATTTTAACAAAAAACTGTAACAGTATTTGACCTTCCGAGTTATTTCAAAGAGATTCGTTTTTGCAGTTTATTAATAAAATATCGAAAATCATAGGTTTGTTTAGTATAATATCGTAATAATTTCATTTGAGATCACAAATTCGTGAAATGTTTTGCAATCAGCAACATTTTTATTAAACATTTCGCTTTATTTGAATGTTGCTACAAAGTTAAACAATCTTTAAAAAATCATAACTTTGCAATAACTCATTTAAAACGAAAAATATTCAAATGAGTCTTTTATTTTCGTGTCGGCTATCGAATAAAAATATTTAATAAATACCAAAAAAAAACTTTGCATACCGAATTGAGATGACTTTTTATTATTGCTAATTTACTTAAAAAAAATATACTAAATAACAAATTTAATTTCACATTAGCCATCGCACTAGGCTAAGCCTGTATCGCGAGGATCAAAATATCGGGATAGTATTGCCACAAGAACTATGAAAAATTTACACAAACATATTTTGGTAAAGAGGGTCAAACCATTATTGCAATAATAATGCATTTTTTTATATAAACAAATATTGTAACCAACAATTGCAATCAACAAATTATGCCAGTATTGACTATATCATTATACGACATGATAGTCCAATGGGTAGAACACCCGCCCGAAAACAGAAGGGCGTGAGTTCCAATCCTGGGTCGGCCCTACACCAATTTGTCTTTTCTAAAGTCATATGTGTGGTTAATTCATCATGGTTGTTAACGGTGAGGGAAAACATCGAGAGGAAACCCACATAGCTAAGTTATACTTAGTCATGTGACAGTGTATTCGTACAAAACGGCGATAGGCCTGCCCCCTATCACGTGAGTACACTGTCCAAGCAAAACGTGGGTACCTTCTCTGGACACTAGATGGCGCTGCCATGTGAGTTCAGAAGTATTGGTACCTCTGCCAACCCCTTCGGGGATAAACGGCGTGAACGTTTATGTTATGCTATGTTTGAAATATGAATGTTTTCGAAGTTAAACGATAATAAACTTACCGCAACATTTTCCGTCTCATAAGTACCAGGCTGCTGTATCTTCTGTTTCTCTTCTTCCACCTTCTGTCTCGCTTCCACTAGCTTCTCAAATTCCGGCTGGTTTCTTAGCTCTTTGTATGTGCCTTGTGCTACAATCTGTGAAAAAACATTTTATTAGGTTCATTGATTATTTGCAAAAAATATATTACATAAATATTGAGTTAAAGAAAATAAAATTGGTTTTATTCAGTTTCAAGACCAAAAAAAACCGTTTTTTTTAACTATGTTGAGCGAGTTGGCGCATTTATGGTGGAAAAGTCCCTGAGAAGTATGTTTTCAAATACCTTAAATAGATCAATAACGGCTATTGATAGCAACAAAACGAAATCAGCTAAGTAATTATGTTTTCGTATATTAAATAAAACTTTTATTTCATTAATCTTTCAGTAAACAAATACAGTATTATTTCATATGGAATAGTCATTCAGAACACAATCATGAAAATATAAATTACGTATAATTTATCCTCCTAGGTCCCAGCGTGCTAATGTGAGTACAAAATATTTTGTCGCTTCAGACCGGAGCATAGTTACGTATAGCAAGAGTAGAAACCTAACGGGCTATTTTTATCACAAAATATTTCTACCCTAAGTTCGGATATTTCTTAGACTTAACGTCCTAAAAAAAGAAACAAATATTTTCATCTTTTTTTACGAAATAATATTTAGGATTTACCAAACATATGTAATAAAATCAATCCCACTTACTAATTAATGGAAAACAAACAAAATATTTATTTTTCAATTCAGATCTGAAGCGCAACTCTCATTTTGTACTATAATTAGTATGTTAGGTTTGGATGATTACATAATAAAAAAATATCTGGGACTCAGGAGGTTATAATATAATTCACAATTATAGATCCCTTTTGGCGCCACCTATCATAACTCCCTATTTATTATTGGACTCTCTCAGCTCACGAACGAGCACATGCAATCGGAACGCGACACATTTCCGTACACGCGTGGCACGCACCTGCCCCGCGCGCAGGACGCACACGTTGTCGGCGGCCGCGCCGTACTGCACGTGGTGCGTCACCAGCACGCACGCCTTGTCGCGCAGCACGCCGCGGACGCACTCCGTGTACATCGCCTGGGCTACCTGTTGGAATTCAAAGTTTTAGACAAAATTTCGATAGTGTCAGTAAAATATGACCCAAACATTGAATTTTTTTCAGATATTTAAAATCGATAAAAAAAAATAGCATTTGCTGTGTATGTATGCGTGCTGAAGTATTTGCTTTGTAGTGTCGGCTTAGAATTCCAAGCCGATACCAAATAGCTCGCAATTTCTAATAGTTTAATTTCATTTTAGTTTACTTTTAGCTCTTAAAATAAAAGCAATAAGGTTCACCTTAGCATCGACAGCAGCCAAAGGATCATCAAGAAAATACACATCTATATTCTGATAGAAGCATCCCGCGAGAGATTCGCCTTTGTCATTCTTAATTAGCGCTTAAAACTAGGGCAATAATTCTCACCTTAGCATCGACAGCAGCCGTAGGATCGTCTAGAAAACTTAAACTTAAAAAGCTCTTAAGACTCACCTTAGCATCAACAGAAGCTAAAGGATCGTCAAGAAAACTAAAACCAAAATAGCTCTTAAGACTAATAAAATAAGGCTCACTTTAGCATCAACAGCAGCCAAAGGATCATAAAGAAGGTATGCAACTGTCTTCTGATATGCACATCTTATAAAAGATGTGCGCCTTCTAATTCAGAAACTAAAATTGTTTTTAGAACTTAGTCAATAAGGCTCACTTTAGTACCGACTTCTAATTCTAAAACTATAATCTAAAATAGCTCTTATTACAATAATTTAAGGCTCACCTTAGCATCAACAGCAGCCAAAGGATCATCAAGGAGGTACACATCTGCATTTTGATAGACACATCTTGCAAGAGAAATTCGGGCGCGTTGACCACCCGATAGAGATACACCTGGAAATGTATATTGAATGAATAAAGTAAGGGCATTAATAATTAAATAAATGAATTTATTGAATGATTATGTGAATGAATTAATGATTGAAAGAGTAGCTTGAACGAATCAGTGATTTTATTGAATAGACAATATAGTAGATAAACTAGGACTTCAATACAAGTGTGCAATTGTAAAAAAGAGCTGAGCGATATGTTCGACTCGACTGAACTATCTTTATTGCAAATTATTGTTCCTTGAAGAAAGACATTCAATTCAACATTTGTTTAACAAAAATCAAATGTCTTTTTTTATATTTTCAGTTCCATTTTCCCATTGACTGTAATGAAAATTTTGTTTTTTGATAAAAAAAAATCTGAGTGCGTACTTCTTAATTTTTTTTTTCAACTAAAACAATATATATCATAGTCTTGATCAGTCTGAAAATTTTTATCAAAATCGGTCAAGCAGTTCAGAAGGAGTAGCGTTCCGAAGAAGCGGCGGAAGTGAGCGTATGAGTTTCTCTATGGTAAGTCTACGGAAAAGTTTTTGGCAATTTCTTCTAGATGTTAGAAACAGTTCGAAGTTTTACTAAAACCTGTAGCTAATTTGTGGCTATCAGCCTGTGAAATTTGGTTAAGATCTGTCAAGCGGTTCCGGAGGAGTAGCGTTCCATGGAAACGGCTAACCCGCGTATAAGAGAAATGAAAGAATGAATATGTATCAATGTTCTATCGTATTTATTTTTTGACAATAAACTGAAATAATTATTTTATTAAACCAATAATATAGTGTAGTGTTGGCCTGGAATAGAACTAGTTCATTTTTTCCTGCTGTTAAATTCTATATGCGTTATATGAGGTGATTTACGGTTTTAGGGCTTTTTCTCTGTCTAATCTCCAACCAACTGCTAAGAGTAGCTAAAGTATTTCTAATTTTAAACCTCTGGCAATTTTTTTTTTTAGGATTTCCCGTCTGAGTTTAGATAAACGATAAGAGTTATTAATTAATTTGCTTCCACCTGAGACTCCGAACATGAGGACATGTCTTAATATCCAGTGCCTAAAGATAAAACTATCCATATTTTATTAGATGACTTAACCCTTTACCACCTAGTGACGGTCATAGTGACTCCATAGTCTTTTTTTTTCAATTATTCTTGTTATTATGCAATCGCTGGACCAGAGTAGGGCGTAGTTAACTACATTTTAGAAATCAGATTACTAACTACGATTAAAAGTAGTTAACTACATGTAATCATAACTACATGTAGTTAACTACAAGAATTCAAACTACATGAAGTAGTTGTTAATTTGATTACTGTAATCTAGTAGTTATGATTACTTGATTACTGATTGTTGAAGTTCTACGAACTTACATTTCGCCAAATATTTTGGAATCTGGATAGGTACATAAAAAAAACTTCCGATCGTTTCAATTAAGTTTGTTTATTATTTGGATTGAAGACATTAATGATGTGAAATAATCTGTTGACGTATGTTTACGTTACGTTACCTTGGATTTTATTTAGGCGCTAAGTCAAGAGTAAAAAAGCACCAGATTTCAAAAAAACTGATTTAAAAAAAACCACCAAAAACCGCTAAACTTTATTGTATATATCAGACTAAAAAAACGCTAATTTTGAATTCAAAACAATGTTTCGATAGGTAAGTAATGTAGAAATCTAAATGTAATTTGTTTAAGTAGATCGTAAAGACTGTAAACTTCTTAAAATTGTCTTAAGCATACTAATTATTCTGTATAAATTTAATTTGATATTTCTATGGGCAGTGAAATTAAACCATATAGGTACTTAATGTCTTCGTGTATTATTAATTAAAATTATCATGAAAATATTTCTTCAATTCTTTATCCACACAATAATCTGTCAATCTTTAAGCATGTAACGAAACGTAATTTAAAACGAAACAACACATTCTTGGGCGGGATTCCCCGTCCATTGTCTGTACTATATACAAGATAGAGAGAGCGTTATAAATTTCACGATATGTTGGGGATTTCCCTCTTAAATTATGTTGCCAGATTCCATACTCTGAAAATCCGCTAAAAACCACCAAAAAAAATTAAACCGCCATATACTGAAAAAATACCACCAGAGGCCTTAAAAAAGCACCAGTTCTGGTGGGAAAACCACCAAGGCAGCAACACTGGCGAGGTCGCGACGCGATACGTCCTACTACCTACGACAAGTCGATACATGCAGGTCCGCCGACCCGCCGAACCAAAACATTAGGGAGAAAAAAAGAGTTAAAAAAGTAATCATGTAATCGTGATTGCAACTACAATTTGTAGTTAATAATCAAAATTTTTAACTACTTTTTACGATTACTTTATGTAATTTTTAATCTTGATTATTAACTACTTAATGTAATCGTAGTTAGTAATCATTAGTTAGATTACGTTTTGCCCAACACTGCGCTGGACCTGCACTTCTATGTACCTATTTCCCTCTCCGGCCACGCCAGTATGCCCTCTGCGCTCGATCATGTCATGCCACATTTTAGTTTATTTATTTTATTTTATTTGGAAGATTTACAGCGTATACATTTACTAAATAATAAAGTAAACAATGCAATGCCAATTAAAAATCTCCACCTATAACATGTAGTCGAGTTCGAAAATTATTGGTAAATTTATTCCGTGTGCGGTCATAGTGACCGACGTTATGAGTTGTAATTTAATACCGATTGTGATGCTATTGTGCCATAAATTACTAAATGTTGGACTTTGTACTTCCAAGTCTTCGATCATATATACTAAAGATGCCGCACTCCATACAAATTCAACGCACAAAAGTGGACCGCGAGAATGACATGACTGTCTGACAATTAAATATTATTATTTTTTACAATTTTCGACTTATTGCATTTTCTTAACACTATAATATATAAAACCTTACCTGTAAATATTATTAATACGTTTTATTATTATTTATTTCCTTTTATGTTAGTCGCCTGCGGTTATTTATCATTGTTTAGTTCTTTTTTATTATTTTTCTGCGATTTGTCGATAATATTTTTATTTCTCTGGTTTATGTTATTGTTTTTATTTTGTTGTTGTTATGGCAACGACGGAGCTGAGAGTTGTCAAATTTTATTTTATCTTAAACTTTTCTTTAGTGATCAATTTTCAATGTGTTTGTGTACGAAGGTTAGATAGTTTTAAAATATGTTATATGATATAATTTTAATTCATTTTTGGTGTCTAAAATGATAGCGCAGGCATTTAATTTTATTTTTAATGTAAGGCTAGGACATTTTACTTATTCAAATTTATATGTTTTCATCTCTTTAAGTTAACTGAAACTCTTTTTAAAAATCCTTCTTTTAGGTTTTATTGTCTATTAGGATTTTTTATTGATTGTCAAGAAGATTGAAAAAGAAAGGGGAGGATAACTAATTTGATCATGCTAGAAGAGATCCTTAAAAAGATATCTTACTGAAGATTATTTCTGATAGCTACTACTACCGTTGTTATATTGAGCAACCTTTACTACTTGGTGTCCTTTTGCTAAAACACCTAAGAATTATATATAGAATTTTATACCCTGGCAGAATTTGTTAAACCAGTCAGAGTGGTATTCCGAAGTGACCAATCATTTGGTCTTATTGGCTTGTGGACTATAATTCAGCAAAGATTGATATCTGGACCTTTGTTTTCGCCGGCTATACTACTGGTTTTGGAGATTACTAATACCTTTGCTCCGGCCAGAACGTGGAAGTTCGGAATCGCATCAGTATCGTTATTTGGTTATATTTATTTTATATAATTCCTTATTGTATTATTTTTGTATTGTGTACATCTAATTTTTAATAGACTGGTGTAACTTCTTTCTTGTTTTATTAGTCTCCTTGCTCTCCGCGTTTCGTGTCTTAGGTTTTATTTCCATAAGGGGATTAAGACTTAAGACACGTAATGTTACAACACCTATTATTTATTGCAAGATCTAGCATGCGACTGTCAGTGAAAAAGTGTTTATCATATAAATGCACTGTTTGGCGGGGCCGTTTTTCGTGCTTTGTTGATGTATCTTTGGTATATATGATCAAAATTCCAAGTTTATAAAGAATAAAAATTTCAAAAATTAGACTGTATATTCTTATGTAGATCTAATATCATATAATGATAAGTGTTGATTATTACAACCGAATTAGTTCTAGGGGTTTTTGAAAGATAACATTTTTAATATCATATACTAAAAGTAAAACGATGTTTTTATTTGCAACCGTTTTTTTTTTTAATTTAATGATGAAAATAAACATGCGGTCATCATGACCGTCGTTAGGTAGTGTGAATGAAATACATGTTAGCCATCTAGCTAAGGGTTATCAGCTATTTCTTATTTATTTAACTCTTACCTCTTTCCCCCACGATAGTCTTATCCCCGTGCGACAACATTTCCAAATCACTTTTGAGTTGGCAGCACTTGATCACTTGTTTGTATCTCCGCAGATCTAATTCTTGGCCGAATAGTATGTTTTGACGGACCTGGAAAATTTAAAGGGTAATATGATGAAAAAAAAACTAATTAATAGGTCAATTTGTTGCTTAACATTTCTTCCCGTCCGTGCTTGTAAGAGGCAACTAAGGGTATTTGGCACTTTTAGGTGATTGGTGGGCGATGCGGTTGGAGACCCATCACCAACAACCTTTATATTAAAAATCTTTTCCCCAGTCAACTACCAAAAGCGGCTGAGTGATTTTTTAATCCGAAGCTATGATTAAACCTTCAATGGATTTATTGCCGTGAGCATATGTATGTGTATATCAATTTGGTTGAAAGAAAGAAGAATAAAATTTAATCTTCAGTGGTTTTTCTATTCGCTTTAGCAAAGTTCTCATAAGAAACAATCTTAGGGTATAACTTACCGATGCTTCAAAAAGCCAGGGCTCTTGACTTGCATAAGCGACGGTGCCGTTTATCTGGAAAAAAAATAACATTTATCTAATTATTATATTAAAAACCAAAACGATTATTTAAAAAAAACTAAATAGACTAGATTTTTTCTCGCATTTTTAACAAAAGAAGAAGACGCGAAGGTAGCATTTAAGCAATAATAATGTGCAATTTTTCCATACAGTCCACAAAATTTTGATTTTGAATAGAATATTATATTCAAGTATGGAGTATGAAAAATATGTACTTATACTTTCACAGCTACAAATCCCAAAACAGGAGTAACCTTAAAAATATACTCCGCCACTTCGATTAAAGTGTGTAAATGGATAGTCTCCACCTACCTCAACGGGAAATATTGGCCTGATTATATGTATTATGTATGTACATAAGTACTTTGATAAAAAATGAGAAAACTATGTAAGACAAAATATATAGAAATAGTTTAAGTAAATCACCTGTACTGTCGTGTAGTGCCGGCTTAGAATGTCGCTACCCCTTTCTACCCACGGGTGTTGTAAGAGGCGACTAAGGGTATTGGGGTTTTTTATTGGATTTTGCGAGACCCATCACCAAAAACCTTTATTTTTACCATCTTTTCCCCACTCAACTTCCAAAAGAGGCTGAAAATTTATAATTCCTTAGCTCTGGTTACCCCTTCTAGGGAAATATATGTATGTGTGTTAATCACCTGTAACTGCCCCTCACTCGGCGATATTTCTTTCAACATAGCTAGAAGTAACGTCGACTTGCCGGAACCGACTTGTCCTACCACCGTTGTGAGAGAGGCTGGTTTTATCTGGAAAATAATATTTTTTATGTATATTGTAAAGTTTACAACATTTATCTAAAACATAACATAACATAATAAACATAATAATACATAAACGTTGACGCCGAATATCCCCGAAGGGGTTGGCAGAGGTACCAATACTTCTGAACATCACGTGACTTTGTCACCTGGTGTTCAGAGTACCCACGTTTTGCATGGACAGTGTACTCACGTGATAGGGGGCAGGCCTATCGCCGTTTTGTACGAATACACTGTCACATGACTAAGTACAACTCAGCCATGTGGGTTTCCTCACGATGTTTTCCCTCACCGTTAACAACCATGATAAATTAACCACACATATGTCTTTTAGAAAAGACAAATTGGTGTAGGCCCGACCCAGGATTCGAACACTAGTCGCTTGCACGATAACCAAGTGTTCTACCCACTGGGCTATCACGGTTGTTTATCTATTATCTAAAACGTTAAGTTAATACTGTATATTGAAATGGTTAAGCAAGCTCTTTGTCTAGCTGTGTAGTGTCGGCTTAGAATAGCACTACCCCATTTCTACCGGTGGGTGTACGTAAGAGGCGACTAACGGTATTGGGGCTTTTAATGTATTTTTGTGCGATGCAGTTGGAGACCCATCACCAACAACTTTTCTTTCACCATCTTTTCCCCCACTCAACTTTCCAAAAGTGGCTGATGTCTTCTAATGCCTTAGCTCTGGCTATCCCTTCTAGGGATTTATAGCCGTGAGTATATGTATGTATGTAATGTTAATGTTGGCTGCATTATTGTTATAATTATCACGTGATGTTTAGAAGTATTGGTATCTCTGCCAAGTCCTTCGGAGATATACGGCTTCAATGTTTAAGTTTGAAGTTTGAATAAACTAAAAACTTGGTAAAGTAAGAGCAAAGCAAAGAGGGAAGAGCAAATTATCTCTTTTTTATTACTAATCACCTTATGAGTTGTTTTCTTATGGTAAGATATTTCCTTATTTAGAAAAATAGTTTTAATTGTAAAATGCAATCGCTAAGTCTTAGAAAATACTATCAAGAAAACTAACCACAAGATTAATATTCTTCAAAGCCGTAATCTTCCTATCGAGTTTCGGTTCATCCACGTTCTTCCAATACGCTGTATAATTCTTCATCACGATTAAAGCCTGAGGCTTGGTTATACCATCAAGACTGGATTCGGAATGGATGTAGGCTTGCTGGCTGGAATATTAAAGTTATATCTGAACATTAATAAACCATTAACATCCTACATACAAACATAAACACACTTTTCCTTATACATACCTTACACTCACACATGCAGCGGCAAGAGTTAGATTAAGTACGTGTCTACTATATAATAATTTAGTTTTTTCTTATTCATTATCATTTTTACCTTAATCTTGTATAGTTTTACATAAATTAGTTTTTGATTATAGATTGTAAGTCCATTTATTTTTTTATTATTAGTTATTCCTAGTTTTTAATTAAATGCATAATATTGTAAAATTTAGTAAAAATGAAACGGTAATTATTAAATGTTCACTGCGCTACAGGCATTGCCTAGTGCAGCGAACTAGTGAAGCTTGTTGTATGTAATTTTAATCGCTTATGTAAATATATTTTTTTTTTATATTTGTACCTATAGAGAGGAAAGGTTGGTTTGAGCTTCCATGATTTAGGACTTATAGCCGTGCGTATGTCTTGTATAAAAAATTTACGTGTCACAGTGTTTGTCGCCAAACTCCTTCGAAACGGCTGTACATTTAGTAGGTCTGAGATTAGGAATGAAATTTTGCATACACGGTAGGTCTGAGAATAGCGGGCTGATTATGTATTTTTAGCGACCGCGATCGTGTCGCAAGTTGCAATATTGTCGCTGTCAAAAGTGTCAGATCGCATACAAATTTATGACATTGACAATGACAATCGTGTAACTTGCGACACAATCGTCACTCGCAAAAGATACATAATCAGGGGGTAGGTTTACAACTATTTTTTAGACTCCTGAGTGATAAGGGTTGTTCACCCCTTACATTTTATGTTTATTTTATAGACTAGAAATTCCTTAGAAATGATTTATATGGTAAAACAACGTTGGTCGGGTCAGCTAGTAAAAATATTAGCTTGATCTGTGTGCTAGGTCTGTATATTTCTATACTTATTAAAAAGATAAAAACTTGTTTGTGTGTTAGTTTGTCTGCTATGAATAGACGCCCCAACCACTCAACCAATTTATTATTTATTTTTATTTTATTTTTCAACTTTTTCTCTCTAATGTATGTTATAATTATTTTTCAATTGCTTTTTAAATTCAATTATAATGTTAAATATTTACACGCCTAACGGCAGAGCAGGCAAAGTGATTATTAATGAATGAAGATCCCGTTATATACTCTTGGTCTCGTAAATAAACGATTTTTATTTTATTTTAGTTATTTTTTATAATATTATTTTATTAATAGCAACATGCAATGTATATATCAAAACGTAAAATTCTAAAATGACAGCAGTGGTTGAAGAAACCTTCGCTGTTTGAAAATATTTTAATATTAATATTATATTTTGTAAGTGTCAAATGAATATCTTATTCTGACTCTCTGACTACCCTTATTCGGAATTCATAGCCTTGACTATACATTTGTTAAGATAAAACATAACGAAAAGTCTTACCCATTACCGATTTTCTCGAACACTCCTTTTGTCAGATCCTTCTTCTCTTCGACAATATGCTGCAAATCCACTCCATCTTTCTCCACTTCTGGCAAGAGAAGAAACTCTTGCATTCTCTTTACGGACACGTAGGCCTCTAGGGTGATAGTTATGGCCAAAGGCAAGAAATCGACTAAGGTGTATTTCAAGATTTCGTAGTACGAAAATATGACAAAAACTTTAGCGGCTGTCAACTCGTTTTTGAAGAGGGTTATGTATGATATTATCGAGAGGAAAATTGCGACTTTCGTGTTGAGTTTGACACATGAAATCATAACGGCTCGAAGCCACGACATTTTCTTTATTACGTTCATTTCTTTTCTGGAACAAAAAGAGTATAATAAATTATTTTTTTATGATAGTTAAGCAATGTGATTTCTTATTTGTCAAAATTATATGGGTGTAGTTGTTATTTGTGTTTACTGCAATTTGATTAAAATGCTCATTTGGTTATAATTAAAAAGATTTTGAATATCACAGAAATTTAAATTAAAAGGAGTAATGAGTTCTTTTCTTATCTTAAATCTCATGTGAGGTTAATTTATCAAGGTTGTAAACGGTGAGGAAAAACACCGTAGAGATACCATCATAGGTACCGTCCTTTTTGGTACAAATACAGCATACATGTGCATGGGGAAAAAAGCGTTTTTCTAATATAAAAAACAGACATACCAATTTAATTTAATTGTTTAGACATAAACATAAACATATATAAACATAAACGTTCACGCCGAATATCCCCGAAGGGGTTGGCAGAGCTACTAATCCTTCAGAACATCACGTGACTTTGTCACCTGGTGTTCAGAGTACCCACGTTTTGCATGCACAGTGTACTCACGTGATAGGGAGCAGGCCTATCGCCGTTTTGTACGAATACACTGTCACATGACTAAGTACAACTCAGCCATGTGGGTTTCCTCACGGTGTTTTCCCTCACCTTTAACAACCATGATAAATTAACCACACATATGTCTTTAGAAAAGACAAATTGGCGTAGGCCCGACCCAGGATTTGAACACTAGTCGTTTGCACGATAACCGAGTGTTCTACCCACTGGGCTATCACGGTTGTTTAGACAATAAACTACTAAAGCGTATTTTAGTTTCCAACCTTCTAGCATGTCCAATAATCCTCACAAACGCGTTCTCCCAGGCGTACATCTTGACTGCCTCTATACTCTGTATGACCTCGTTCATCAGTCTGATTCTCTTGTCAGTCCTCACTGCCGTCTCCCTTCGGAAACGACTTGACACTTTGCCGAGGTATCCTGAAAGTATGTGGTTTTGTATTCTAATCAATCAAGGAAAGCAAAAATTAACTGCCACTGTTTTTGTATAGCCCGATCGCATATGCACATTGTGCTCTTTCTTAATTAATTTACAAATGTTATTACATGATTAAATCGTCATGTATACCTTGCAACGGTATTACACGGTATTGACAGCTTAACAATGCCCTCTAGCTCGCGAAACGCGATAAATGTTTGTGCTTACTACTATTATTGCTAAACATACATACATACATACATATACTCACGGATATAATTCCCTAACGGGGTAGCCAGAGCTTTGGAATGAGGAATTCCTCAGCCACTTTTGGAAGTTGAGTGGGGGAAAGATGGTAATAATAAATGTTTTTGGTGACGGGTCTCTCACCACATCGCCTAAAAATCACTTAAAAAGCCCCTATACCCTTAGTCGCCTCTTACGATCACCCACGGGTAGAAATGGGGTAGTGTTATTCTACGCCGACACTACACAAGTTTGGCGATGTGGAGACTAATCACAAACAACCTTTATTTTACAATCTTTTTACCTCTCAAGCTGCAAATTAATATGAGGAATACCTAATTTAAAAAATTTGGCTACCCCTTTTTGGCTTACAAGAAAACTCTATCCCATTGTTTTACCTAGAATTTGGTTATGCTTTTACAGATGGCTAAGGTTCAGTCAGCCATAACGCTGTAAGAAATAAATTGCTAGGTTTTTAATTGATTTGTATTATTATAATTTGATATATTTTTTTATGTGTAATGTCGGCTTAGAATAACACTACCCCATTTTTGCCGGTGGGTGATCGTAAGTGGCGACTAACGGTATTGGGGCTTTTAAGGGATTATTGGGCGATGCGGTTGGAGACCCATCACCAACATCCTTTATTTTGCCATCTTTTCCCCACTCAACTTTACAAAAGTGGCTGAGGAACTTTTAGTTCCTTAGCTCTGGCTACCCCTTTTAGGGATTTATAGCCGTGAGTATATGTATGTATGTATATATTTTTATCTCTTACAAAATACATTACGTCATCTGATAATATGATTCAAAACTAAAGCACATCGCACCATCTGGTTAACCAATTCAAAACAATGAAAATGTTTCGCTGACCTTAATTGATCCCATTTGCACATTTTGCTCTTTCTTAATTTTCTTAATTAATTTACAAATGTTATTACATGATGAAATCGTCATCGTCACCTTGCAACGGTATTACACAGTATTGACAGCTTTACAATGCTCTCATGATAGAGCGCACACTACTGCGGACTCACTCGCACATAGCAGCGTCTTACTCATATTCCTACATCGCGGTATGTAAATGTTTTTCGAGTTAAGCAGAGATACAAATTATAAGTTGGTACACAGCAGGGTGTACTGTCCAGTATATCTTTGCTGTTTCCACACTCTCCAGCTCGCGAAAAGCGATAAATGTTTGTGCTTACTACTATTATTGCTAAAATCGTCAGAAATACCTTGCAACGGTATAAAGAGCAGCAAAAATGCCACCCCTATAAGGGTGGCCGCACCAATTTGGCGATACATGAGGTAAATGATGACCACACTCTCTATAGGGGTGCGTATTAGATCCACGAGGAAAAGCGAAGCCATATCAAATCTTTGGGCATCCGTTGTTAGAAGGTTTATCACGTGGCCTGTAAGCCCTTCCGTGGCTTTACCTCCTACGGTTAGGTCTAGACGAAGAAGCTGGAAATAATGGGTATGATTAGTAAAAAGGTTTTTGGCTTTGAAGGTGATGATTGAGACTTTATTTATAGGGTGGCAAATTTTATCGATAAGCTTACGCCAGTTAGATAAGTTGTAAGAGCTATCAAAAAGGATTAAAAAATCTACTGTTTGTTGTCAATACTCGGTTGGGACGAAAGAAAAATTATTTTTCGTATTAAGAGTTTTGAAAAAACATCATAAAAATCATTAAAAAAATTGTAAAAAAAATACAATTTTCTTAGCTTGGATTCCGTTTTTCTCACAAATACAAACTAATAATGATTCGAAAAAAATAATATTAACAGACTAGAGTTGTAGAATAAGTACTAGAAATGACATATGTCTTTAAACCATAGAATACATATACCCACGCCATTAGTTCGAAACCTCTCAAGCTTCATCTACATTCATCATCTTTTCATCCATGCCATTTCATTCTTAACACTAGGAACTCCTGCCTTTTTTAAGCCCATTCTTTATTCTATTTAAATCTATCCCCCGTGGTCATCCTCTACTGAAATCACTAGTAAGAGAACAACTGATAAGAGATATAAAACATTAATCAAAACATACACCATTATTACCTTTCTATAAATAAGCGAGCAGCAAGCAACTCTGATCTTCATACTCAAATGCAGCAACCAAAGCAGCATGGGATGCATCATAGTTGCATTGATAGCCATGAAACCGACGACGCCGAGTGCATACAAGTATGCTTCAGTAGTCGTCACCGTCGTTTGGGATGGCGAGAAATACGTGATCAGACCTTCGAGGCATAGTGGTGTTGCTAATCTGAAAGATTGAGTGAATGGTTGAACCAATGACTGAATGGTTGATTCAATGAGTGAATGGTTAAACGAACGAGTCAATTCTTGAACGAATGAATGAATGAACTAGGGATAGACAGTTAACTTTTAAAGTAGCATAAAATGCATCATAGTTGCATTGATAGCCATGAAACCGACGACCCCAAGCGCATACAAATATACTTCAGTAGTCGTCACTGTCTTTTGGGATGGCGAGAAATACGTGATCAGACCTTCTAGGCAGAGAGGTGTGGCTAATCTGGAAGAATGAGTGAATGGATAGATAAATGAATCAATTATAGAACGAATAGGTCAATTATTAAATTAATGAGTGAAATAACGGACAAATGGTTGAAAGAATTAGGGAGAGTAGTAATTTATTCGGTTATTGTAGACACAGTCTGTGAAATTTGGTTCAAGTTGGTTACAAAGTTTGGATTCATTGACACGGCCGGTGCTTGCAATGGATATGTAGTGAGATTGAGTTTTTTCATTATAAACCTCAGCGAATTGTTATGTGTTATAGTATTAGTCATATGTATTCCGTTCAAATTTCACAAAAGCCATGAGTCACTTTGAGGGCAATGTAACTTTGTTGTTAACTATTTAAAAAAATATAATAAGAAAAATCTGCAACCATGACACCCATAGAAGAATCGGGTTAACTAACACAGCTACAATAGCTTTTATTACTTAAGTGTCAATCAGAGTGTCAAATTTTATGTCTAACTAATAGCTTTTGGGCATAAAATATTTTAGGAGTGGAGGCCACGTATCAAAAAACTTCCAAACGTGGATGTTCAATGTGGTGATCCGTTTGACCATATTTTCATCAACTTCTGTAAGTGGATGAGAAAAAGATAATTCCGAGTACTGGCTACTCCATTTTGGGATTAAAGCATAGGAAGGTGGATATAATAAATAAAAAAATATTTACCTCAATGACATATCGACTACAGCGAATATAAAATTGGCTATGAAAAACGCAGTTCCGTGAATTTTAACTATTGCTTTGAGTAAGGACGGCTTGTAACCTTTCACTGAAAAGAAATAAACAATGTTGTTAATAAAATTGCAAATCATATACAATTTATCGTCTGCAGGTTTGATTGGAATTTCATCATCATCATCATCAGCCAATAGACGTGTAATGCTGGACATAGGCGTCCTCAATCGGCTTCCTGCGACTTTCACCAAGATGTCGGTCCAACTTGTTTAATATTTACATACATACATATACTCACGGCTATAAATCCCTAGAAGGGGTAGCCAGAGCTAAGGAAATAGAAATTTCTCAGCCACTTTTGGAAAGTTAAGTGGGGAAAAGATGGCAAAGTAAAGGTTGTTGGTGATGGGTCTCCAACCGCATCGCCCAAAAATCTCTTAAAAGCCCCTATACCGTTAGTCGCCTCTTACGTACACCCACCGGAAGAAATGGGGCCGACACTACACAGCATATTTAATATTTAATACTCATTAATTCATGTTAAACAAACAGGAGAACATCCGAATTCCAGCAATACATGAGAAGACCAACCCTACGCATATTATGTGTAAAGTGATACAAAAGAAAAGGTTTGTAAGTGAAATGTGAGGATTAATTAAAAAATCATGTTCTTATCAATTCGACTTCCTCTTATCATACTCACCTACTTATACTCACGCCCATCATTCCTATTGGGGTAGGCAGAAACTATGGTCGCAAGTTAGCACTCTTGAAAATCCACTTGCTTCCCATACAATCATTATTCTTCACATATATGATCTTTTATTCTTCTATTATAAGATCGTTTTCTATCTAATCTAGAAACGTATTACGCGGCAGTTCTCTACTAACAATAGCATCCACATTGGTTCTATATTATATATATAAGATATTATCTCTTCCGCTACTTTATTTTCATCCATCCTCTCTCTTCTATCATCGCAAATATAAAAAATAATATATTTGCGGTGATCATAATTTCGTGAAATGTCTCTAATATATTGTAAACTTATTATATCTTCAATTACTACACAAACCTGATTTATCAATCTCCTCCTTCCACTTATCAGACAAGACATCGCCTCTTGGTGAAGCGGCGTGCTCGTCGAGGCATCGGTAAACATCTGATATGCTTAACTGGCCTTTGCGTCCCTTCATAAATAGTGGTCGGGTGTACCTTTAACATCAAATTGTAGGTTATACATACATAAATACATATAGGCCCAAAAATGTATAGCCAGATTTTCAGAATAAGATATTTCTCAGCCACTTTTGGAAGTGTGGGAAAATATGGTTAAATAATGCCGGTTGGTAATGGTCCGCCAGCCACATCCCCCAAACACCACTTATAAAACGCCCCAATATCTTAAGTCTCCTCAATAATAGTCAATAGTCAATATCGTAACAAACTGAGAACACATAAGAGATCTCACTCGCACGCATAGCGGCATCTCACTTAGTCACACATCGCGGTATCAAAGTATTTAACTTCTAAAGTATATTTATAATGAAATTACTCACCAAAAAGTGATTTGGGAAATAGGATTAGCCTTGCCCTGTGGATTTATCTTCCGCTCCGTATCAAAATAACCGGGATCCATGGTGATATAATACTATTAAGTAAGTAGGCTTTAAAACTGAGGTAAGTGAATTGGCACTTGGAGGTTTTGTACTAAGTACGGAATATGTGCAGTCTTTTAATGTCCTGGGAAGCCTTCTTCACATCTTGATTGTGTACCTGAAACAAGGATTATTCAGTTTTAAAAAGGGTATTATATTAAAGAAGTAAGTAAGGTAGAGAGGGGATGAATTTCCTGTTGAAGTGCAAAGAATACTGAAAAGATGAATAAAAATGTTGCTACAGGTCGTCCAGTGATCACAAATCGACCATAATTTGAATACAAATATTTCCATACATACTCACGGTTACAAATTTCTAATGAAGTATACCCAGACCCTCAGATACAGAAATTCTTCATTCACTTTTAGTAGTTCAACGGAGAAAAGATTGTAATATAAAAAACTATTGGTGATGGGTTTTCTACCATATCACCCAACAACAACTTAGAAAGACCCACTACCCTAAGAAGCCTTATACGAAACCCCCGGGAGCAACCTGGGAAGAACTGGGTCAGCGCTATTTTAAGCTTTACCTCATTATAATATTAGGCGCATATGCATCTTTCTTTATACAATGTTATAGCTAAATGAGTTCAGACTTAATTGATGATTTATCTAGGCTAATATTATACACTAGCTGTGCCCGCGACTTCGTTCGCGTGATTGTCGAGAACAAAAAAAAGTCGTTTAGTTAAGAGTATATCACCTTTTTGAAATAAAATAAAGAACCAATGAAATCTAATGCGCACACTTATTGTGATGTAGGAACTATTGAGTATTTTATAATGATATTTAATTAATTACAGTAGCCATTATCCAGTTGAAATAATAAAAGGTCGTAACTGTGTGTATCTCATTTGAATTAGTGTTTATTTAGATACAGTTACAGGGTTAGCCGAAGATTAAGGATCGCTACCTTGTACGATCCTAGCAGATCTGCATAATGCATCAATATATTTATAAAGCCCTTTTGTTTTTAACACTTCGGAATTTTGCACATAGATCATATATCAATCCCGCCCGATTTCGGCCACAGCAAGTTCTGGTATCCGGCTATTAAGAGTGTGTTCATGTGCTCTCATGTGACTGACATAGCCAATCTTTCCGACAAATGTTCTATGACGTATGTTGAAAAATCAGTACCCCTCCAATATATAGGTAGTTATTATTGATGGCCGCAGGTGGTCGGGCCTTGAGCTCATCACTCTTTGCTTCGAGCTCATCACGTCTTTTCCTTCCGAAAAGAAATATTAACCGGTTGACAGGAAGGGGGTGAAAACTAAATTACTAAATTTCACTCAAGAAAGAATAAAACAAACGGGGTAAGCTAAATAAAACCGCTCAAAAAAGGTACTTTACTATTATTAGGGTTTACGGTTGTTGGTTGTACTATGATAATACATTGAATTAAATCGATTTATCAGTGGCATAATATGCACTGTAGTAGCTGTGTAGTGTCGGCTTAGAATAGCACTACCCCATTTCTTCCGGTGGATGTACGTAAGAGGCGACTAACGGTATTGGGGGTTTTTAAGGGATTTTTGGGCGATGCGGTTGGAGACCCATTACCAACAACCTTTATTTTACCATCTTTTCCCCACTCAATTTTCCAAAAGTGGCTGAGGAATTTCTAATTCCTTAGCTCAGGCTACCCCTTCTAGGGATTTATAGTCGTGAGTATATGTATGTATGTATAATATGCAAATATAACTAAATTAAGGTTAGTCACTAAGGTCACTACATCATTTTAGTGTTAAAAAAAGTAGAACTTAAAAGATGTCTTATGTTTCTGGTGTTTAATACATACATACATACATATTCTCACGCCGTTAGTTTCCATTGGGGTAGGCAGAGACTATCGATCGCCACTTTGTACTTGACACTTTTTTTATCGCCAATGTGGAAGGTAATGTTAGTAGAGGACGACCTCGGAGGACAGATTTGGATCAAATAGAAAACGTGCTCAAAAAGGCAGGTGTCCGCAGTATGAAGAATAAAAGAGCATGTATGAAAAGATTGATGGATGTAAACGAAGCCAGAGAGGTTTGGTGTTTAATGTAGACCAAAATTCAGTTTTTTATTATAAACGTTCACGAAAACTGGTTGTGAAGTGACGTGCATTTGAAGAATGGCTAAGAATTTCAAAATTATGCTCACCAAATTGGATTTATTAATAGGCAGACTATTTACATAATATATTAATATTAATAAGCCTAATTTAAGAAACTAAGTAAAGATAATATTTAAAAGCATTTCAGTTATTTTCATAGTCGGCGAATTCACTTGATATTGGCAGCTTGTATTAATTTCGCCTAGCTTGTTTCCTGTAGCTTCTATTACTTTAACCGACTTTAAAATAAGGGGTTAAAGGGGCTAAAAAATGCAAATTTTATTTTTGCTTTATTTTATTTTGGTTCTTTATTTTATTTTTGCACAACGCCATCTATCGGACTTTGGATTCCAACTATCAACATTAGTTCTATATTTAGACTTAAGATGTCGTTGCAAGTACTATACTGAATTGCGTAACGTAATATTTTTCTTCTTGAACTCACAAAATTAATCATATCTTTTGATAGAGTGAACCGATTTCGATGAAACAAAAACTAAGTTATACCTCAAGTTACGTTTAATTTTTGTATATAAACATTTTCAGCATTAAATTCGTAGATTTTACGTTTTGCGCGCACAAACAAACATATAAACAGACAAACAGACAAACAGACAAAAAATTTAAAAATGATGGAAATGGGTTCTGTTACTTATCTGTTCACACGCTGGCTATTTTTTTTTTCAATTTCTTCAATGTACAAAAATTACTTTTCTACAGATTTATTATATGTATAGATACATAAACTCACGACCATAAATCCCAAAAAGGGATAGCCAGAGCTTCAGAGCAAGAAACTCCTCAGCCACATATGAAAGTTGATAGGAGAGAAAATGGTAAAAATATCTTTGGTGATGGGTCTCCAACCGCATCGCCCAAAAATCACTTAAAAAGCCCCATACCCTTAGTCGCCGCTGACGACGCTCGTGGGTAGAAAGGGGTAGTGACATTCTAAGCCGGCAATATATGACTTTTACAACCTTCACAAGTGGTTGGGGCGATTCTGATTTATTCATAAATACATTACTACATATACATTACTTGTATGGAAAAAAAACCCAATGTTTCGGGACGAATACCGTTGGCGTTTTGGTTATAAATATAATTTAATGCACACTCAAATAAAGGTTTTTAAATGAGGAGCCGTAGTTATTTGCGTTGAGAACAATATTTGAATAACATTGCAAAGCTTGTTGTGCACTTAGCTGCACATTTACTAACGTTAATATTTTAACTATTACGGAATATATCGAAAAATAAATGGAGATCAAAAGAGAGAAAAATATAATTTGATAGGTAGGTAACCAACTAATTCGTAAATTCGTAATTTGTTTTATATCCGACTAGCTTTTTGCCCCGCGACTTCGTCCGCGTGGACTTCATTTTTTGCATCCAGTTTACATAATACCAAAATACCGAAACACTATCTCTACTTCTGTTTTATATATTTATAATCGGCGGGCGTTGTAAATGACATAAAGGACATTGAGGCTTTTTAAGTGATTGTTGGGCGATGCAGTTTGTGACCCATCACTAACAACCTTTATTAACCTATCTTTTATCAATATATTTCCAAAATTGGGTGAAGAATTAGTATCTCCGAAGCTATGGCTACCCTTTTATGGAATTTATGGTTGTTAGCATATATTTATGAATGATTGATAGATGGATTTCATAAATTCAATCGCACCAAGTTTAATTATAAAATGTAAAAAAACTCTATATTAAATTTCATTTGCTATATAAACCCGTTAGGGGTTGAGTTCCAAAAATTCCTTTTTAATTGTTCATAAGAATCATGAAACAAATATACCAAGTTTTTATGTTCAGAAATGAGAATATCTTTAGTAAGTACAGATACGGATAGTAGTTTGGCGCTGCGGCGACACGGCCCGGTGCTGCCCCCTACACTGACCGTTGGTGATAGTGGGAGAGCTTGCAGCGATTGCTCGGCAATATAGGGATGATTAGTGGTGGATCTCCTTCCTAAATAATCGCTAAATTGAAGGGATAGTGCTTGTTATTATTATATATAGTGTTATTTTAAGCTAACAAAACATTTTTTTACAAAAAGCTTGAATTACCTGAGATACGAACCCGGGACGATTGATTCATAATAGTTCTAATTAAATATTCATAGTAGTTAGTTATACCGCTACGCCACGGAGACGTTACCGGGGCGGTGTCAAATTTTTATTACGCTTTATTTCATATTAGTCTTACTATTGATAAACAAATTTGTCATTTAAATTGATGAAACCCCTTCATCTTTCCAAAATGAACATTAACAAAGTGTCTGATGTGAATTCCATCGATGATAAAAATAATCGCTGCAATATTTTGAGCCATATATGAGTTAAGGTTTTTTGATGTTCCTATGAGAACTCTTGCGGATTCCTTAGTTTCAAGGAATCGTCGTCGTTTCATTTAGCTTCTAAATTTACATGTTAATATTCGTTTGCAATATAAGTAGATGTAAAAAAAATGTATACGATAAAAAAATAGTACGTCATCCCTCGGGAGTTCCTTATTTTCGGGGATCCATTACCGTACCATTAAGCTTCTAAATTTTGATTTTTATATTAGTTTACAATATTTTACGTTGTTTTAAACGATACACAGCGCCATCTCCAATGCATCCAGCAAGCAAACAATATTTTTGATTTCCCCTGGGAACATATTTTTTCCGGGATAAAAAGTACCCTATTATTTAATTTAGACTTTTAACTACACGTCTGAAAAATTTCAAAGCAATCGGTTCAGTATCTACGGCGTGAAAGCGGAACAAACAAACAAACAAACTCACTTTCCCATTTATAATATTAGTATGGATTAGTTCAAAATCCCTGTTTTTTTTCGAATCCCGACATTGAAAAAGACAATTCCGAAAAAAGAAGCCGTCTCCATATTTTCTTAGCCAAAAAATAAGTTTAGGTAAATATGCATCCGATTATCCGATCTATGGTTATGAGGTACATTAAAATGTCTTTTAAATAGATAAGCGTCAGCTGCAGGCACGAAAACATTTCACGTTTCACAAACGAGTGGGCACAATAGGCCTAGACCTCGTTTTTAAAACATACCCTCTTATATGTTTGGTATGTTAAAAAAGCGAGGTCTAGGCCAATTGACCATTTTTATATAATAAATCGATAAAGGACATCAAAGTTAAAAACTTTGCCTATGGAATGCCTATCTAAAATATTGTTATTATCTAAATATTTAATAATGAAAAATATCATATACCTAGTTCAAACTGAGAAAGTATAGAATGGGATTCCTTGCTTCAGTGAAAATAAGAAATAAAATAAAAAAAACATCTGATCTATGCTTTTCGCTCTGTTAACAAAAACATAACTTCTTTCGGTATTTTCCAGTTTTTTCCAATCGGCCTAGACCTCGCTTTTATAACATACCCTTTTTATATTATAAATCGATCAAACTAAACACCAAAAGATGTTATGTTTATATTTACAGCGCGAAAAGCATAGATCAGATGTTTTTTTTTTCTTATTTTCACTGAAGCAATATATTTAGATAATAACAATATTTTAGATAGGCATTCCATAGGCAAAGTTGTTCAGTTTGATGTCTATTATCGATTTATAATATAAAAAGGGTATAGTATTTTCTAAGATTTTCACGATTGCACATTATATAATTGAAACAACTTTTGATTTTCGGATATTTTAATCGCGTATTATTACATTATTTTTAAAGCCCGACGTTTCGAAAACTTTTCAGTTATCATGGTCACGGGAAGACTGAGGTGTTATTTGTCATTATACAGTACTATAAAATTATTAATACTAACTACCTTCACAAAATTTTAAGTTACATTTGCGTTTAATATTTGCTATGTACAAAAAGAGCTAATGCTATCTGGAGTCTTGCTAGTGTTCTTCCCTCGCTTAGTTGTGCTAATGATCGGGTTCCAAGCAGGTGGTAATTGCCAACCATCATCTCTATTGAAGTTTGGATGTTTCTTTATTTCAATAGACTCGCGTATCATTCTAGGTATCAATCGATTCTCTTTTGCTAGAATTTTAGGTTTGTCAAAACGCATGTGGTGGTTTGGCTTATCGAAGGTGTGTTCACACAAAGCAGATCTTCCAGGACGCCTATTCTTCATATCAGCAATATGTTCTCTAACGCGAGTTGCTACACTACGCTTTGTTTGGCCGATGTATGAAAGACCACACTCACAGTCTAGATTATAAACGCCTGCATCTTGTAATATTTGCTATGTACATAGCAAATATTAAACGCAAATGTAACTTAAAATTTTGTGAAGGTAGTTAGTATTAATAATTTTATAGTACTGTATAATGACAAATAACACCTCAGTCTTCCCGTGACCATGATAACTGAAAAGTTTTCGAAACGTCGGGCTTTAAAAATAATGTAATAATACGCGATTAAAATATCCGAAAATCAAAAGTTGTTTCAATTATAAAAAGGGTATGTTATAAAAGCGAGGTCTAGGCCAATTGGCCGATGCGGTCTTAGTCAGCTTCCATACCAAAACTTGAAATATTTTATTATACGTTAGTAACATAACATAATATAACATAAACGTTCACGCCGAATATCCCCGAAGGGGTTGGAGAAAAACTAACACTTCTAAACATCGTGTGACTTTGTCACCTGGTGTTCAGAGTACCCACGTTTTGCATGGACAGTGTACTCACGTGATAGTACAACTCACCCATGTGGGTTTCCTCACGATATTTTCCCTTACCGTTAATAACTATGATAAATCAACCACACATATGTCTTTACAAAAGACAAATTGGTGTAGGCCCGACCCGGGATTTGAACACTAGTCGTTTGCAAGATAACCGATGTTCTATCCATTGAGCTATCACGGTTGCTCACATTAGTCTCACTAGATTAATGCATATCCTGTAGGCTGCGATTGTTGCAAAGGGATTTTTAGTCGTTTGATTTAGATAGGAACCTATCACAGAAGATCCCGTATTCTACAACTCTTTTCCCATTCAACATGCCATAATAATTTTTAATTCTGTAGCTCTTACTACCGTTGTTCGGAATTTATAGCCGTGAGTATAGGAACTCATAGATAGGTCGGAATTTCGAAAGCGTCCATTGTAGGTTCAGCGAACCGTGCTGTTATAAAATCCGTTCATTAAAAAGAACCGTGACATATCAGTCTATACTAATATTCGTCATCACAGCCCATATATGTCCCCACCGAGTGACTCGAGTCGATTGTGCATAGGTCGATTTGGCCATAGTCCACCACGCTGGCCAAGTGCGAGGTGGCAGACATAATATCTACTATCGTTATGTTAGCATGGTAATAAAAATATCATTGGTAACGTATACATATTAAGTAAGTAGTTATCATATAATTATTAAGGTTATTAGCAATAATAAGGTAAAATATAGTAATGCTTAGGCAGCCCACATGGCTGAGTTGCACTTAGTCATATGACAGTAAATTCTTACAAAACATATTGGATTGAATCAGACGTTACTTTGCGGAAATCCATAGCAATACTAATATTAATCAGTTTCTTCGCTTAATTCCGCTAAATATGATACCTATTTAGCGGAATTAAGCGAAGAAACTTATTAATATTAGTATTTCTTACAAAACGCCGAAACGCCTGCCCTCCATCACGTGAGTACACTATCCAACGAAACGTGGGTACTCTGAACAGCAACAATTACGCAAGATGTTCAGTATATAGTACCTATACGGGACACACGACGACGTGAATGTTTGAGAGAGATGTTCATCTTCTTGTTTTGTAATAAATAATTATGTTATTTTACCTGAAACGGTTCAAACAATAACATATTGTAACAACCCATTCAAGCGTTAACTGTGCGGAACGTGACAAATTAATAAACAATGGATATTACACACTCACAAAATATATTACAGCGACATGACTATTCGATAAGATTATATTATCAATTAATTTATCGATCTCACCTTCCAAAGGTTGACTGGAAGAGATCGCTTTTAGCGATAAGACCGCCAATTGTACCTCACTGTAACCTGTTTGATCATATTATTATTTTTGTAAATTTGTGTTTGATTTTTGTAAATTTGTCTTTGAAGGGTTATTCTATTCTATTCTATATTCTATAAGGCTATACAAAGGGGCAATGCCGCCAGCCTCCTTGGTACCTTACCACCAAGCGGCAGCGATTTACATGATATATTTTTTTTATAATAAAGTATATAATTTTTAAGTAATTAAAATGTATTAGTTTATTATTTTTATTAAATAAGTTTGTATTAATAAGTAAAAAAATATACAATATAATAAATCCCAAAATCAGTTAGTCAGAACTTCTATAAGAGTAGGGCAATACAATTATTTTTAACTTCCAAAGCCGCCGTAAGATTCCTATGGGAAGATATGGGGTAATGGTATTCCTATAAATAGTCAGCTAGGAATTGTAAAAACCTTTCAATATCAGTGGACATCACACAAGGCGAATAAAATTACATACATACATATGGCACGCTTAATACTACAGTGACCTATGTCAAAATTTTGATGAAATGAGTTACAATACTTCGCAGAATTTAAATCTTTTTGTTCATGAAAACATCACGTGGGGATTATTACTAATAAATAAAGAATAAATAAAGGAAAGAAAAACTTCGACACAGGCGGGATTCGAAGATTTTCTTTCCCTTATTTATTCTTTATTTATTAGTAATACTTCACAGAACTTAAAAAGCATGCTCTACAACATAGGCACGAGAAAACACCCGTATTCTTAACACAAAAAGGTTCAATTTCACTTAGGTCTTTATCGTCTCGAATTCATATATTGTTGAGCAGTATATTATACTCAAGCCATTACTTCCCATTGGGATTCGCAGAGACTATAGATTGCCATTTTGTGCGATTCTAGCAAAAATCACTGGCTCCGTTTACATCCATCGAACTTTTGATACATGCACTTTTATATTTCATTCTTCGGTAGGCTGCTTATTTGAGAAGATTCTACATTCCTTCTTTCCTTCGTTCAAATCCTGGGTCGGGCCTACACCAATTTGTCTTTCCTAAAGACATACGTGTGGTTAATTTATCATGGTTGTTAACGGTGAGGGAAAACATCGTGAGGAAATCCACATGGCTGAGTTGTACTTAGTCATGTGACAGTGTATTCGTACAAAACGGCGATAGGCCTGCCCCTATCACGTGAGTACACTGTACATGCAAAACGTGGGTAGTCTGAACACCAGATGACAAAGTCACGTGATGTTCAAAAGTATTAGTACCTCTGCCAACCCCTTCGGGGATATTCGGCGTGAACGTTTATGTTTATGTTATTCTACATTTATTATAAAAAAATATCCTCCGTCGTTCTCTTTCGACATTATTTACAAAAAATGCGACTTTAGTAGTTAGTAGCGAAAAAGGTTCAATGCTTATAAGCAAAACAAAGTCTGAGGAACAAAAGTTTAGTCATTGGTGAAAGTACACGAAGCTCGAGGAGTTTTCCAGGATCGTACAAAGTGGCGAAGCGGTAGTCTCAACTCTGCCTACCCCAATGGGAACTTGTAGCGTGAGTATACACATAACACTTAAAACTAAATGTAAAAACATTTCACACCTTCCAAACATATTTGCATCAATATACAAAAACATACACTAACAACATACATACATATACTCACAGCTATAAATCCCTAGAAGGGGTAGCCAGAGCTAAGGAATAAAAAAATCCTCAGCCACTTTTGGAAGTTGCGTGGGGAAAAGATGGTAAAATAAAGGTTGTTGGTGATGGGTCTCCAACCGCATCGCCCAAAAATCCCTTAAAAAGCCCCAATACCGTTAGTGGCCTCTTACGTACACCCACCGGAAGAAATGGGGACGTGCTATTCTAAGCCGACACTACACAGCAATATGTATATTAAAACAGAAATTTCACAACACCTTTGACTCACCACTATAATGTTAAATTTAAACACGTCTGAATGATAAGACTGTCACATGGTCACTGACAATGAATGACGATACATTTCATGTAATTGTAACAAAAAATGTTATGAAACAATTTAACTTGGTATTATTGGGGCAAAGGCGTTTATTCTTATGAAAATCACGTGACATATTTGTCACCCGGGGTGTTGAGAGTACCCGTTTTACATGGACAGTGTACTCACGTGATAGGGGGCAGGCTTATCGTCGTTTTGTACGAATACACTGTCACATGACTTAGTACAACAGACTTAGTACAGGTTTCCTCAATAATATTTTACCTCAACGTTAGCAACCTTAATAAATTAACCACATATATGACTAAAGAAAAGCCACATTGGTGTAGGACCGACTCAGGATTTGAACTCGCGTCTGCATGTGAAGCGGTCTATCCCACTAATCTATCAAGATTGTGATGTAACAATCACAGTTATATTCGCGTCTAAATTGAACAGTATTCAAACAATACATTTAATCTTTTCCCCACTTAACTTTCAAAATCATTGCTGTGTAGTATGGGCTTAGAATAGCACTACCCAATCCTTCCGGTGGGTGTACGTAAGAGGCGACTAACGGTATTTATATTGGGGATACTATGGGATTTTTTGGGCGATGCGGATGGAGACCCACCACCAACAATCTATATTTGACCATCTTTTCCCCATTCAATTTCCAAAAGTAGCTGAGGAATTTCTAATTCCTTAGCTCTGGTTACCTCGTCTAGGGATTTACAGCCGTGAGTATATGTTTGTATGTATGTAACTTTCAAAAGTGCCTGAAGAATTTTCTGATTCTGAAGCTCTTACTTCCCCTTTTTAGATATTTATAGCCGTGAGTATATGTATGTATTTATTAAGCCTTAACTATATTATGTTTGCTAAGAGTAGCCCTATTCAATCTTTTCTTGTGAGCGTTGTACGAAATACATACTTTATATCTTTTAGAATAAGCTTTATAGTGTCAGCTTAGAATAGCAATAACCCATTTTTCCCGTAGGTGTTGATAGATGCAATTGGGGTTTTTTGAGTGGTTAGAGACTCACCACAAACCATCCTTAATCTTGCAATCTTTAACCCTCTAAAGGCTCTGCCTACCCCTTGCGATAACAGATACACATATAGGACAGTTTTTGGCCTAGATACTCGTATATTTAGCAATTTATTTAACATAACATAGTTGTGTAGTGTCGGCTTAGAATAGCACTACCCCATTTCTTCACGTAAGAGGCGACTTACTGTATTGGGGCTTCTAAGGTATTTATGGGAGATGCGGCTGGAGACCCATCACCAACAACCTTTATTTCACCATCTTTTCCCCACTCAACTTTCAAAAGTGGCTGAGGAATTTCTAATTCCTCAGCTCTGGCTACCCCTTTTAGGGATTTATAGCTGTGAGTATATGTATGTATGTATGTTATTTAACATTCATACTGCACAGTTTGAAACGGGAAAACCCTAGAACAACCAGCTTTGTCGTGTCAATAAAAACTACAATGTTAAATTACCTCATGCTGTCTTGCTTATCGCTTGACTTCAACTCAGTCATGTGGGTTTCCTCATGAAGTTTATGTTAATAAAACAACATACATAACATAACATAAACGTTCACGCCGTTTATCCCCGAAGGGGTTGGCAGAGGTACCAATACTTCTGAACTCACGTGGCAGCGCCTCTAGTGTCCAGAGAAGGTACCCACGTTTTGCTTAGACAGTGTACTCACGTGATAGGGGGCAGGCCTATCGCCGTTTTGTACGAATACACTGTCACATGACTAAGTACAACTCAGCCATGTGGGTTTCCTCACGATGTTTTCCCTCACCGTTAACAACCATGATAAATTAACCACACATATGTCTTTAGAAAAGAAAAATTGGTGTAGGCCCGACCTAGGATTGGAACTCACGCCCTTTTGTTTTCGGGCGGATGTTCTACCCACTGGACTATCATGTCGTTTAAATAAAACAAGTATAGTTTTAAAAACAGAGTTGTATAGTACCGATTCAAGACTTAAACGATGCACGTCAAATATGTAGGCCATGATCAACCAGGGCATAGTTTACTCACAGCTATATTTCCCAAAAGGGGTAGCCAGAGTTTTAGAATAAGAAATTCATAAGCTACTTATAGAATTTACATAACATAACATAACATAAACGCTCACGCCGAATATCCCCGAAGGGGTTGGCAGAGGTACTAATACTTTTGAACATCACGTGACTTTGTCACCTGGTGTTCAGAGTACCCACGTTTTGCATGGACAGTGTACTCACGTGATAGGGGGCAGGCCTATCGCCGTTTTGTACGAATACACTGTCACATGACTAAGTACATCTCAGCCATGTGGGTTTCCTCACGATGTTTTCCCTCACCGTTAACAACCATGATAAATTAACCACACATATGTCTTAAGAAAAGACAAATTGGTGTAGGCCCGACCCAGGATTTGAACACTACGAGGGCTGCTATTTATGTATCCGGAATAAAAAAAAGAAACAAACATATATCAATTAATATGGTTTTATTGCTTCTCAAAATATTCGCCGCTCAGATCTATACACTTTTGCATGCGTTGAAACCAATTTTCATAGCACTTTTTCCACTCAGACTGAGGTATCTCCAAAACGTGCATTTTGAACGCATCGACTGCCTCTTCGCGGCTCGAAAAACGTTGACCACGTAATTTTTTCTTCACATTTGGAAATAAATAAAAATCATTGGATGCCAAATCAGGGCTGTACGGCGGATGACCTGTCAATTCGATCTTTTGAGCTTCTAAAAACTGAGTTGTGACGGCCGACCTGTGACAGCTAGCATTGTCGTGATGCAGAATGATTCTACGTTGTCGGTTAGTCTTTCTTATTTGTTCAAAGACTTCCGGCAAACAAATGGTCGTATACCACTCCGAATTAACAGTTTTACGATTCTCTAAAGGCACTGTAGCTACATGGCCATTTATACCAAAAAAACAAGCGACCATTTGCTTCAATGTGCTTTTTGCACGAATAACTTTTGTTGGGTTCGGCTCATCTTGGAACACCCACACCGTGGACTGCTGCTTAGTTTCGGGGTCGTAAGCGTAGATCCAAGATTCGTCACCTGTGTAGATATTATAAACAGCTTTTGACGCACCACGGTTGTATTTTTTTAACATTTCTTTGCACCAATCGACACGAGCCTGTTTTTGATCAATACTCAAGTTGTGCGGAATCCAACGGGAGCAAATTTTTTTTACAGCTAAATGTTCATGAAGTATCTTATGTATGCTCGTCATACTAATGCCCAGAGATGCCTCTATCTCACGATATGTAACATGACGATCTTGAGTTATTAGTTCCCGGACAGCATCGATGTTTTGAGGTACAACGACCGTTTTAGGGCGACCTTCTTTAATTTCATCAGTAAGCTTAGATCGTCCACGATTAAACTCGCTAAACCAGTGATACACAGTGGTCTTTGAGGGTGCTTCATCCCCAAAAGTTGAAGTAAGCTGATCGATGCACTGTTTTTGAGTTAGACCACGCCGAAAATCGTAAAAAATCATGGCACGAAAATGTTCACGAGTTAAATCCATGGTGGTGAAGACACGCAATTTTCAAAATGACGCTACGATGTGAAAACAATTGACAGTCACATAAAAATAAATGTATTCTAAAGCTAAAGAGTTCTATTTTTAAATGATGTAATTACTTTTTAAATTATTGTTCTGTAAGTGGCCAGTTCCGGATACATAAATAGCAGCCCTCGTAGTCGTTTGCACGATAACCGAGTGTTCTACCCACTGGGCTATCACGGCGTTATAGAATTTGAGTGGGGAAAACATTAAATAAAGGATTTTCGGTAAGGGGACTTCAGCCACGAACTGATATGTGCTATTCTAAGCCGACACTACCCAGCTAACACAATTATTGTACAAAATAAATCATATAAATATTGCCGACAAGATTCGAATCCGCAACCTCCGGGTCCAAATCTGATCACCTATCTACTAGGCCACGGACGTCATCTAAGTGTAATAGATTGAGACAGAGAACATGTGCTCATACAAATCGTTTACGATTGCTCAATGGATCTTGATTAATTGATCAATTTGTGTCCCCCAACTAACTCATATATGAGATGTAGTTAAATTTTGAATTGAATAGAATCGATTGTGCAGTGGGAAGAACAGAGCTTCCTATGCAGGGGACACAAGTTCAAATGGTTTCCTTATGGGGCGGTTCGTAGGAAACCTATCACATCACATAAAATATTTTCTATCTCTGCATTTCTGAGAATTGCTCATTCATACCGATACACTGTCACATAACAAAGTACAACTTAGTCATATGGGTTTCCTCACAATGGTTTACCTCACCGTTTGACATTTATAAATGAAAAATAAAAAAAACAGTTTCGCCTACTGTTGGACTAGCAAAGGAATGGTATACTTACGAAAAACTAATGGAATGCCTGCTTTTAGGTTATCCAGCAAGATAGAGATAGATATGTTCACCTAAAGGTACTTTTGTAATGTAAACTGTTGTTATTTTGGTTATTGCTGGTGTAAAAATAAATATTTTAACACATATTCATTTCTATATATTATCGTGCCTACTATTTCACAATTACATATTTCAATCAACAAATCGAATTTTACTAAAGACATTCACTTTTATTTACCAAAACTTCAATACTTAAAATAATTGTAGTAAAAACTACAGCGCAACAACACCAGTCATACTGACTAAAAAACACATACACCCACATGTTATTATTAATTATATATAATAATAAAAATAATATATAAAAAGGTACTTCTAAAGTAAAGGAATGTTACGATGGACATGAAAGGAATAAAGATGGTTTGCACATATAGAGGAATAAAGTGTTGGAAGAAATATGAGCCTATGTGTATGTGTAATATAATGTCAATAACGAACGACCACGGAGAGCCCATTATTATTATTATTATTATTATTAGACGGGCGGTAAACGCCACGGGTTTCCGCACTGAGCCCGACATGGCGGACCATTGTACGTGGACCAAGTGGTCAACTAGCTCTCCCAGCCTAATTCCGTCCAGAAGGCAAGTAGCTTATCCAGGTCAGCTACCGCCCCTGGGAGCGACTTTATTGTTCCTATAGTGTTTTTTCGGATATCGGCCACTCCAGTGCATTCCTGGAGCACGTGAGCGACCGTCTCATCAGCCTTCATGCACGCACGGCATAGAGGGCTGTCGGTGATGCCTATAGTGTGTAAGTGTTTGTTTAATGTGGTATGTCCTGTGAGTATTCCCGCCACTGTCCGCAGGTTCTTCCTACTAAGTCGTAGTGCGCGCCCGGTCAGCTTTATGTCAAGGGTTGGCATAGTTTCCTTTGACTGTCTGCAGCCAGGCTCTTCCTGCCAGTGTGACTTGGAGAGAGAGTGTGTGCGTTCTCTTAGCCACGCACGCAGCTGACCAAAAGGCAGGGGGATAATCGGTTCAGGACCCTGCAGGTTCCTGGCCGACCCCGCCCTAGCCAGTTCGTCAGCCGCGTCGTTTCCCAATGAGCCGCTATGACCTTTAATCCATTGAAGGGTTATAATGTTTTTCCCGGCTACCTCCTCCAGAGCACCGTGGCACTCCAGGACTAGTCCTGAAGTGAACACACAACGATCCAGAGCCTGCAGCACAGATGCACTGTCCGAGATGATTTTGACATGCATATCGGACAGCGCACGGGCTTTGATTGCCATTGCCGCCTCAATTATTCCAAGACACTCCGCTTGGAATACCGTATTGTGGTGGCCTAGGCTTTTGGAGATTTTGATATTGAGGTCTTGTGAGTATACGCCCGCTCCAGTCCCTTGGTTGGTCTTGGAGCCATCTGTATACACACGCACCTCTTTAATATCGGAGTAGTCATGTTGTTCCTCTTCGAGTACAACAGTGTAATTGTGCTTGGTTATAATGGTTTTTGTTATCCTATCACATGGTGCAGTAAGTAAGGGCTGGTATTGGATGGCCGCTGTATAAATATTAGTGTGTAGGATTCTGGAGTCATTTTTGAGGTGTCCTGCCTTTTTCAGCCTAAGTGAGGACATCGCTGCCTCTTGCTGTATGTGTAAGTGTAAGGGCGGCAGATTCAGTAGCACCTGAAGAGCTGCCGTGGGTGCGGTTCTCATACAGCCCGTGATGGCCATACAGGCAAGCCGTTGCATTTTTTCTAGGTCGTTTTGGGCTGTTGTTAATCTAGTTCTCGACCACCAGACCAGTGAGCCGTAGGTTATCACAGGTCTAATAATGGTGGTATAAAGCCAGTGTACGATCTTAGGTTTTAATCCCCAGTTTTTACCTAGTATCCGCTTGCACTGCCATAGCATAGCGCTGGCTTTTTTTAAAGTGTTATCTAAATGTGGTTTCCAGCTCAGTTTGTCATCTAGGGTAATTCCTAGATATTTAACAGTCTTGGAAAGAGTGAGTTGGGTTCCAAAGAGTTTTGGAAGTTCAAAAGGGGGGAGTTTCCTTTTGTGAGTGAAAAGAATTAGTTCAGTCTTTTTAGGGTTTACCTTCAGGTCGTATTCGTTACACCATGTCTCCACTACTCTTAATGCTTGACCCATTTGATTGCAGAGCGTGTTTACATGATTTCCATTTAGTAGGATAGTGAGATCGTCCGCGTAGCCTACAGTAAAGTAGCCTCGGGCATTAAGCCTCCTAAGTAGAGAGTCGACCACCATGTTCCATAGGAGTGGGGAGAGGACCCCCCCTTGGGGGCATCCTCTTGTCACAATGGCTCTGGTGGTGTCTTTTAGGGTTACTTGGACCGCTCTGAGTCTCAACATGCTAACAACCCAACCCCTGAGTGTGGAGTTAACACGGAAGTCTTTCAGAGTTTTCTCGATACAGGGTATGTTAGTTTTATCGAAAGCACCTTCAATATCTATGAAGGTGCCTAGTGTGGATAGCTTGGTGCTGAGTGCACATTCAATTTTAGATATAACGTTGTGTAGTGCAGTCTCAGTTGATTTATCTTTAGTGAAAGCGTGTTGGTTTATATGGAGGGGTTTTTTCGCAAGTGATTTTTCTCTTATATGTCTGTCACAGAGTCTTTCCAGAGTTTTTAAGAGAAAGGATGTGAGGCTGATGGGTCTAAAGGACTTCGGGTCGGTATAGTCCGACTTACCGGGTTTGGGTATGAAAGTTACTTTGACTTCGCGCCATGGTATCGGTATATATCTGTAAGCGATGCATGATTGATATATTTTGACCAGCCAGGGGGATAGGATGTCTCTTGCCCACTGGAGCAAAGCAGGGAAGATTCCATCTAGGCCTGGTGATTTGAAGGGGTTGAAAGACTTAACCGCCCATTCAATTTGGTCATTAGTGACAAGGTCTCGTGAGAAGAGCCTGTCCGCTTCGGTAGGAGGCGTAATATGCTCCTCATTCCAGTCAATATCATCAGTATGATGACAGTCTGGGAAGTGGCAGTCTAGGAGCAATTTATGTGTTTCTGTATCTGTCGTGGTGTATGTATTATCAGGTGTTTTGAGCGGCCCTACGGTGAGGTTGTTATCGGTAGACAGAATTTTTCGAACCCTAGCCGCTTTATTGTTCGATTCTATTGATCCGCAAAACTTTCGCCAAGCTTGCCTTTTGCTAGATCGGATTCGTTTTTTGTAGGTGGCTAACATGTTTTTATAGTTTTCCCAGTCTGTAGGTAGCCTGGAGTTTTTAGCTTTATTGAAAAGTTTGCGTAGTTCACCGCGCATTTTTTCCAACTCCGGGGTCCACCACCTACTGGTTTCTTTCCCTGGGATTGTTGGTTGCTTAAGTGGGCAGGAGGCTTCATAAGACTCGATTATAGCTGCGGTTACTACTTTAAGGTCATTTTCAATTTGTGTAGGGCCATCTATATTCTCGTTGGTGAGTGTATTTAGCTTACTTTTTAGAGACGATCTATATGAGAGTACATTCGTAACTCGAGGGTTACGTTTAGGAGGGGGTAGTGTGTAGTCACTGGTAATGTTGAAACAGATCCGCCGATGATCAGCGCAGCTTAGTTCTTTTGACACGTGCCAATTTGAGACTAAGTGGGACGCCCCGGTGCTAACTAGTGTAATGTCAATGATAGTTTGGCCCCTGGATGTAACCCATGTGGGCTCCGATCCTATATTTGCTATGCTAAGGTTAGTAGAGAATAAATAGGTTGATAATACCTGTCCTCTTTGATTGGCCGCGTGGCAGCCCCACAGCGGATGATGCGCATTTGCATCGGCTCCGATGATGAGCTCAGTACCGGACTGCTCACAGTACTGCACCAGGTCGACCATTTCTTTAGGTGGGCAGTCGGCGTCACCGGGCATGTAGCAGGACGCTAGGACCACATCTGGGATCACCCTGCTAGCTGTTGTGATCTTGATAGCTATCAGGTCTCTGGAACAATATTGGGTGAGTGGCATGCTTTGAATATATTTAGGAATATAAATGCATGCCCTTGGGTTTGTGCATGTGGTGTCGCAGATTAACTTACCTCCGATGTTACTGAGACCACATATACGGTTTGCCCTGATCCACGGCTCCTGAATCAGAGCAATACTGTTGATGTTTTTATCCAGCACTGTGCGTAGGGTAGCCGTCGCCGCTTGACTGTGCTGGATATTGGTCTGGAGGATTGAGATGGTTTTAGGAGGGGGGAGCATCTTTAAGGATCTCCGCTTCCAGCTCCTCATCCAGGTCCAACTCGGAGTGTGTCCTGGGCGATGAAGTCATCATGGCCTCTTCCCAGGGATCCGGGACGAGGTCATTGCATGCCAGCCGACCGAGCTGGTCCACGGCCTCTTGGAGAGCTTCTGGTTCCTCCACAGGCCTACTGGTGGAGGGTTTCGGCTCATCCGGCCTTGGGGGCGTGGGGGCAGGTTGGTCAGCTGGGGTCTCAATCGGCGCCTTCGGATCGGGCGGCGTGTCACTAAGTTTACCCCTCCCTACTATAAACTTAGCGAACACCGACCCGAATCCAAAAGCGATTCGGCGGTCGCGAAGAAGCAGCTTCTCCACCTCCGTCGATGACAGGCCCAAAGTAAGGAAAGTGCCCCTATTCTCTCCCTCGACAGTCGTCGCTTTGTATGGGTGCCACTGTGGTATGTCATACCAGCGTCCATTTTGTTTGCAAAGCAAAATCTGGAGCTTTTTCAGTGACCCCATATATCTAGGGAAGAAGAGGGCAATTCGTGTGCGGGTGGGGATATCAGCCTGGTTGACCATCTGAATCTTGTCGCCCGAGGGTAGCGTCGCGGCGGATGCAAATTTCTGTAGCCAGGTAAGGGCGAAGTCGTCCTCACACTGGATCTTCAGCGTACCCTCGGACAGTTTTGGGCAACCCCGAAAGGCTGGCGCTATCTCCACATCATCGGAGTCCATAGCCGCGAAGACCTGTTCTTCGATACTTTCCCCAAGGTACTCGGCCTCCGAAGTGGTCAAGTCCCTCAGGGACGTGGTGATGAGCGCCACCGAGAGTTTGGAGCGGTCTACCGTGGCTTGCGCGTAGGTTCTCTGTCCCTGGATAGTTTTTGCCCGTTTGGGCTCGACCATCTGGGCAGGAGACCTACTGTCATCAGGTTTTCCTCGTTTGGATGCCTCTGGGACCTTGGAGGGTCCAGATTCATCAGCGGGGCGACCGGACTGACTGACGCGCTTACCACGGTTTCCGCGTGGTGTGTCACGCCGGTAACGGTTGCCGTCACGTTCATGTACGGGGTTTTTTACGCCGTGTCCCACACCCGACCCCCCGGCACGCGGGGGTGAGCCCGCGCTCCGGGGTGATCGGGGGCGAGAGAACGGCGCACTAGGCTTCGCCAGCCCCGCACCTGAAGCCTGCTCGCAGGGGACCTGGCTCGCACCCCCTCGCAAGGCTTGGGGTTGAGGGCCATCTCCCCCGCCGCAACCTACCTGGCTCTGGAACGGCCGCGCGACATCCACTGGGTGCTCGGCAGCTCTTCGGGCTTTGGCGGCGCGGCGATAGGCACCGCTCTTCTGTTTTCTATGGCGGGTCCTCCCCTGGTCGGGGCCGCCTATAGGGTTTTCATTGCCACGTCCCTCGCCCCCGTGGTGGTTGCGTGGTTCGGGCAATGATTTTCTGGCGTGAGGCTTTCTAGCCTGCCTCACGGGCACGGTTTCCCACGTGCCGTAGAAGCGCTCCGGCTTGCGCGCCGGGGGCACTTCGGAAGACGTCTGCATCTCTTCAGTCTTCCTCTCCTCTTTCTCATCAGGCGAAACTTTGCCCCCCCCAGAATACGAGGGGCGGCCTGAAACCTGCAAACAGGGTTCAGGGAGGGATTCCCGGTCCCGGTTGGGACACGTACCCTCCTGGGGTAAAAAATCTTTTTTCGGTTGCGCCATTTTAAGTTGGGATTGGGGGGTTTTCGGCATAAGTTTTGGTTAACGTCTGCATTGAAGTAATGCAGACGCGTAACGGGCAGCAACGACGTGAACGATGACTATAGCCTTGTCCTGGAGGTTCTAAAACCGATACCTCCAGGACCATTCGCCAACTTTGGGTACTTAAAACTAGTTTAACTAACCAAAGCTAGGGAGGTTCCCAGCCTTGGATGACAAAAGGTCTTAAAAAGAAAATTTTCAAAAGATCTGGGAGCCCCCCCGCCCCGGAGAGCCCATTTAGACCAGAGAGAATTTGCTCAAAAAGGCAGGCGACCGAAGTGTGAAGAATAAAAAGCATGTATGAAAATATTTATTAATATGGATAGAACATTCTTATAAAGGCGGGGGTCCGAAGTGAGAAGAATAAAAGAGCATGTATGAGAAGAATAATGAATGTAAGGGAAGCAAGAGAGGTTTGTCAAGATCGTACTAAGTGGCGATCTCTCGAACAAGTCTCTGCCTATATGCTGATATATTAGCCAGGATTGTAAAGTGGTGATCGATAGCCTCTGCCTACCCCAATGGTAGCTTAGGCATGAATATTTATGAAAATCCTAATAAGCTTCTAGATTGTTTTGTCACATTATTTATCTATTTCCAACACAAATGTATTTGCAATATAGAGCAAACAATGCTACCAACAGATAAAATACAAAAGCAAGTTAAATATTTATTTAACACTATTAAAATGGCTATATAATTTATTTTCAGTTGATTACAATGACTAATATATTACTAGTTGACTTTCCAAACCTCATATAATGTAAATAATTGTATTTCAAAACATACATACATACAACTACTCACGCCGTTAGCCTAACGGCGTTAGGCAGAGACAATAAATCGCCACTTAGTACGATTCTGGCAAACCTCTTTAGCTTCGTTCATATACATCAATATTTTCATACATTTTCTATTCTTCATACTTCGGAAATCTATTTTTTTTTAATTTAAATAGTGCGTTAAAATATATAATTTAATTTATAATTATGCCGTGTATCGTGAATAACACTAACCCATTTCAACCCGTGGGTGTCGAAAGAAGCGACTTAGGGTGTTATATATATATATATATATATACGTATATATACTCACGGCTATAAATCCCTTGAAGGGGTAGCCCGAGCTAGGGAATCAGAAATTCCTCAGCCACTTTTGGAAATTGCGTGGGGAAAAGATGGTGAAATAAAGTTTGTTGGTGATGGTTCTCCAACCACATCGCCCAAAAATCACTTTAAAAGCCCCTATACCCTTAGTCGCCTCTTACGATCACACACGGGTAGAAATGGGGTAGTGTTATTCTAAGCCGACACTACACAGCTCTTAGGGTATTGGGACTTTTTAAGTCATTGAGGGGCGATTTGGCTGTAGACCATACCAACCGACTTTTATTTTACCATCTGTGGCGACCTCTAGACGGCGAACTCACTCGCACACTAGCAGCGTCATAAAAAATCCTACATATCGGTATCAAAATGTTTCTCTAGCTAAACATAAAAACAAATTCTAAGTTGGTACACAGCAGGGTGTACTGGCCAGTATATCTTTGCTGTTCCCACACATGTTTTCCCTACCCAAGTTCAAAAATTGGCCGAGAAATTTAAAGTTTTGCAACTCCGGAACTTATTGGACAAACTCATGACTCAACTAATTTAAATCTTTTTGTTCATGAAAACCTCATGTGGGGATTATTACTAATAAATAAAGGAAAGAAAAATTTCGACACAGGCGGGATTCGAACCCGCGACCTCAGCTATACGCCCCCGTCGCTCTTGCCAATTGCACTACTAAAACGTGTAAAAGAAATAAAGGATAGAAGAATTTCGCGCTGGCAGCCATTGACAAGGTAGCTCAATTGGCAAGAACGACCGGGGCGTATACCTGAGGTCGCGGGTTCGAATCCCGCCTGTGTCGAAATTTTTCTTTCCTTTATTTATTCTTTATTTATTAGTCATGACTCAACTTACAACGTGGCAACTAAACTGATATAAGATACGTTCGATTCGACCCAAAGTCGAACACGAGACCTCTGAGTCATAAGTAAAACGCTCGATCACCTTTAGCCCCTAAGGCAGCTACAAGCAGGGCACTCAGGTAAGGCATGTTTTGTCACAACTTTTTATTCAAAATAGCCTTAGCAACTCCAGATCTTCACGAGCAGCAGTGATAGTGAGGAGTATGAGAGCGAGTTAGTCACGCGAGAAATGACATACTGATAGAATTTGCACGGATAATCTCTTCTCAGGTGATATACTAGCTACCACATGCCTCATGCTACGGAGGCAAGCATTACCAACCTGCTGTGAAACATTTTAGGATTTTTATAAGGAATTTTACATACATGCATATACTTACACCATTATTTTCCAATGGGTTAGGCAGAGACAATTGATCGCCACTTTGTACGATCTTGGCAAACTTCGTTTACATCCATAAATATTTTCATAATTGCTCTTTTATTCCTTTTATACCTCAGACGCCTGCCTTTCAGAGCACACTCTATATTTGGTCCAGGTGTGTCCTCCGTTATAATCCTCTACTGATATTACTGGCATTCAAGAATTTTGTAAATAGGATATGCTATATTAAAAAAGCTGTGTAGTGTGGGCTTGGAATAGCGTTAACCCACTTCTTTCCGTTGGTGGCGTTCGTGAGAGGCGACTAAGGGTATTGCGGCTTTTTAAGTGATTTTGGGCGATGCGGTTGAAGACCCATCACTAAAAACCTTTATTTCACAAACTTTTCCTAACTTATCAATGTATATGTATGTTTTCTTAACTTTCAAAAGTGGCTACGAAATTTTTAATTCTTAAGCTCTGGTTACCCTTTTAGGCCTCTATACCCGTGAGTATATGTATGCATGTATGTAATTTTATCAATCTGATTTAAGTAAGTGACTAACGGTATTGGGGCTTTTAAGGGATTTTTGGGCGATGCGGTTGGAGACCCATCACCAACAACCTTTATTTTGCCAGCTTTACCCTACTCAACTTTCCAAAAGTGGCTGAGGAACTTCTAGTTCCTTAGCTCTGGCTACCCCTTCTTGGGATTTATAGCTGTGAGTATATGTATGTATGTATGATTTAAGTAAATGCCGCAAGTTGGTAATGCCTGCTCTAGACTATCGTTTTAAAATATGGTATAAATTGCATTAACATTATCAAAACATCTGTCTGTCTGTCTGCAACAATATTTGCAATGCGGTCATTCACACAGATAATAAAATGAATACTAACAACTTTTGTAGCTCAGCGGCAAAAGCAGTGATTCGGAAATATATATTTTTTGGATTAAATCCTGATCCAGGACTGACATACATATACATACATACATATACTCACGCCATTAGTTCCCATTGGGGTAGGCAGAGACTATTGATCGCCACTTCGTACGATCCTGACAAACCTCTCTAGCTTCGTTTACATCCATCAATCTTTTCATACATGCTCTTTTATTCTTCATACTTCGGACGCCAGCCTTTTTGAGCACACTCTCAATTTGGTCCAAGTGTGTTCTCCGTGGTCGTCCTCTACTAACATTATTTAACACTAGTGGATCGTCCCAGCTTCGCACGGGTAGCGTTGTTTTTTTAAATATCTGAGGTTTCTTTCTTCAGTCCCTGCTTAAGCATTGTGAAATTCAGCGCAATGTTTTCAATTTCTTTAATATATATTAAACTCCCTAAACAGTGTAGTTTGGTGATTTTGAATGCGCTTTAATGAACGGTTCAGTATTTCCATTAAATAGCTTAAGCATTGCATATGTGGAAGCTTGTTATTGGCCTATTTCTGCCTATGCTATTATTTTATATTGTAAATTTAGCTGTAAGCTCCCCAAATATAATAAAATAAAATAAATTAAAAAATAAAATAGCAAATTTTGGAATAAAACGCTATGAAGTATTTATAACAATCTGAAAAATAAATCATTACGTGATGTAGGATGCAACTACTGGCGCCATCTAGTAAAGATTTGGTTTTGGTCACGGGCGCGCTGGCTTATTTTATGTATAATTTCGGTGTTTGTTTACCGATTTCTATGATTCTTTTTTTATTGAATAGGTAATAATGTTACCTATTCTTACCTTGGATAAGTGAGAAGTTTACAAACGTAAGAGTAAACAAATATAATCAGAATGTTCCGAACTGCTAAGCTATCAGGAATTACACGTGTTATTGTGAGTCAACCGTAAAAGATAGACATAAACTGTTAAGGATTTTTTTTAGATAACTTTATGCAGAATTTTTCCGTCATACATGATTTCTATGTAAGTTTAACCATTAAGGCTGCACACGCGACGGAAGCGTAAAAAATGGAGTAACTTCTCCCGTTTTCCCAAAATTTCCCAAAATTCCCCTTTACTTCTCTGCTGGAAAGTATACAAAAACCTGCGCAGGAGTATGAAGAATAATTGTACCAAGTTTCGTTAGAATCCGTCGAGTAGTTTTTGTTTCCATAAGGAACATACAAACCGACAGACAGACAGACAGACAGACAGACAGACAGACAGACAGACAGACAGACAGACAGACGGACAAAAATTTTACAGATTGCATTTTTGGCATCAGTACCGATCCCTAATCATCACCTGATAGTTATTTTGAAAATATATTTCATGTACAGAATTGACCTCTCTACAGATTTATTATAAGTATAGATGATTTAAACCATTGTATTTTATAGTACCATCTTTAGTTTCGACACCCGTATGTAGAAAGGGGTAGTGACATTCTAAGCCGGCACTACACGGCATTATATTACTATATTTCTTTTAATGTTACTGTAAATTGTAGCTGTAAGTTTTGATATTGATATTAATTTTGGTAAAGATCCATAATTTCCATTGATGTAATTTATATTTCTCCACACTATATTGTATATTCTGCTGTAAGTATTTCATATAAACTAAAATCAAATAAATCTCGATACTTATCGATTGACCTACGTATAAACACGTGTTTTGTATGCGAGAGCAAAGAACTGAGTACTTCTACGCAGGCACACATACTTGGCAATCATACTAAATAATCTAAATTAATGTAATATTTATTAATTTTAATTACATTGTATCTTCATTATGACTGAGTTAATAAATTTATTTTATTTCTATTTAGTTAATTCATTTTTCTTAATGGATTTATGATAGATATCGGTATGGTAACTGAATCAACGACGATAGCTGTGCAGTGACGGCCTAGAATAGCACTACCCCATTTCTTCTCGTTATTGTTCGTCTTAGGGTATTGGGGCTTTTCAAGTGATTTTTGCGCAGTGCTGTTGGAGACCATGATGGGTGCAACCTGGTGAGTTTGGTGATCAAACAACCTTTACTTTACTATCTTTTTCTCACTAAACTTCCAAACGTGACTGAGGTGTGTCTAATTCTGAGCTTCTGGCTACCTCTTTTTGGGATTTATACATACGTACATATACTCACGGCTATAAATCCCTAGAAGGGGTAGCCAGAGCTAAGAAATTATAAATTCCTCAGCCACTTTTGGAAGTTGAGTGGGGAAAAGATGGTAAAATAAAGGTTGATGGTGATGGGTCTCCAACCGCATCACCCAAAAATCCTTTAAAAAGGCCCAATACCGTTAGTCGCCTCTTACGTACACGCACCGGAAGAAATGGGGTAGTGCTATTCTAAGTCGACACTACACGGCGTTTGGGATTTATAGTCCTAGTATATACATGTATGTATGTTCTTATATTGAGAAATACTATAAACAGTGATGAAATATCTAAGCCAACCGTAAGTGGGTCACCTTGAACTAAGATAATGTTATCTATCTGTCTGCAATCAGAACAATAACCTGTCAAATATTAATATTGAGATTAAATATCATAAAATAGTTAAATAGAACCAAAAGAATAAAAATCATAAAATAGATACACAGTTTGCTACTGTTTTTATTTTATTATTTATTTCAATGCGCTGCCATGTGAGTTCAGAAGTATTGGTACCTCTGCCAACCCCTTCGGGGATAAAAGGCGTGAACGTTTATGTTATGTTTATTTATTTCAACTGTTTGGAATATTTTAACAGCTGTTTAGTACAGCATCTGTTCAAATGAATATTTTACTATATTAATGATGTCACGTCACATGATTCTGCACTGTATGCATGACAAATGAATGTATGAAATCAAATAAATATCGATCGGGCGATGTGTTTCACAACATTTTCAGAAAAAGAAATTCAGATATAAATTTGCAAAAAATACATACAATACATCTACTCACCTCTTTAAATCCCTAAAAGAGGTAGCCAGAGCTTCGGAATTCGAAATTCCTTAGCCACTTTTGGAAGTTGTGTGGGGAACAGATAGTAAAACAATGGTTGTTAGTGATGGGTCTCCAACAGCATCGCCCAAAAATCACTTAAAAGGCTCAATACCCTTATGTTCTTGCGAACACTCACAGGAATAAATGGGGTAGTGCTATTCTAAGCCGACACTACACCATGGATGTAATATTTCATTTTATTATAAACTGGATTATTTATCAGTAAATTAAACTATCGATTTTGGTAAGCTTATATTATAATAATATAACTTTCTAGCTTTAGATAAGCATCATTAAAGACAATCAATTCTCAATTTGATTTGACCACAGAATTTATACTTAATTTATACATACATATACATATACTCACGGCTATAAATCCCTAGAAGGGGTAGTCAGAGCTAAGGAATTCGAAATTCCTCAGCCAATTTTGGAAAGCTGAGTGGGGAAAAGATGGTAAAATAAAGGTTGTTGGTGATGGGTCTCCAACCGCATCGCCCAAAAATCTCTTAAAAGCCCCAATACCGTTAGTCGCCTCTTACGTACACCCATCGGAAGAAATGGGGTAGTGCCATTCTAAGCTATACGGCTATAAATCCCTAGAAGGGGTAGCCAGAGCTAAGGAATTAGAAATTCCTCAGCCACTTTTGGAAGTTGAGTGGGGAAAAGTATTTCAAATATTGACAGTAAAATAATGCCATGATATTTAAACGCTTGAAAAGTTTCGCGGCACGTTCTTTCTTTACAGCCCTCATCGAATTATAAGCTTTAACACGGCAAAAAATACATCAGTTATACTCATCTTACATTTTTACTTCATACGAGTACATCTTACTGCATATCCCTAAAATATCGCCTTTCCCTTAAGTACCACCTATCCCTCAAACACTGCCTATACCTTAAATACCGCCTATCCTCTAAGCTGATTAGGTATAGCGAATACAGTCTCGTCTATGGTTTATTTATATCTTTATAATATACTATGCTTAATTTTGACTAATTTTATGCTTATATTTTATTAATTCCTGTTTTTTATGATGATTATATTAGTATTTTGTTTTGGGTTTATGTATTATGAATGAGACCGTATGTCATTTTATTGTCAGGTGCTAACTGAAAATCAGTGTTGTGAGGTTACACTCACAACAATACGCTGAGTTAACAACCCTTTCGTTGCCAGACTTTTAAATTTTATCTTGTTTTACTGTACTTGTTATTTTTTTGTGTTTAAGTGTTGTAAGTTTGTATGCAACGAATAAATATTTTCTTTTCTTTGTTTTTTCTTTTCTTACAATTCCATTTTCTGTTATTTTATAAAATATTTCTTGTATTCAATTTTCACGACAGATTCAGTTAATTGTTAGGTATGCTTAAGTGCGACCCAGCCATGAGGATTACCCCACAATATTTATCCTTAGTAAACTCGCGATATAATGTACTCGCTGTACTTAAAGTTATGTATTGTAAACCATATAAATTCCCCACCCAAGACCTCTACGCTCTTACCAAGCAACTATCTGTGAGACGGCTGTATATTCTAAAATCTGTATTGAGGATACATAAATCTCTACCGTTCAATAATACTTTAAAGGGAAAAAGAATTAAACATGTTGCAATAACCACAGGGCTCATCAAAACAACATTTGCGAGCAGGCAATATACATTCTTAGCTGCTCGCCTCTATAATACTATTAACAAAGAGATTAATATTCATCCTACTACATATAATGAGTGCAAACATAAACTAAAAGAATGGTTAGCTACTAAAAACTACGAAGAAACTGAGACATTATTAAAAAGCGTAAGTTAAATTATTTACATAGACAAATTTATATACAATTTTATGCTTCTTTTAAACTTAAATTATTTGATAGACAAATTTATATACAATTTTGTACTTCTAAAAATGTTATACTTATTTTATATAATTCTTTACTGTTTAGGTTATCTTTTTATTCTTGTTTTAATTTATCTTGTGTACAAAAATAATAAAAAAAAAAAAAAAAAAATAGTTAAGTATTTTTAAATAGTATTAGTTTTGTAAGTTTATTATTGTAATTTTTGTTTGCTATCATGCATGAACTTTTCAGGATAGAAAAGTTTGTTTTTATTCATATGTCCTCAATTTTTATAAAATCTAATTTAACTAAAGTAAAATGTAAAACTTGGATTTATATACTAAAATGAAATTGTAGTACGATACTGCAAACTAAATGTTACTAAGGAAGAGCGGGGTATATCTGGCACAGGTATTAAATTACTTACAAGGTAGCCCCAACCTTTTTATAAATATTGTAAACCTTGAAACTGCAATAAATATTTTTTGATTTTTTTTGGATTTTTTGAATCGCAAGAAAATAATTAAAACCGTACAACGTGGCGATAGAAGCTCTGTCTACCCCAATTGGAACTAATGGTGTTGAGTATATGAAAAATATAGTTTTTAAAAATAAAGTAGTAAGTTGGTGGAAATCATGAAAAAGCGTGTTTGCTCGAAAGACGAAAATTATGGCACAGAGCGCCCCCCGCTTTTTCGTGTTTTTCAACTTATATTAAAAATTATTTTTGTCTTTTTAGATAGCTCTTTTTAGATATTCAAAAGCTCGTTTTTCAGTTTTTTTTAAATATATTTATTTTTAACTTTTTAGTGCTAAATCATTTAAAATTATTTAAGCCTGACGACCCTCATCAGGATAATGGGATGATCCTATGAAATTATTATATTGTCCCTGACTCTCGATAAGTTTACAAAAATTTTAAAATAATTCGGCCCGATTATAGTTGGTCAAAATCAAGTTTAAAGGAGTCGGTTACATCCATACACACATACAGATGAAACTAATATAAGCGTGTTAAAAACATGTGTCTCTTTTCACAAATCAGTGCCAACTTCACGACACCAGGTTTTAAAAACAGGTATCGAGTTTTAATCAGCTGCTGGTAACGATACAATTTACAAACATACACACTTACAATGAAGCTATATTATGAGAAGTGTAACTAAAGATATTGGTTCAGTAGACGTGACATAATAACGTTCAAGCTGTAAATCTTTAAGGGTGTGGCTGTATTCACTTGGTTGTTTAACTGTGTAGTGTCGGCTTAGAATAGCACTACCCCATTTCTTCCGGTGGGTGTACGTAAGAGGCGACTTACGGTATTGGGGCTTTTTAAGGGATTTTCGGGCGATGCGGTTAGAGATCCATCACCAACAGCCTTTATTCTACCATCTTTTCCCCACTCAATTTCCAAAAGTGGCTGAGTAATTCCTAATTTCTCAGCTCTGGCTACCCCTTTTAGGGATTTATAGCCGTGTGTATGTGCATATGTATGTTGTTTAAAACTGCTGTGTAATGGGATTTATAGCCGTGAGTATATCTATATATATGTTGTTTACAAAAAAAAACGTAACAACCATATTCGCTCAGTGATAACACCACCGCTTCTCATGCAGGATACATACATACATATACTCACGGCTATAAATCCCTAGAAGGGGTAGCCAGAGCTAACGAATTAGAAATTCCTCAACCACTTTTGGAAGTTGCGTAAGGAAAAGATGGTATGATAAAGGTACGGGTTGAGACATAACATAAAAATATCATTGGTAACGTATGCATAATTAAGTAGTTATGATACAATAAAATACAATACGATACAATGCATACTTTTGGAAATATGAGTAGGGAAAAGATGGTATAAGAAAAGTTGTTGGTGATGGGTCTCCAACCGCATCGCCCAAAAATCCCTTAAAAACCTTCAATACCGTTAGTCGCCTCTTACGTACACCCACCGGAAGAAATGGGGTAGTGCTATTCTAAGCCGACACTACACAGCAGGATACGTGTGTTCAAATACTGAGTCGAGCCTTCACCAATATCTCAAAACAATATCAGAGATTGGTTTATGGTACGGGGTCTTGGGTTCAATTTCCGGAGGGATTCCTCACAAGTATCCAATATTTGTACGCCTATACAGATCGCAGCAACTGTTTCATATTCAATTTTAATCGATTCTGCGTTCAGTGAAATCAATTACCGTTTCAAAATCAAGTTCAATCAAGTCTTAAGTCATATCTGTGGTAAATTTATCAAAGTCGCCAAAAAGATCGTGAGGGAACTCATATGGTTGAATAGTTCTTAGTGATGTGACTGAGTATTCGTACAACGGCGGTGGCGATAGGCCTATCATGCGGATACAATGTGCAATGCGTGAAAATTAAATTTGGGGTATGCCTTTAACTGAATATTTTAAGAGAATAAAACACCATTAAAAAGGAAACCCAGTCTAAGATAAACCCCATTAGAAAACCCTATTGAAAGGGATTTTTAACCGACTTCAAAAAAAGGAGTGTTCTCAATTCGACCGTATATTTTGTTTTTTTTTTTTTTTTTTATGTATGTTCGCCGATTACTTCGCCATTTATGAACCGATTTTGATTATTATTTTTTTATTCGAAAGAAGATACTCCCGGATTGGTACCATGATGAGGATATCGGGGTCTGATGATGGGATCCTGGAGAAATCGAGGGGAACTCTCTAATTTTATAGGCAAATGTACTGCGTTTTACATATTTTCTGAACTTATATTGGCATTTGCTCCTAAAAATCATATTGTTATGCTGCTGAGCTGATGATGGAAGGTGCGGCTCCTCAATCACTAGGAGTTAGGAAACAGTTCTTTCAACATTATATATAGATTTATACACCTCTTCGTAGCTTTTATGAAGAGAAGTACAGGTTCACTAAACATTTCTTTTGTTATGTTATTGTTACCGAGAAAGTACCCTGAGACCAGGATCTGATGATGGCATCCCAGGAAATCGAAGGGACTGTCGAAACTCACAATCATGTGACAGTGTATTTGTTCAAAACGCCGATAGGCCTGCCCTGTATAACGTGAGAACACTGCCTAAGCAAATCGTGGGTACTCTGAACAACAGGTGACTATGTCACGTGATATTCAGAAGTATTACTATCTCTGATAACCCCTTCAGGGATATTCGGCGTGAATGTTTGAATCTCTCTTGAGATGTAGAATTTTAGACCATCGCCTTTCGAAGGATTTTAAGAACAATGTAAGGTTACATATGGTTGAGCCTATTTAATATCATACTATAATAGAAATACCGGAAATACGATGAATAATACAGTAACCGTCGCTTCCTCATCCGAGAGGCATCTTTGCCTGGTCTACCCATCCCTAAAAATCGTAAAATAAAATAATTTTTAACAAAAAGAAAACCGACTTCTTAGTTGGAAAAACAACCGAAAATAAACAATCTAGTCCTAAAAAGTACAAAATAAGTTTTTTATTTGAATATGAGTACTGTGATTAATACCTTAGCAATTTCTTTATAACACACGCGTCAGTTCAACCTTCCTAAATCTTAAAATTCTCTTAAATTAATTTTTGAGTCGGTGCCAGTCAAACAAAAGTAAATTCGCCCTACTATCTATGTCTGAGTATTACAATCTAAACAATATATATCTATCGCCTAACGTTTTAAATGGTAATACGTACAAAAATCAATTTACCCTACAACTACAAGGTACCCTACATTTCACATGTATATGAAGTGCGAAATACACACTTCTTATTATCAATAATCATCGAGGCTGGCACCGGCTCACAAATTAATTTAAGAGAATTTTAAGATTTAGGAAGGTTGAACTGACGCGTGTGTTATAAAGAAATTGCTAAGGTATTAATCACAGTACTCATATTCAAATAAAAAACTTATTTTGTACTTTTTAGGACTAGATTGTTTATTTTCGGTTGTTTTTCCAACTAAGAAGTCGGTTTTCTTTTTGTTAAAAATTATTACCCTATATTGGCACGGCCGACACGAGTTTATTATGCACAAATCAAGTTAGCCCCAAATTAAGTCAGACTTGTATAATGGGATACTAACTCAATGATATATTTAATATTATATAATACACATATAAATTACACCCAAGACTAAGAAACAATCATTTATGCTCATCAAATAAATGTTGCTCCGAGCGGGGCTCGAACCCGTAACCATCGAGAAGCTAGTCACCTATCCACTCGGCCACGGACGTCGCGTCGTCGTCAATTTGTATGGCTAAAGCCCAATACACACCGAGCCCGCCGCACTATGGTCCAAACGGGTAAGGATCGTCTCAAAAATCTATAACTTTGTTATTCATGATAGGATCAACTTGTAATTTGGCATAAATGTTCTTGAATAGTCAAGCTTTAATCCCCAAAAATTTCATGTTATTCAAATAAGAATTCTTCAAGTTATTTGGAACGAAAAACGTAAATTACAGAATTTCCATCCAAAATGAAGAAAAAATCATCAATCATGAGAATGCGTTTTGTCACAAAAGGTGCAGACATGGGCAGGAATTATTTTTTGCCCTATTATTTTAATTACCTAAGGCATGTAAAAAAGATAAAATATCAACGTCGGGAAACAGCGGTAACTTTCAAATGTCTATTTGAAATTAAGCATTGAAAAAATAAAACGCCCTTTTTTAAACAGTTATTACACAAATTTCGTAAAATATTTTAAGTTTTTTTTTTCTTTTTCTAGTACAATATAAAATTCCCTTTTTTAACATATATAACACTTGTATGTATGATTGATATCTAAAAAGAAAACTTCGTTTGAAAACTTGACTTCGACTGCTCTCTACTTGGCTTAGTTGTAACGCATATCTTTATGTAGCTATAGATAGGCGAATATAGAAGCTAAATTATTAATAAATGTAGGTAATCGTAAATTATACATCCCTTTTTACGTTTATCACAAAAAAACAACTATTATCTGACTTTCGCAACTCCTATTTTTGAGAAGATCCTTACCCGTTTGGACCATAATGCACTATGGTCCAAACGGGTATGAATCATCTCAGAAATCTATAACTTTGTTATTCATTATAGTATCAACTTGTAATTTGGCATAAATGTTCTTGAATAGTCAAGCTTTAATCCCCAAAAGTTTCATGTTATTAAAATAAGAATTCTTCAAGTTATTTAGAACAAAAAACGTAAATTATATACAAAATGAAGAAAAAATCATCATTCATGAGAATGCGTTTTGTCACAAAAGGTGCAGACATGGGCAGGAACTTTTTTTTGCCCTATTATTTCAATCACCTAAGGCATGTACAGAAGATAAAATATCAACGTCGGGAAACAGCGGTAACTTTTAAATGTCTATTTGAAATCAAGCATTGAAAAAATAAAACGCCTTTTTTTAAACGGTCATTACACAAATGTTGTAAAATATTTTAAATATTTTTTTTCTTCTTCTAGTACAGTATAAAATTTCCTTTTTTAACATATATAACACTTGTATGTATGATTGATACCTAAAAAGAAAACTTCGTTTGAAAAATTAACTTCGACTGCTCTCTACTTGGCTTAGTTGTAACGCATATCTTTATATAGCTATAGATATGCGAATATAGAAGCTAAATTATTAATTAATGTAGGTAATCGTAAATTATACATCCCTTTTTACGTTTATAAAAAAAAAAACAACTATTATCTGACTTTCGTAACACCTATTTTTGAGACGATCCTTACCCGTTTGGACCATAGTGCGCCGGGTCGCTGAAATATGTCGGCAACTTTGTGTTTGCGGCACAGTTGGCGGTCTAGTTTTCTTATATACGTTATACATAATTATTTCAACACAGACCACCGGGTAGTGTCGCCGGGCAACGTTTTCGGCCCGGCGGCGGGCACAGTGTGTATAGCGCTCAAATTGCGCCGTGAGTTTGTCAAATAAAAATACTAAAATAAAATGTTTTTTTCTAAATGCATAGATAAGAATAATCGTCGTAGTTTTATAGCTCATTAAAACCACCATGTCTCAAAGATAATCAGTCGGTATTGTGACTGCTGTCTTAAAGCCAAGGTTATGCAAGTTGAGCCACGAAGAGTGCGATTAAATAAATGCACAAGCTAAGAATAAATGACTTTGAAAGGCTCTCGGAATTTTGTATATAACTAATTAAATTAAAGGTAATTATAAAACTGGCCAAAGGCGAGTCGGTTGCGGAACCTTAACATTATAAAGAAAAAATATATGTTTGCAATTAATAGTTCTTTTTCCAATAGAAAATATCAAATTTCCGAGGCTGCTAATCTTTGATTGCCATAAATTAAGCTTAATGCACAAAGTGATGTTGTTTTTTTTTTTTAATTTCTGTGTTATTGATAATACCGTCGAATTTCATCAAAATGGCGAACGGCCTTTTACTATATATCGCGTGTTCTAAAACATCTATCTATTTCGTACTGATTTAGTATCGTATACCGTCATCTCATTGTAACCGATATCATGACGAAAAAATAGCGCTCGTTCTAGGCCTTCAGAAAACGACCTCTTTATTTCATAACTGTTCGTTTAAGGTGCCGTTAGTTCAGCGAACAGAGTTTTTGAAACATTATAATGCGTATGTTTATAACAATATGGTTTTGAAAAAAATACATGAAAATCTTGAGGCTTTTCTGCTGTGACATTGGCGATTCGAAACGTGATAAATAAATTTTCGCTCGATAGAAAAAAATCGCCAACATACCTCTAATTACACTCTTTAAAATGGTTTTATATTTTATTTATTTTACCTACTTACATATAACTTGCATCATAATTTTTTTTTTTTTTTTAATCTCATTTATTTTATAAGCCATACATCCTAAGATTAAGTCGGCTTAAAATAACAAAAAATAACACTCATTAACAAAAAGAACAAACAAAGAAACTAGTTCAACTTAAGTAGTGCAAGTAAGGGAGTAGAACTTAACCTATAGATTTATAATAATTTTGCCTTAAGGTTAGGGAGCAAATAATAAAACTAAGGAACCGGCCACTATGATCATTAGTGAAGTTTGAGCTGAGGATTCTATGAACTAGGAAGAAGAGCTCCCCAGCCGTGCACTGAGTATCATTTAAAAAATCAAGTCGGGGTTGTTCGTTTATTTTACACTCGAGCACAAAGTGGAGAAGATCGTCTTCCCTGTCACATAAAGTACAATTTGGACTGTCCCTTTTCTTCATAATATAACTGAATTTATTGAATGGCATATGATAAGTTCTGATTCTAAAACATAAAACCAACTCTTTTCTATTTAAATTTGATGTGGAGAACCAAGGCGTGCGCGGAGGTTCGCTTACAATGGTCCTGTACCAAATTCCTTTAGTTTTGGAACACTCGTTGAAATAAGTTTTAAATTCACTATGGTTGTTCTTTTTAATTAGTGGGAGATGATCCATGACATGTGGTAGTATATTAAGCGGAACACCGTTCCGTAAAGCGTCTGACGACAGTGAGTCAGCCTTCTCGTTTCCCCCAATACCTACATGGGAAGGGATCCATTGTAAGCGAACTTCAGCCCCGTTACGTATCAACCTAGCTATACATTTAATAACGAGGTAAGCTTCTTTCCTACCAATAATGTCCCCTTTAATACACCTTAACAAATGTTGAAGACTGCTCTTTGAATCTGAGAAAATTACAATCTTATGATAGTTTGTCGAATCCAAATAATTAACTGCTTCATTAATAGCTGCTAGTTCCACTCCCATAATAGGTATACAATCATTTTCAATAAGAAATTTTGCCCCAAAATCAGCATCCTTATCATAGAAAGCGCAACCAGAACCGTTGGCACTTTTAGACCCGTCAGTGAATATGTGAGAGAAATTTGTATATAACTGTACAATTGCGTCTTCGCTACGTTGTTTAAGCTCTGGTATAGATAATTTAGCTTTAGTTTCGTCAATGGTATTTGTTTAAGTAAATTGTTACAGTCCACTCATATTTAAAAATGTAAGAAGGTAAATTACATAATTTAGTCGAAATAAAATCTTTAAACAGTGAGCACGTCTTTCTTTCGAAATCACATCAATTCTCGCATTCGCCCTTATCGCCCAGACATATGGTCCGAAATCGAGCCGCATCCGACACCGCACCCGATCGCGCTAGACGCACCGGAGAACAATAGACCTGTCAATCAAAGCGATAAGGATTGAATAGAAGACCATTTCTGTGCAACCAATTTGTGATTTTTAAGTTAAATACGTAATCTATAACGTGCTAAGTAATTGTAATAATTACACCTCATCGGCTTAAGGGAGTGATAGATAGTGCTACAACAACCTACTTTACGCATTTTTGATAGTTTTATACAGTGTTTAGTAGGCTCATTTAGTGAAAAGTAAGCACTTATAACGGCAAACTATGGAAGAATTATGGATTTGTCAATTCGACCGATGTGAAAACCTAAAGAAGTCAATGAAAAACTACAAAAAGTCACCAAAGGATAGATTAACAAAATGTTACATAGAAACCAGATTACAAACTTTAGAAGAAATGTGGAAAGAATTTAAAGATGAACATAAAAACATTATAATGAAGATCACAAAAGCTGAAGAACGAAATGTTTTATACTTTACAGAAAATACGTATGAACACTTTGAGGAGATGTACACGTCTTATAAAACTAGTTTAAAAGAGCATCTTCAACAAATTCTAGTGATGTCAGAAAGTTCATCTCAATCTCATCTTCAGGCCTCGAACCCCGCAAGTGATGGACAGAGATCAGTGAACAATGAAGTTAAATTACCAACTATACAATTACCGAACTTCAGTGGAAAATACGAGGAGTGGCAAACCTTCTACGATCTGTTTTGTTCTCTTATTCACAATAATACAAATTTATCACCAGTGCAAAAATTACATTACTTAAAGAGTAATTTAGTCGGAGAGCCAGAGACATTATTGCGAATCTTTCCTATTACTGATGCAAATTACACAGAGGCATGGAACTTACTAGTGAAACGTTATGACAATAAACGATTTAACTGCAACGCCATACTGAAGATTTTATTCACTCAAAAACCAATACTTTACGAGTCAGCAAGTGCAATCAAGCAATTGGTTGATACAACAACAACATGTTTAAAGTCATTAAATAATTTGAAAATCAACACCGATTCGTGGGATATTATAATAAATTATTTAATTGTGTCAAAACTGGATTCAGAGACAATGAAATCATGGGAGCAAAGTTTAAGTTCTGCAAATAACGAAGTGCCCAGTTGGAACGACTTTAAACAATTTTTAGAAACTCGATTTCGATCTTTAGAAATGATTGAGAGCAACAAAGTGAAACTATCACAACCGAAATCTATTCTGAAACCAAAGGTTTTTCACGCTAATATAGGCAAAGAAGAGAAGAAGAAACACGAAATGGAGTGTCCCCTATGTGACGGCGATCATTATATATTCAATTGTAAACGATTTGGTGAGATGCCTGTTCAGGAAAGACAGGAATTTGTGAAAAGTAAAAGATTGTGCTTTAACTGTCTCGCACCTGCACATTCAGTAGTCAAATGTCGGCAGCCGACGTGTTGTAAGCGATGTGGACGCCGACATCATTCACTTCTGCATTTCGAGAGAGAACGACACGCAGACTTCATAAATGAGAGCCAGGGTACATCTTCAGGTACAGTTACTGATACGTCGAGAGGTAAGCCTAATCCTTCATCTAATAATTTACAAATTGTATCAAATTTTTCACGCGAGCATATTATGCAAAGTAATTATGTACTTTTAGCTACTGCAAATGTTGTGATCAAGAGTAAAACTGGTGTCAATTATAAATTAAGAGCTTTATTAGATCAAGGGTCACAGGCGTCATTTATAACAGAGGCAACTGTACAATTGTTAAATTTAAAAAAGATTTCAGTCAGTGGTTTTGTGTCAGGTTTGGGAGAGGGTCAAAAAATGAGAATTAAGCATATGGTTTCTATATTTGTTCAATCATGCTACAATCCCAATGCCTTCATCAAAGTTGAGGCGTATGTTATGCGTTCTTTAACTACAATTATACCGAGTACTAATCTTAATATACCTGAGTGGTCAGAACTAAGTGAATTAGAGTTAGCTGATCCAGGTTATACCACACCGGGTAAAATCGACATTTTACTTGGAGCTGATGTGTTTAGTGACATTATTTTAGATGGAGTAGTTAAACATCCAAATGTTAATTTAATTGCTCAGAAAACAGTGTTAGGTTGGGTGCTATCAGGTAGGGTATCTCAACAAATTACGACTGCGAGATGTAACGTATCAAGCATGCATGTTCAAATCTTAGATGATATGTTAAAGCAATTTTGGGAGATCGAGAATGAGCCAAATAATATACATAAATTATTATCCAAAGAAGAAGAGGCATGTGAAGACATTTTTGAGAAAACTACAGTTAGAAACAAGGAAGGAAGGTACGTAGTAAAGCTACCATTTAAACGTGAAAATCCTGCATGTGAAAATGGACGTTTGAGAGAAATAGCTCACAAAAGATTTGAATATTTAGAAAGAAAATTGATTAAAAATGATTCGTTGCGTAAAGAGTATTGCAAGGTGATGAAAGAATATTTAGATTTAAATCACATGGAATTAATTCCACCTGAAGAAATAGATAACCCTAAAGCAGTCTACCTTCCTCACCATGCAGTCTTGAGAGAAGATAAGGATACAACCAAAGTACGCGTAGTTTTCGACGCATCGTGCAAGGGTTTCAATAATGTATCATTAAATGATGATCTTTTAGTAGGTCCTAAATTACAGCAAGATTTGCGTCACATATTAATGAGGTGGCGGATCAATAAAATCTGTATCACTGCTGATATCGTCAAGATGTACAGAATGATATGTGTCGCTAAAGACGATACAGATTATCAGCGGATTCTATGGAGGAATTCATCAAATGAACCTTTATGTCATTACAGACTCTTGAGATTGACATTTGGCACCGCTTGTGCACCATATCTAGCTGTCAAGTGTTTGCAAAAATTAGCTCAAGATGAGAATCATTTTGTTGTGGCTGCTAAGATTACACAGAGAGACTTTTTTGTTGATGATCTTTTAACAGGATGTGACACTGAAGATGAGGCCATCCTTATTTACAATGAAATGAACAGTCTCTTAAAAGCAGGAGGATTTGAGTTGCAAAAATGGTGTTGTAACAATGAGAATGTTATGCAGCATATAAGCAAAAATAAACGAAGTGATCATGATGTGCACCTCAAAATTAACGATTTTATAAAAGTATTGGGAGTCAATTGGAATCGCTTGTCAGATAGGTTTGAGTACACGCTAAATATTCCAGAATCCAAACAGCCCATCACTAAGCGAAACATACTTTCCGAAGTAGCACAATTATATGATCCATTGGGATGGATAGCGCCGATTGTTGTTAATGCTAAATTAATAATTCAAAAGCTATGGATAACCGGATTAGGATGGGATGATATCGTTAATGGAGTTTTATTACAAGAGTGGTTAGAGTACAGAAACAGTTTGACACACGTTAAAAATATAAGTTTACCGAGATGGTTACAAACAACTAACAACTCTCGTATCGAATTACATGTTTTTGCTGATGCCTCACAAGTGGCGTATGGGGCAGCAGTTTATTTAAGAGTAGTGGAGAATGATAGAGTGCACGTGAATTTAATTACAGCTAAAACAAAGGTTTGTCCTATAGAAAAACAAGTATCCATTCCGCGACTTGAATTATGTGGGTCAGTTTTAGCAGCTTCACTCATATCAGAGGTTTCACAGGTACTAAATATATCTAAGAGCCATTTATTCGCGTGGACAGATTCCACAATAGTCTTGGCTTGGTTGAAAGGTGGTCCAAGCCGATGGAACACTTTCGTGAGTAATAGGGTGTCCACAATATTAAATATTTTGGACTACGACCAGTGGAACCATGTTACTACTGACATGAACCCAGCAGACTGTGCCTCTAGAGGTGTGTCAGCTTTAGATTTAGTGAACTGTGAACTATGGTGGAATGGACCTTCTTGGCTATCTGCAGCACATATAAAAGTTGACAATTTTGACATTAGAGATACTGAAGAGGAAGAAAAAATAATAAACTTAAGTGCTTTTATTGAAACTGAAGAACAGTTAATTTCAGCTAAATTTTCAACTTTATCCAAAATGTTGAATGTTATTTCCTACTGTAGAAGGTGGTTAAGATTAAAGGTAAATAAAGAAAAAGGTTTAAAATTTAGCAAATTTGTAACGACGGATGAAGTGAAGGAAACATTAATCAATTGTATAAAACAAGTTCAAGATATTGAGTTTAGAAAGGAAATAAAACAGTTAAAATTGCAAGGAAAAGTCTCTAAAAATAGTAACCTTCGCAATCTTTGTCCCATGTTCGATGAAAATGAGATTCTTAGAGTTAGTGGTCGAATCCAACAATCTCACACTGAGTATGATACACAGCATCCAATAATATTACCTGCTCGGAGTTATCTTAGCAAATTAATCGTGTTAGATGCCCATAAAAGAACTTTGCACGGAGGACCACAAGTAATGGTTAATTATATAAGGTCAAAGTATTGGATCATGAGAAGCAAGGTACTATCAAAAAAATGTTTCCGTGAGTGCGTCACGTGCCAACGTTACTCTCCAAAAAATACTGCACAATTAATGGGTCAATTGCCTGAAGTACGTGTTAAACCAAATAGAACCTTTAGGGCAGCCGGTGTCGACTACGCCGGACCAATTAATATACGACTTTCAAAGGGAAGAGGAGTTAAATCCTACAAAGGTTACATTTGTCTCTTTATCTGCATGGCAACCCGCGCTGTTCATTTGGAAGCTGTATCAGACATGACTACGAACGGATTCCTTGCAGCATTTAGACGATTCACATCAAGACGTGGCCATTGTCAGGACATTTATAGCGACAATGGCACCAATTTTGTCGGAGCTAATAACACGTTACAATATATGTTTAATAATGCCAAATCTACATTTTCATCTGAGATTAGAGAACTATTGGTACGTGAACATACTGCATGGCATTTCATCCCCCCCCATTCCCCAAATTTCGGTGGTTTATGGGAAGCAGGGGTCCGTAGCTGTAAGACACACCTTAAGAAAGTGATTGGAGATACCACACTTACATTTGAAGAGTTATCTACCGTGTTATCTCAAGTTGAGGCTTGCCTTAACTCACGTCCTTTAACTGTTCTTAGTGATAACCCTAACGATCCTCTTCCTCTGACACCAGGCCACTTTCTGGTAGGTGAACCTTTGCTAAGTTTATGTGATGAGAGTTATAATATAACAAAAATTAGTCTTAATGAAAGATGGAGGTTAGTTCAAAAAATGGTAAATGATTTTTGGAACAGATGGTCCAAAGAATATATTGTCAGCCTCAATCAAAGATTTAAATGGAATTCTAAAACCTCAGAACCAAATATCGATGATGTAGTTATTTTAAAAGAAGAGAATATCCCACCGTGTAAATGGATACTAGGAAAAATTATCGAAAAACATACTGGTCCCGATGGGCTTACTCGTGTTGTATCTATTAAGTGTAAGAACGGTGTTCTAAAGCGTCCTCTTAGCAAAATCTGTGTCTTGTCAAGTACATAAGTATGTTTTTGAATTTGGTATATTTGTATTTTAATAAAACGGTTGTTATGTATGAGACCAGTTACGTATGTTTTATCTATGTAATACAGTTTTGTGATTTTAAATTTAAGTTCACATTTATATATTTTTTTTGATAATATAGCACGGTGGGCGGTTAGGCTAGTATGTATTAAGTTATGCATTGAATTAAGTTCCGCCAATCCTAGAAAAGGTTTTTTTTTGTATCCGAGTGTATTTGTTAAAAAAGTTTTGAAGCTATAAGTTTGTTAGTTATTTAATTTTAAGGAATCCTTCCTTGGTGGGCGGAATGTTTAAGTAAATTGTTACAGTCCACTCATATTTAAAATGTAAGAAGGTAAATTACATAATTTAGTCGAAATAAAATCTTTAAACAGTGAGCACGTCTTTCTTTCGAAATCACATCAATTCTCGCATTCGCCCTTATCGCCCAGACAGTATTAATTTTTGTCAGTATAATTTGATCCCATGGAAGTGTTTTAACAAAGAAAGGTAGCTGGAATTGTGGCTGAATTTCGAATTTTGACATAGGCAGGTTATAATATTTTCTGAAACTTTCTAATAGCAATGGGAACTGATTTTTACGCCAGTACTTTCCACCTGTCTCTAAAATGTTGTCCAAGTGTTGTAATTGTGTTTTAAGGTAGTCACATTGTCTTGATGAAATTTTCAGGAAATATTTGTCACTAAGATATGATCTTCTATATTTTAGATGTGGAATACAAAGTTCACTCTCCATTGCAAAAATGGGAGTATCTTTTATGAACCCTCCGCAAAAACGGAGACATTGATTTTGAACCACATCTAACTTCTTCAAGAGACGCGGACTGGCATTACCATAAATTATACTTCCGTAATCAAGTCTAGAACGTACTAGCGCGATATATAGTCGTCGAAGCTGGACCGGATGTACGCCCCATTTAGCTCCACTTAGAGCACTGAGGATGTTTACGTAGGCTGTACATTTTTGAACGATTTCCGTTATTTGTCTGGTCCAATTTAGACGACTATCTACCCAAACACCCAAAAACTTTACAGAATTAAGAACTTCTATTTGGACATCATCAATTTTAACCTTTATATCAGGAACCCTATATCTTCTCGTGAGAATGCATAATTTTGTTTTGATGAGTGCTAACTCTAAACCAATTTTATCTAACATGGATTTAAAGATATTAAGGCTTGACTGTATAGTTTCAACGCAAGTATTAATATCTTCATTGATACAATATAGGGCAAAATCATCTGCGTATTGAGATACCTTAACAGTTTTTACAAGGGAGTTGCATATTTTAATAGTGACGATATTAAATAAGATTGGAGACATAGGGTCACCCTGAGCCAGACCCTGTCTGCATGTTCTTTTAATTTCTGTACCATCACGAAGTCTATAAATCAACTCTCTTTCTTTGAGAAATTCCTTAATATATCTGCATAAGAATGTGTCGACACCTAATTCTATAAGTGACAAAATAAGAGGCTCTATTGCTACATTATTATAAGCATTACTTATGTCTCCGTAGGCACATATAACGTATTGTTTATTTATAAAGGCAGTCTCGGTGTCTACTATAAATCTGCTCAAATTATCTTGACAAGACAGTCCCCGACGAAAACCTAGAGTGCTGGGATTAAAAAGTTTATTACTTTCAAAGTGGTATTCTAAGCGACGAGTTATCATTAAATTAAAAGTTTTACATAGGCAATTGATCATAGAGATGGGACGGTGTTTGGTTGTATTCGAATTTCTTTTAGGAATTGCTATAAGTTTTATCCTACGCCATTGATCCGGCACACCACCTCCTTTGTATATAGCATTAAATATATGTAATAGTATTTTCTTCGCATTATCTGGCAAATGAGTAATCATGGAATATGTAATGTTATCTACACCGGTTGAAGTATCCGTCCTTTTAAGGATCATGTTTAGTTCTGATAAAGTAAAAGGTTGCAGAGAGTTAGGATCACGACAATTTATCTGGCCAGGATGTAAGGAGACACTGTCTGGTGTCAGTTCAGTTAAAAATGAGATAGCTGAACTCTCGGGTAAATATTCTTTAGGACTACGGTACCCTTTAAGCCATCTGAGTTTCCTCCAAACCTCACGTACTGACGTGTTAGCATCAATACTGTCACAAAAGCTCCGCCATGCGTTACCCTTCATCTGCTTTATTAATTTACGAGCGGCAACAACCTTTTCTCTGTATAACATATAATTTTCTACCGTGCGAGATTTCCTAAAATATTTTAAAGCTAGCCTTCTCTCAGCCACTGCTTTGGAGAGTTCAGGATTCCACCAAGGTTTTGGCCTGAATTTGTTAGGATTAGGACTATATTTAATGTATGGAATATTTATATTAGCACTATGTTCAATTATATCTAGAAATTTGTTATAGTTATTTTGAAGATCGGCTCCTAATTCGACATGCTCACATTCTGATTGGATATGTTGTGTATAGTCAACCCAGTTCGCCTTTTTGATATTTCTTCTGAGCTCGGGATTGTTTGGAGTTGTGTCTAACGTTTTCATAGATATAATAAGATGGTCACTACCCAAAGATTCGTTACTCACGTTCCAGTCAAAATCCAGTGCAAGATCAGCACTACAAAAAGAAATATCAGGTGAGGTACATATTATACTATCATTGACTCTAACGCAACGGGTAAAGTCCCCATTATTAAGAAAAACGAAATTATGTTTCAAACTTACGTCTGAAAGGATTCTACCCCGAGTGTCAGTTGTATATGACCAAGCCGTATGGTGAGCATTAAAATCTCCTACTATTAAAGTTTTTTCAGAGAAATAACTAAAAAGTTCATCATATTCTTCTGAACCTGCATGAATATTTGAAGGAGAATATACGCCGATTATATGCTGAAGTTTACTACTGTTAAGGATTTCAACACATATGATATCAATATTATTGTAATTAGAAGGGCAACTTTTAAGTAAACAACTAATAGATTGGTGGACTAGAATAGCCAAGCCTCCATATCCATCTGCTCGATCCTTTCTGAAAACTGAGTAACCCGTTACGTTTATATGTTTGTCATCATTTAGCCAAGTTTCAGAGAGAATGCAGATATGTACCTTTTCCCTTTGTAAATAAGAATCTAAATCACTTAATTTTAGGAGTAGACTTTGACAGTTCCACTGAATAATGTTGAGTTTAAAACTTATCTTATTAGCCATTACTTATATAATTATCTTAAATAGAATAGGTACTTACGTATTTTATGCATAAATAAGTGATTAACTATATTTGGATAATTTATACAGTGGGATTAACAAAAGCGTCTTCATTAGACGTTACCTTTGCCTTTCGAGTTATAATTTTAAGTTTACTTACAATACGGGACAGTCTATTCTTCACGCTACGGTATGAAATGTTAGGTATCAAATCCGTTAACAATTCAATTAAGGTATCAATCTCTTCAGTATACCTAAACGTGATGTCTTTGATATTTTTAACCCCGTATGTATCCTTCAGGTATTCTCTGACTTGTTTGCCTGAGAGGGGGTAATTTTTTGATGAAGTTGAGATAAAATCATCAATTTGATCCCACTTAATCGAGTCTAAGTCACTATGAGGTGTTCTTCTAAGTTTTTTCATAGTTGCGGTTTTGTAAACCTCGTCTACACTGGAAAGGGAGACGTTGTCGGAGTCATCGCCACTGTTGTCGATAGATAATGCAGTCTCTTCATTTATAAGCTCAGTCTCCATATATTCGTTCGTGGTAGAAGATTCCGTCGGTGGGTGTGGCCGTTTAGGGATAAGAGTTTCCATATTCTGAGTCTCCGTGTTGCTCCTACTATAAGCTTCGTGGTTTTCTGGGCATTTCGAGGCTACGTGGCCGTCATTTTTGCAGATGAAACAGGTCATAGTATCTGATGAGAAATATATCCAGTATGTTGTCTCATCAAAGTCTATCGATATTTTTTCCGGGAGACGATTGAAATCTTCGGGTGTTACATAAAGTTGTCGTCGGAAACTTAAGATATGATTGTAACCGTTTTCGTTAATACCAGCGCGAAGAAAAGAGATGGGTGACATTGGCGTGATTTTCATTTCTTGTAGTCGTTTTTCTATATCACAGTGTGGAATTATCGGGCATACGTTAGAAATAATTATTCGTTTATTTCTGTTAATGAGCGGTCGAATAGGCAATCTGTGATTTTGTATGGTAATGAATTGCTTATTTTCCACGATATCATCAGCAATAGACTTCGAAGATAAGTAAACGCACACCCTGTTGTTTGATATTCTTGACAAGAACCGAATCTGCGAAGGGTCAACTATCTTTCCAAGGGCTTGCGCATAATCCTTAATCTGTACATTTTCTAATGAATCTATTATAATAGCCTGATCTTTTTTAGGGAACATGGTTGTTTGTGTCACAGTAGCGTAACTAGGGTTATTATTTAACGTTTGGGAGTACATTTTTGTTCCTGTAGTCAGAAACGGGTAACAGTTCACTTAACGTAATATCACTTGTATAGGTAAACAAAGTCCGATGCCATTCTTAACATTACACAAAGAGGGTAACTCGTAAAAAGTTGGAGAACTGATAAGCGCGCGAGCAACGACCGGTCTCGGTGACTAATCAGCCTGAACTTGACTTGCATCATAATTTGAGCATTTGTATTTCTAATAATAATTGGCGATTAGTTTTCTTTTTTAATAAATTCAATAAAACAAATATTTTAAAAACATCGATATCGCGGTCCTACTCGTGCCCGAGCGCCGCCGCCCGCCGCCCGCTCAGAGCTCGGCGAGCTGCTTTAGGGAATGGACCTATGTCGCGCGCGCCTTGTGTTTCAGATCTTACAATTTACGCGCGTGCGGCGCCGTTGGTGTGCGAGTGACCTATCTGTAAACGATGCGCGTCAATGTAGGCGTGAGAGTGACCGTGCGTACGGTTAGCATTAGCAAATATAAAAGAATTCATTGAATTCATAGATTGCACTCATTTTTATATTTTATTGTTTAATTTATTAGGAATGGGAAAGAGAACAAAACCGTTAAATTAACTTCTAATTTCAATTAATAATATTAAATCAAAATCAAATCAAAATATTCTTTATTAGCCAAGTAGGTTATACAATTTATCGGCCCCCTGTTAAGCTATACAAAGCCTGTGTTAGGGGATACCGTGATTCCGTATGCGAATTACGTTACAAGGTTTAATATAAGTAGTAATTTTTCAAAAACATCAGTTTGCAATACAAATTAATAATTAAACATGTTAAAACTTTTTACAACTACCTTTGAAAAAAAAAATTGATGATTGATGAAATAATATTAAATAGTTACAGGTGTAAACTGAAAATTATCTACATACATATACTCACGGCTATAAATCCCTTAACGGGTAATCCCTTAATGGTAATAATACATGATTTCGGTGACGGTTCTCCAACCACATCGCCTAAAAATCACTTAAAAAGCCCCTATACCCATAGTCGCCTCTTACGATCACGGGTAGAAATGGGGTAGTGTTATTCTAAGCCGACACGACACGGCAAAAGTTATGAAATTATCACTGTAATAATTTTGTATAAACTGACAGGGGTAGACAAATCCATCGTATCATTACATTTTATATTGTAAACGGCTATGGTAGAAACTATTTTCGAAATTGATAACCTAGGGTAAGCGATACAGTTTTCGTCACCCTGACTGTTATAGCCACTCGTAAATATTTTAGAAAGAAAATGTAAATAGTCATAAACAAATGTCCGAACCCATACCATAGAAAATATTTGCGAGTGGCTAAAACTGTCGAGTTGACAATAACTGTATTGCTTACCCTACTGTATGTTTTTACAACGCGCGCCCTGCGTCGCGTGTCGTCGGGGAGACGGCCGTTAGATCGGCGCGCAGGCGCTTCCCCGCGCCCGCGGGTGCAGCACCCCCTGAGATGATATTTTTCGCTGAACCAACGGCGCCTTAACTTTTATTTCGTGGCCCAAACGTCAATCTTTTCATAATAATTTTGAAGCCACGATTAATGAGAATTCCTTGACATGAAACCGCTGGTTAGACTCAGCCAGCACTATAGGATACCTGTCAGACATGCAGGCTCTTTATTATGACAGGTAACCTTGAATCGGCTGGAGACCTTTCGAATCTGGTATTTAGTAACAATGATATTTTTTCAAGACTGAAGGTATTTTTGTCTACATGTATATAACATACACATACATATACTAACGCCGTTAGTTCCCATTGGGGTAGGCAGAGTCTATCGATCCTGGGAAACCTGTCTAGCTTTGTTCACGACCCACCTTTTCATACATGCTCTTTTATTCTTCAGACTTCAGACACCTGCCTTTTTGAGCACACTCTCTATTTGGTCCAAATATGTCCTCCAAGGTCGTCCTCTACTAACTTACATTACCTTGCACATTGGCTCTCTAGATCTCTTCCACCAATTCCACATCCACATACAATATTCTCCTTCGATAAGTTCTTATTGGAGACAATAAGAACTTATCGACAAAAGCCTTTTTTCTATAGAGGTATTTCCCCACGGTTTTTATCTCAAAAGGACCAGCCAAATCTTAGGAGATCTAAAAGCTAGAAATCCTTGACCGTTTTTGGATATTGAAGGAGCCAGTTGGTGATTGTTTTCCAACCATATTGAAAGGCACAACATTTATCCCGAAAAATCATACTATACAAACATATGTCCGCGCCATTAGTTCTCATGGGGTAGGCTGAGACTATTGATCGCCACTTTGTTCGATCATGGCCAACTTTTCGAGCTTTATTTACATCCCTAAATAATTTCATACAGGCCCTTTAATTCTTCGTACTTTGGACGCCTGTCTTTTTGAGCAGACTCTCACAGTATGTATGTATTAATAAACACTTAAGGTTCATTCACATTAGTCGTTAGAAATAAACGAGTATCATTAACAAGTAGAGGTTATTGACCCTTAACGGTGGTATGTCTGCAAAAAACATGATAAAATTGTTTCACGGCACATTTTACTAAAAGGTTGGCAGAGGTCCTGTTGTAAGAGGCAACTTTTTAAGTGATTGTTGGGCAATGTGATTAGGAGATGATTAGGAGACCTATCATACATACATATACTCACGGCTATATTTTCCTAGAATGGGTAACCAGAGCTAAGGAATTATAAATTCCTCAGCCACTTTTGGAAGTTGAGTGGGGAAAAGATGGTAAAAATAAAGGTTTTTGGTGATGGGTCTCCAACCGCATCGCCCAAAAAATCCAATAAAAAGCCCCAATACCCTTAGTCGCCTCTAGCGACACCCGTGGGTAGAAAGGGGTAGCGACATTCTAAGCCGGCACTACACGGCATCACCTACCCAGACCTATCACCATCACCAACAATTATTTATTTTGCAATTTTTTTCCTACATACATACATACTCACGGCTATAAATCCGTAGAAAGGGTAGCCAGAGCTTCAGAATAAGAAATTCTTCAGCCACTTTTGGAAGTTGAGTTTTGGGAAAAGATTGGAAAACAAAGGGTCTCCAACCACATTGCCCAAAATTAATTTAAAAATCCCTATACCTTAACCGCCTCTTACGAACACACACGGGAAGAAATGAGGTATTGCTATTATTAGCCGACACTACACAGCTTTTTCCTATGTATCTTCAAAAAATGGCTTATTCATTTCTAATTATAAAACAAAGGCTACACCCTTTTAGGATTTACAGCCATGAATATATGTTTGAAATATGTATGAATAACACATTGTCTCTTGTATTTCGTCTTATCATTGTAACTTTTAGAAATTCCCCTATTTGCATGACCTATCTCAGCCCCATTACAATTTGGTTTAAATAAATTGGTTTCAACTTTGTTATCACAGCCATAAAATGTTATCGTGAGTATAGTAAGAGGCGGCTAAGGGTATTGGGTCTTTCAAGTGATTGTGGTGTAAAAGATGATATTGTAAAACACATAGAAAATGGAATGTTAAGATGGTTTGGGCACATAGAGAACAGCACAGGGCACAGAAGATGGATGATAGTGATGATGGAGGTCTGGCGGACTCATTTTGACCAAATAGAGAATACATACATATACTCATGGCCATAAATCCCAAAAAGGGGTTGCCAGAGCTTTAGAGCTGAAACTTCTCAGCCACATTTCAAAATTGCTAGAGGACAAGATGGTAGAAAAAAAATTATTGTTGGTGATGAGTCTCCAACCGCATCGCCCAAAAACCACTTAAAAAAGCCTTACCGTTAGTCACATGACACCCATGAGTAGAATGCATTAGTGACATTCTATCTATGATTCTATCTAAAAATTACTCTAGGGTCAAACCTAGAACAGTATCAAAATACAGTAGTTCTTAGAATTCCATACATTTTTTATATTGTTTTGAACCAAATTTCATGGACAATCTCTTAATTATAAAGTCAGCAGGTGTCTTTAAGCCTGCAGATAATAAATTGTTTTATATCCTGTCCTACTTACAGACCAGTTTCTTACTCAAATAATTTTACATACTTAATTACTTACACTGTACAATGTTGTAAAACTCTTTTTTAATATTATTGGTGTTTCTATAAAAGGCATAACCAGAGTTTAGGAATAAAAGAGATAGTCACATTTCATTCCTTTGGAAGGTAAAAGTTGGTAAAATCAAGAATGGTGACAGATTATTTTCAGTCGGCTAGAAATACACTCACACAAAGAGAAGGTAGAATATATTTTAGGCAGTAATTAATAGAAATCATTATAAATTAGAATGGATAATTTTCTGATTTAAATTCACTGTTATAATATTCCCAAAATAGACATTTATGGAGCTTCAACATTCACAATTCAGATTCAAACAATTCCTATAGTGTACTGCAATATATAAGAGGGAATGTGTAAAACAAGATCACTGGTATTGAGTTAATAACTTAAAGCCTGTATCCAGTAAAAGCCCCACATCTCTTTTATGTCAATTAATGTATTTCTTTCTAACATTTGTCAACTTGGACAACATCTACAGAGAGAAAGGATGAACAATCGCGAATTTAACTATGTTCTTACAGTAATTTTATTACTTTATTTTCCACAATTTTCCAGATAATATTTTTTTAAGGTAATGCTGAATAAGAAAAATACATCTAAATACCATCTCATCTTTAAAAGTAGGTCAAGGTGTAACGTCAATCGGTGTATTTATAAAATTATTAGGTTAATTCATCTATTATATTCTAAGGTTGTCATTTTATATTTTTACAGACAATGAACACATTGTACTTACCCAAAGCCGAAATATTTTATTTTTTTAAAAACAGTGCACCGCCGCGCAATCAGCTGAGCACCAAAATAAAGTCCAGCCTCCAATAATTTCCAAAACGAATATTTCACTACAGAAAAAAATCTAGCACAAACAAATTAGTGTCAATAAAGTAGGTAAATCAATTATGAAAATTCAAACCAAAATAAACACAAGCCATTACTTGGCACGAAATTCAAAAGACTGAACGAACGATAGGAATTGATAGGATTTTACTTTACTTTGTTATGAATTTTGAAATAATTTGTCCTGTCATTATGACATGACAGGACAAATTATTTAAACTGTCACTGTCAGTATTTTACATAGAATACACATACATACATATACTCACGCCGTTAATTCCCATTGGCGTAGGCAGAGACTATCGATCGCCACTTCGTACGATCCTGGCAAACCTCTCTTGCTTTGCCTACATCCGTCAATCTTTTCATACATGCTGTTTTATTCTTCATACTTCGGCCGCCTGCCTTTTTGAGCACACTTTCAATTTGGTCCAAGTGTGTCTTTCGTGGCCGTCCTCTATTTACTTAACATTACCTTCCATATTAGCTCTATAGATACCTTTTACCAATTTCCTACCATCCATCCTCTCGATGTGCCCAAACCATCTCAACATTCCTTTTTCTATCTTACTTACAATATCATCTTTTACCTTGAATGTATTAAATATACAGGATTGAGTTGAGTATTGTAGTAGTGACTCCCAAGGCAAGGATGTCTAATTGTCTAACTAGAGCGCTGCATCTCGTTCCGTTGACCATCTGCTGGTGTTATTAAGTGTAAAACACTTAACGAGGATTCCTCAATAGGACACAATAATTCTAAGAAGGGTTAGCTGAACTTTTTAAAGAAGGAAAATATTATTGATTAGGGCTATCCAGTTAATTACTTCAAAAGCTCCAAAACCCTAAGTCACCTCTTGCGATGCCTGCAGATATTTACACAAATGGGTCAAAATATCTGTACCAAATGCACTTGGAACTTTATTTTATATAATTTATATTACATAAGTTTTTATTTCACGTCAATACATGCAGCATTTCCGAAGCAGTGACCTCGTCCTCGAGAAGTTCAACCCCGTTTGCAAAACTTCAGATTTCGCGCGCTTTTTAATTTTACGTTACAACCCGTGAGCCGGTCGATCATTGCCACTGCGCGAAGTCGGTCTGTCGGAATGATCAAAAAGTAAAAAAAAAATAAAAAGATTATTTTTCAAAATAAAGTTAAATACTAACATTTTTTTAACGTCAAAATTTTAAATTTATCATTAATCCGTTGCTTCGGAAGGTGTTCGTAAAGAGAAGAAGCAACAAAGAAACTCTTTACATTCACATTTTTTAATTTTTTCAAAATATGGTTTGTACAATTTCAGTTACATGTTTTTACTTTCTAAAAGATTTTCTATGTGCGACCAATCCAAACGCTAGTTTGACATAATTAAAATAAATTGTCCATCACAAAAAAACAATCACAATATCTTTTAAAAGTTTAAAGCGATTATTGTAATATAAGAAAAGTTAAGAAAACATAAAAAAAACTTTAAAAAAATTTGTAAACAAATATATTCTTGTGACTTCTATGCGCGCCAGCTATGGATTGTCTTGTAGGGTGCATTGAAATTTCAGCACCTTCCTCATTTCCTCAAATGAATTAGATTTTTTCGTTTTTCTTATTAGTAATACACACACCACTTTTGAAAAATTTCAATATCTTCTTCATTGGTTTGGATCCTTATTAATAATGGAAAAGATTGGATGATGTAATTTGTCATAGGCATGTATTTAACGCGGCGACAAATTGATACCATTCCGGGTCGTAAAAAAACTGAAAATGGATAGTAAATAATCTACTTTGGCGACTAATTAGAGGTAGCATCTTAACTAGAAAGCGGCGGCTTTTTAATGAGTTTTGAGGTTTTATTTAAATTTTATCTGGCAGTGATTTTCTTTTGTGGCAATTGAATTTCTTCTAAGGCGACAAATTATTGGCGGATAAAAAAGTTAAAATAGGCTTTCATAAATTCTAAAATGGGGTCTGAAATAAATACAAACAAGATCTTAAAAAAATACTTTTGGCTACAATTGTTGGGATCTAAATTAACCAAATTGTGACATGCTATAAAACTTTTCTTGGTCTATTTTATTAACCTTCCCTCTTTTAAATGAACCTACCAACTTTGAGTAACAGCGTCTATGCCAGACAGGTGCCTATTTCCACTCTAAGGGACACAAGCTAACCCTAACCTAGCACAAATAAAATTGTGGTGATTAATTGTTTTTTAATGCGATGCCCCCCATGTGGTTGACTTCGCCCCCCGTCCCCCCTCTATTTTCCTTCTCTAACTTAATTGCATCTGCCCAATAGGCTGGGTGAAGCAACTTTGACCTAACCTAATTTATTTTATTTTTATTAATTTTTACTTTTTTTTTTTTTTTTTTATTTATTTTGACTAAAAAATTAAAATTTGGATATAACACGGTATTACAAAAACAAAATAGTTTTACTGAATACCGCGTATTCGACATACATCAATAATGAAACAAGTAAAAATTTTACAAAACTACCCACAGTAACAATTCTTCATACTATACAGTATGATGATAATTTCATTCGATTACGGTGACTATTTATTCGACTCAATAAACCAATTCAAAATAGAATAATATATATATATATATATATATACATACACAAGTGTTCCTACATACAAATATATAAAATATGTACATACATAATATTAAATATATCATACGTACATGATTATCAAATAGAACCTAAAATACATAGAAATAAGTGTGAGTGTAGTTGTGTCTTGGATTATTTTTAACAATAAAATTAAACCAGTTGGTTCATAAAATATTTTTTCAATTTATTTTTTAAATTAAGAGCAGTAATATTACACTTAAGTTCAAAAGGAAGGTTATTTATAATTTTTGGGATTTTACAGTTAAGCCGATTTTGACCATAACTATTGGTGAACGGTACTGTCATCAACATATTCTTCGTAGCTTGCCGCGTTCTTGAGTCTTTGCATTTCTTTTGAATGTCTGTATTAAAGTAATGTTCAGATAGCAATGCAAATTCAACTTTTAGGTTTATTGGAAGAACGCCACAGTGGTGAAAAAGAAGATTATTATCATTTTTATATTTATCTTTAATACTTTTCGGTACAATAGTTTTAAGTATCCTCAATTGTAGATTATAAATCTTATCAAGGTGCGTTTTATATGTAAGGCCGTAACTACTTAGTCCATAATCTATGATACTTTCTGCCAAGGCCTTATAAAGTTGCAGGTTTATTTAAAAAGGTATTTTGTGCCGAATTATTGAAAACTTCGCTAAAATTGCTCTTAATTTATTACAAACCACAAAATATATAATTTGCTTAATATTATAGTCACAAAAACTTGCCGCTTGCTATTGGCAAGAAACGCGCTAAACCCCCCGCTCCGCAGCCTCCGCACTGCTCAGACACACGAGCGCATTTGCCGCCTTTTCGAGAATTTACGAATCTGCAAAAAATAATATAATATCCAGTAACATTATTATAATACCCATTTTCAGTTTTAAAGCTACCTGAAAATCGCTGCCAGATGTGTATTTTTATAATGAAATCCAATAGTTGCCAGTGCAGAATGTATGATATCCGCTCGGAAATATTAGTCGCCACATTAGGTTTTATAATACCTTAACCAGTTTTACACTGATCCCGCTTGATATATTTGATACCTTACAGTAGCAGCCGTTTTTTTAGTTTTTTGATCCTAGCATTTTGTTGCTTGTATAGTTTAATAGTTGCTAAAATATTTAATCACTGCAAAGTTAGTTTTTTTGTGACTTAATAGAAAGTTGCCTAAAAAGGATTTCAGTTGCCGTGTTAAATATTTGCCATTTGTCATAGATATTTTGGCTAATTATGTGGCGCTGCGTGGCGCGTCGTACTGCTCCTTACCATGTGCTACTTTCATCATTTATTGCATGCTACCTTCATGTTCTTTAGCAAAATGGAGATTAATAAGACAGCTTAAATAATATAATGAAAACCGTTACAGATCAATGAATAGGACCCTCCATATCAGTTAGCCTTGGTTCAAAGCCCAGGTCGGGGCTATATAAATTTTTCTTTCTATACATGTGATTTGTCTTGTTGATTTTTTATTTATTTTCGGTGAGAATATTGTGATAAAACCTACATGGCTAAGTTGTACTCAGTCATGTGACAGTGTAATAGTTATAGTTCAAAACAGCGATAGGCCTGCTCCCTATCCCCTGCACACTGTCCAAGCTTTTACTCTTTCTTTACATTACTGAATCAATTCGATAAAACTTGCACTCAGCTTTTTTATTTATTTTCGGTGAGAATATTGTGATAAAACCTACATGGCTAAGTTGTACTCAGTCATGTGACAGTGTAATAGTTATAGTTCAAATCAGCGATAGGCCTGCTCCCTATCCCCTGCACACTGTCCAAGCTTTTACTCTTTCTTTACATTACTGAATCAATTCGATAAAACTTGCACTCAGCTCACTGGTAAATATTCAGTTATGCATTTTCTCAGTGGATATTTGAATTTATTTAATCTGAGGGATCGATGCACAGAATAATGTTCAATACCTAGGTACCAATTTTATCTATGATTCTAAATCAATCCCAAAGCTGTATTCCAACGAACTCCAGAGCTGTTGTGATAAGTAAACAATAAAAACAAACGTTGATTGTTAACGACGGTTGATTTGAATTTATTTCAATTTCAGTTTTATTTTGTTCGATTGTATTCGTTTCTAGCTCGTAGTTTTATTGATATTTTTACTAGTTGACTTCAGGTTATTTACACTCGCGATATCTAAAAACTCTTCGCCGCACCTGTAATAAAGTATCGCAAAGCCATTTTGGACTTGGTAAGATATTTTATTTATAAATCTTGTATTGTTCTATATCTTCATTATAAATTATACCACGGCCCGATTTAAAACAATAATCTCACAAAAATGCTGATAAAACGTAAATAAATGTGCAGAGTTTTGACAGGTTCGTGATAGCAGAAGGGTGATCGATAGCCTCTGGCTACCCCATTGAGAACTACTAAGGCGCAAGTGTGTTTCTGTATATAACTTGTTATATCCTCATTGACGACTATAGTATTAATCTTTTCTAAGGGCTGGAACACTTAGCTAAGCTTTTATATTAGTGAGCAATAGTGATGGCCCAGTCGCTAGAACACCGCTCATGATGCAGACTATGAGGGTTCAAATCCTGGGTCGGGCCTACACCAATCTGTCTTTTACTAAACAGTAGTTCATCTGTTCAAGGAAAACATCCATTTTGGTATGTACGGTAACAATCTAAATTGAGTCTTTGCTTACCACATAAAATATAGAGTTTACATTTAATGCAACCTAATGCAAAGTAATATAAACATATTATACATATTATTTAATTACTGTCCTGACCTTAAACTACATTGCAGTAATGTCAAATTTAAAATATTTTAACCATAAATATTTAAAGCTCGATTTCTGAATTGAGTATTCCAGCTGAGAACAACTTAAGTATCGTTCTGTCGCATTAAAATCTTTACAACTGAATGAGACCAAACGATACTTAAGTCGTTCTCAGCTTGAATACTCAATTCAGAAATCGGGCGTTAGCATTCTAGTATAAATGATTGCATTGGTGATTTGAAAAATATTATGTCCCACAATCTAAACATTAAAAAAAATATCTGCTCTATGAAAATCCGCTTCTTTATTTTTAATTATAAAATACACACATATCACAGAGAGGGGAAAGATTTATTTAAAAAAAACGATGGTTGGTGATGATTTGGGTCTCGAACATCACCCAAAAGTCAAGTAAAAGGCCCCTAACCCCTAATCACGCTAAAAAAGCCAGCAAGTACTATTTGAAGTGGAGATTTTCTATTTTATAATACTTCTTACCAAATACATTATTATAAAGTAAAACTTTAGTATTAGATTTTAGATGTGTCTGTAATGGTACTGCTAGTTGTCCCAGTTTACTGGGTTGATATAGAGAAAGAAATAAGAAGGAAAGACATTTATTCTCTGTAGAGAAAGGTACAACAAAATAGAAACATTATAGAAAACTTCTCACTTCTCACAGCCCATATATGTCCCCACCAAGGGGCTTGAGCCTACCCTATATAGAGTGATTTGGCCATAGTCCACCACGCTGGCCAATTGTGGGATGGCAGACTAACGACTACTACCATAGTAGAAAACTTGACTAAAAACAAATTGTTAAAACTATTTTTTCCTACATCCTGATTGGTTAATTCAATGTTCCGACTTTAGTTGGTCATACATTTGCTTTGCTTAAGTCAGTGGCAATACATTGAACCATTTCTTTGTTTCTTCTCTATTTAGTTTAGTTTTCTGTGAGAAACATGTGCTGTTTAGTGTCTGCTTAGAATATGTATGTTATGTATATATCCTCACAGTGTTTTTCCCCTGTTAGCAACTGTGACAAATTAACCCAACATATGTAATAAGAAGAGACACATTGGTAAAGGCCTGACTCAGGACTTAAACCCATATCTCTTAAGTTTGCTGTGTAGTGTCGGCTTAGTATAGCACTACCCCATTTCTGCCGGTGGGTGTACGTAAGAGGTGACTAACGGTATTGGGGCTTTTAAGGGATTTTTACGGCGATGTGGTTGGAGACCCATCACCAACAACCTTTATTTTGCCATATTGTCGCCGCTCAACTTTCCATAAGTGGCTAAGGAATTTCTAGTTCCTTAGCTCTGGCTACCCCTTCTAGGGATTTATAGCCGTGAGTACATGTATGTATGTATGTATGAGAAACATTAACACAAGTAATTACATTAAAGGAAAAATAATGCAAAACACAACACATTATAAATCAAGTTAAAAAATTAAAATACAAGTAGAATATTCAAAAGGGAAGGCTTCTGCAGAAAATGGTGCTGACTCAGCACTATATAGCTTAGGGCCTAAGCCTTAGGTTAACTTTTGCATCATAACACATAAAGTTACTGTGCGAAAGCGCTGTACAGGCCACAAGACCATTAGCAACTTGTGCATAAATACAATTATTATCCATTTTTAGAACCCCACCCTCTTTCCTTTGCATGTGATTTAGTTACTAGGTTTCTTTTTGATTACCTTAGATAAAAAATATGCTATTTCTGGTACTTATAGTAAAATCTTTAGGACCTTAATTTGGACCATTTTTGGTCTTTTCATCCAATAATTGCATTAATTACTATATGACTATCAAATTACAATAACAACATAAACATTCACGCCGAATATCCCCGAAGGGGTTGGCAGAGGTAAGAGGAGTAGAAAATTTTATATAAAAAAATCTTTTGTTATGACAGGTACCCTTATTTATTTAGTTGCATAGGAAATTTGATAGGTAACGGCGATAGGCCTGCCCCCTATCAGCCTATCACGTGAGTACACTGTCCATGCAAAACGTGGGTACTCTGAACACCAGGTGACAAAGTCAAGTGATGTTCAGAAGTATTAGTATCTCTGCCAACCCCTTTGATGATATTCAGCGTAAACGTTCGAGTCTTGAATCTTATCTTAATAATATTGACTATATAATAATAGTCATGGAAATAAGATACTAGCCTAACTTAGTCAAGAGAGATATGCAGGTGATGCTATTACTTAGTATTTTGAGTACAATGTTTATTTTAATATATTTTTCACAGAAATCTCTTAAGAAATCAAAATGGATCAAATGATAGAGAAAATGAACAAACTGCGTGAAGAGCGACAGGCTAGGGAGAAGGCAAGAATAGACAAGGTATTTATCTTATTATATTGAGAGAAAAGAAGGTTCTGGAGTGGCAGCCACGTACCAGACGACGCAGTGTGGGTAGGCCTTCCACAAGGTGGTCCGACGATTTGGTGAAAATCGCGGGAAGCCGTTGGACGAAAGCAGCGCAGGACCCGTGTCGTTGTGGAAATCTTTAGATGAGGCCAATGTCTGTCCAGCAGTGGATGTATGTTAGCTTAATGATGATGATGATTGACAGAAAACAACCTTCATAGCTCAGTGGTATCACGACCAATTGTCACTTAAGAGATACATACATACATATATTCACGGCTATAAATCCCTAGAAGGGGTAGCCATAGCTAAGGAATTAAAAATTCCTCAACCACTTTTGGAAAGTTGAGTGGGGAAAAGATATGAAATAAAGGTTGTTGGTGATGGGTCTCCAACCGCGTCGCCCAAAAATCCCCTAAAAGCCCCAATACCGTTAGTCGCCTCCTAAGTTCACCCACCGGAAGAAATGGGGTAGTGCTATTCTAAGCCGACACTACACAGCTTCTAAGCCGACACGACACAGCTATGAGGATATATACTTTTACTAATTACGTTTCTAAAACTTACCAGCCTTATGGCTAAGTTTTACTTCCTCATGTGAACAGTGCATTTGTTCAAAACGGCGATATGGCTGCCCCTTTAGCACGTAGATGCACTGTAATCAATAAATCTTAGAGCACTCAGTTTACCTGTAAACTTATAAATTATATTTCTATTTGTATTAATTTGTTCTGTGAAGAATAAAATGATAGGTATAAAAAGATTCATTAATGTAAATGTAGCTCAATAAGTTTGCCAAGATCGTACAAAGTGGTTTGTTCGTACAAGTTTTTTATGATTTACATACATACATACATATACTCACGGCTATAATTCCCTAGAAGGGGTAGCCAGAGCTTCGGAATAAGAAATTCCTCGGCCACTTTTGGAAAGTTAAGTGGGGAAAATATGGTAAAATAAAGGTTGTTGGTGAACGGTGTCCAACCGCATAGACCAAAAATCCTTTAAAAGCCCTAATTTCGTTAGTTGCCTCTTACGTACACCCACCGGAAGAAACGGTGTAGTGCTATTCTAAGCCGACACTACACAGCATAGCATTTTTCATAATTTGTATTTGTAATTAATTTATCTAAATGGTTCTTAACTTGTTTATGTATTTAGAGTTTTTTTAACTTCCTTTGGGAACCCTGAGCAATTGATTTGCTAACAATCTAATATTTTCTTTTTACTTATTTAATTGAACTCCTAATAACAGAAATGTTACATTTTAACAAAAACTACTGTGTGCTAAAATGCTGTTGTTTTTTCTTTTTCAGCTTCGTGAACTCAACCTCAAAAAATACAACAAAACTGAGACTGAACCCTCATCTTTTAATAAATCTATCAAATTTGCTGACGTCAAGAGTAAAATATCGAATCCTGGCAAACCCAATGTTAGTACTAGCAGTAGAGTAAATTCGGCGCCTCAACTTAACGGTTGCAAAAAACTTTTAAATGCAAAAACTCTAATACCACAAAAAAGAGTTGCTAAACCTGCGGAGAATAAATTAGATACAATCATTGCTCGGAAAGTTCCTGATGTTGTTTTAGATGCTAATAAAAATGATAATAAAACGCAAATGGTTAAAAATAAACCCACGCCTCAAGTGCCTCCAAGAAACCTTGTAAAAACTATGTATACTCATAAAAACGCTGACAGTAAAATTAACATGAAAAATACACGTAAAACTATGGTACCTACTCTGCAGCATACAGATAAACCTGCGAATTCGCGAAAAAGCTTAATGCCTTCAAAATCTATCGATAAAAAGTGTTCAGCACCTACTGTATCTGTCGCTGAAACTAAAAAACTCGATGTGACGAAAAGAAAATCATTAGTACCAATAAGCACTGCGGCTGGTCCGACTAAAACTGTCAATCGCTCAAGAAAAACTATGTTTGATACCAAAGAAACCGTTTTCGATAGACTGTATAAGCCAAAACCTTCAAAGACTGTTGAAAACGTGGACAAAATACCAGAAAATGTTTTAAGGGAACGACGAAGTGTTTTTGTCCCGAGTTCTCGAGGATCAATGTCGTTAGTAAGGCGTTCGATATCAGCTGTACATTTGAAAAGAATAGCCCAAAATGAACTGCCAAATTGCATGCATAAATGGGCTTCCATCAGCGAAAATATCAACAAAGCTGATTTGAAAGACGAAGATCACGCGGTGAATCAAGAAAAGGTAGTTCCAGCAATCAAAAGCGAATCAAAACGCGTCAAACTCCAGAAACCTATGTATTTCACATTCAATTCTCCGCAACCTCATGAACTGCAATCCAGATTGAAAAAATGGTTGGAAAAGCGCGGAAAAAGCATTCAGTCGTACCACCATTTGCATTGCTTTGGATTACATCACATGTCTCAAATGAGCAATCTAAAACCTTACGACGAAGAAGATAAGGAGAATATTGAGGTGGCAAATGTGGAGAATGATTTGTATTTGGATGGTAAAGGTGATGTGGAATCTACAGGTTGGCGTCGAGCAAGTTACAGTACTAATGAGTGTGATGAGACTATCGATACTATAGCTTCTCAGGAGACGCATAATGTTGAAGAATTACTGGTTGGCGTTTTGAACGATTTGACGGATTTGCTGCGGGATGTAAGTATTTTTTTTTTATTTTCTAGTGTACCCTTTATTAGGCAGAAGTATGATCAAGATTACGTTGTATGTAACTTCTATTTGTAGGTAGGTAAGATTGAAATTATGGTGGGCACTATTTGACCACTGCCTTATAGAGGGTTAGTTGGTCTTTTATCGACTTCTGTAACATCAACATTGATTTTGATGCTGACTTCGTTCGATATCATAATACATTTGAATTCACTTAATAATTTAGGTACAGTTCCTCTCGTGAATCATTATCTAATCTAAGGCAATGGGCGTCCACTGTTGGAGGAAGGGGTAAATAGGAAGTTTGAGTTTCAGAATTACAAATTACTCAGCCAATTTTAAAAGATCAGTGGGTAAACGATCGTAAAATAAAGGAGGGTAGGTGATTATTTCAATAGGTGGATGGGAAAAGCCCCAAAGCCCTAAGCCGCGGGAAGAAATGGGTAGTACTATTCTAAGCCGACAGCAAAACAGATAGAGTAGCGGTACTCTTAGCTGACACCACACAATATGACCATTTTCATAACCACATAATTTTAGTCCAATTAATAGTTGAAATAAAAAAAAAGCAGTGACTGATTTAAAATAATTTGCTTCTAGATGCCAATCAGTTTAAATTCCTACCTGGCTGTCAAGATTATATTAATAACGCCGAAATCTGATAGTACAACGTCTACAACTAAGTACTTACTGAAAACGTCAACTCAATTAATGTTAACGGCTTTGTTTAAAATGTTTACAACGATTTTAATGGAATTTTAGTGTTTGTAGTTTTATAAATCTTTTAAATGGTGTTTTAATGCTGGTTTTATTCTTTCACTGTTTTTTTTTTCATTTCTACTTAAGAGTTGTTTAACCGTTCTTTCATTCATTCATTCACCATTCCTTTCATTCGCTCGCTCAGTAACTATAATATCATCAAGGGCCCTTATTAAAAGGTCCTGAAGGTCTATTCTTCACATCAAGAACAATAATAGGCATACGTATCTCTTCTTACCCCTATTAAAATGTATTACTGACTCTCGCGACAAAACGAATATTCAGATTTTGACATTTTTGATAAGTGAAGTGATACTTCTGTAGTTTTCGTTTGTTTCATTGACTAGAAAGCGCCAATATTTCAAAATCTGAATTTTCGTTGCGTGCGAGCGAGACAAAAATAAATGTTAGTATTCGACGTGAAGAGTAGACCTTCTGGTTTACAGTGTTCGGTGTTACCAACTGGTTAAAAGTTTGATCTACAACAAAATAGCAAAAGGAACAATTTAAACAGTATAAACTATTTGCGGCCAAGGATCTTTAGAGAGATTAGTATCAAATCTCATCTTACTGTATTTTTAACCCCGGTGTATAAATAGGGGTACTATAGATTGTCGTGTAGTGCTGGTTTATAATGTCACTACGCCTTTCTACCCACGGGTGTCGTAAGGGGCAACGAAGGGAATGGGGATTTTTAAGTATTTTTTGGGCGATGCTGTTGGAGACCCTTCTCCAACGGTACTTTATTTCTTCCATTTTGTCCTCTATCAACTTCCAAATGTGACTGAGGAGTTCCTGGTTCTGAAGCTCTGGCTACAACACCATCAAATATATTCGCTTAGCCTGGATAGGGTGGAATGGACTTTGGTGTCAACGTAGAATGGATCAAAATTAATCGCTCTTTTAATAGCATAAGGTTGATATTAGCCGCTATACTGCCAGAGACAGTTGTCAGCATTGCTAGCATGTATGACCTTCTAAGTAGATAACGAGTGGTATAAAACAACCATCTCTTTCGCAGTTACATAGTGTCGTATACTTTAACTCATTCTAACCGACAAAGTAACGATAAAATAACGCTCGTGCTAGGCCTCCAGCATAGCTAGTACGAGCGACCTTTTAACTTGACATCGCGTGGTATAAAGCAGCCAGCTCTTACTTAGTATCGTATACTGCCATCTCATTCTAACCGTTATCGTTTCGATAAAATAGCGCTCATGCTAGGCTTCCTGATCAGGGTTCCTATTTGTTATCAATCAGATAACAATGCTGGTAAAGAGGAAATTGAAAATTTGAGGGGAAATTTCGGAAATTAAGGGGCATTAAAGAAAAGATCCTCAAAGGCTGAGTTTTGTAATTTTTTTAATAGTCTTAAAACACATATACCTTGTTAAAAAATAGTGTTAGTATTTGATGGATGTAAACGAAGCTAGAGATGTTTGTCAGGATCGTACTGAGTGGCAAACGAATGTCTCTGCCCATCCCAATGGAAACAAATGGCGTGAGTATATGTATGGATGTATTAGTCTTTTTGACGAAATAAATGCAAATGCCAAGAGTTAAAATTAACACGCATTTGTTTAATGGAACGTGTATCGTGACCACTATTTTAATCATTCTAAAGTTAAATTATGGTTACACAAAGTATTTCAAATTATCAAACGAAATACTGATTTATGAAACAACAGAAGATATTATAAATATCTCAAAAAAAGTCAACAAAATCTCTCTCTTTCCTCAGAAGATATTATAAAAATCTCACTCTCTCTTCTTTTCTCACCCACAAACTAACACAAAACACAACTAAGCAAATTTATCATGGTTGTTAACGGTGAGGGAAAACATCGTGAGGAAACCCACATGGCTGAGTTGTACTTAGTCATGTGACAGTGTATTCGTACAAAACGGCGATAGGCCTGCCCCCTATCACGTGAGTACACTGTCCATGCAAAACGTGGGTACTCTGAACACCAGGTGACAAAGTCACGTGATGTTCAGAAGTATTAGTACCTCTGCCAACCCCTTCGGGGATATTCGGCGTGAACGTTTATGTTATGTTTTACAACTAAGCACGATAGCAAATGTTAAAAAAACAGAAAGAAATAGAGATAAATTTGTTAAACCAAGGTTGAAAACTGTTTTTAAGATACAGGAGACCCTCCTAGTTTAGAGGACAGTGGCTCATAAGAGAAAAATATAAAAACTGCTATATGAAATAATGCCGTGTAGTGCCGGCTTAGAATATCACTACACCTTTCTTCCCATGGATGTCGTAAAAGACCACAAACGGTATGGGGCTTTTTGAGTGGTTTTTGGGCGCATCTTATCTGCTATCAAATTCCAAATGTAGCTGGGGAAGCTCTGGCTACCCCTTCTAGGGACTTAATTGTAACATTTGTCTGAATAAACTATTATCCTATTAACACGTTGGCTGCCCACCATACTTCACCTTAAGTACTGCTCCTACGCCCCATACATATTTTATGATCCCACCGGTGATGCTCACAGCATAGCCTTATTACTGAGATGCCATGAGCATCACCATTAACACCTTAACGGAAAATTTTGCTTTTGATCCCACCGGTGATGCTCATGGCCACACAGAGAATAAAAATTTATCCCACCGGTGATGCTCATGGCAGCCAAAAGTGTTAATATTTTAAATGTGGAAGTTTAATAAAAAATCAAATAAAAAGTTCTTTATTGGATAACTTAAAAGATCCATATTGTGGTTTGAAAGACTTTCAATTAAAATACTCAATAGCTAATATTAGTAGTTTCAATCACAAAAAATAAATAAAAATAAACCCATGATGCTGGTGCACTCTGGGAAGGGAAAGTTTAGATGTTTGGATTTTTGTGTGTTTGAGGCAAAAAGGCTCCTCAAATACATAACGCAGATGAATGAAATTTTGCAGAATGCTAGATAATGACTCAAATTATAACATAGGGTACTTTTTATCCCAGAAAAATTTGACCCATAAAATATTCACGCCTGATTGACCTAAGAGTACCAGAAGAAACACCTTAATTTTTGTCATAAGCAAATTTGACAGTACAAAGTCTGTCGAGTCATCAAGTTATATTATACATTTTTCAGGGTTACGACTGGGAGCAATGCGCTCGCTGGTTAAGAGTGATTCGCGAACAATTTCCGTTTGCCGCCAAAACGGCTGCGTATTGGGAATGCAGGGCTGCCCTGGAAGAGAGACAGGATAACTTGTCTGCCTCTGTCAGGTGCTGGGAGGAGGCCATCGCTAATGGATCTGGGGTAAGATACTACATACATACATTCATAAACTCACCACTAGAAGGAGTAGCCAGAGGTTTAGAATAATCTGAGCTGAGATATGTTTAGTTATCACTAAATATGTTTAACAAAAAATAACACAGATGGCTGAAAGGGATCTCTTCCTAGCAACATTGGGATGTTAAGGTTAGTAAAATCCATACATACAGGGGCTTTTGTAAGTGGTTCTTGGGCGATGCGGTTGCAGACCCATCACCAACGATACTTATTTCTACCAACTTCTCCCCTAATAACTTCCAAATGTCGCTGAGGAATTTCTATCTCTGAAACTCCGGCTACCCCTTTTTGGGATTTATGGCCGTGAGTTTATTTAGTTATGTATGTTAATTATCTATTATTTGTATAGCAACCCTACTGAGTAGTAGAACAATATAGAAAGAAATAAAAGAAAATACGGGTTTTACAAAATAAAAAATACTGTTGGAGGTCTTATCACTATAAGCGATTTCTTTCTGTCAGATTTTGGACGGTAAGGTCAGTAAAATAGTATGAAGGAACTTGGTTAGTACATATTTCGCAGATTGAAAATAAAAAACAGAACATTCATTCTGCGGTTTCATACTCAATGCAAATAAAAGAACCTTCTAGATGGAAAACTACTATTGCCATATACTGTGGTACTTGGTATGTACGTTTTAGCAGAGTAAAAAATATTCATTATCTGGTATTTTCCTGAACAATACTACCTCCAATGCTTACCCTGGTGGATAGGCAGGCTAATCCATCAACCTCTAATAAATAAAGGCGTATTCCCGCAGGTCGTGGGTTCGATCCCCGCTGGTGTCGAAAATATTCTTTCCTTTATTTATTAGTAATAATCCCCACATGAGGTTTTCATGAACCAAACATTCTAATTATGTACCTCTGTTAGGCGTTGGGAAGAGGCTAGCGCTCTGAGTATATAGATTATTTACAAAATAAATACATAAATACATGTACTCACACATACAACACATTTGGAAGTTGAGAGGGGACAAGATGGTAGAAATAAAGTATTTTTGGTGATGGGTCTCCAACCGCATCTTCCAGAAACCCCATACCCTTAGTCGCCTCTTACGACAACTGTGGGTAGAAAGGGATAGTGACATTTTAAGCAGGCCCTACACGGATATTTGACGAATCCAAAGATACCTCCCAGTTAACCCGACACAAACCCTACAATATCCGTGACGACGTCCGTGGCCGAGTGGATAGGTGACTAGCTTCTCAGTCCAGAGGTTGCGGGTTCGATCCTCGCTGAGAGCAACATTTAGTCTTGGATTTTATTAAAATGTGTATTATATTATATTAACTAATCGTTGAGTTAGTATCCCATAATGCAGGTTTAACTTAGTTTAACGTTCTTATAAAGTCGGGGGTCTGAAGTGAGAAGAATAAAAGAGCATGTATAAGAAGAATAATGAATGTAAGGGAAGCAAGAGAGGTTTGTCAAGATCGTACTAAGTGGCGATCTCTCGAACAAGTCTCTGCCTACCCCAATGGGAATAATGGGCGTGAGTATAAGTAAGTAACTAACTTAGTTTGGTGCTAACTTGATCTGTGTGTAATATGTCCGTATATTTTTTTCACAGACAGACGTAGCGGAAGTGAACCTAGACAACCTACTTGACAAGTTCATGCAATTGAAGATCAGTCCTACCAGCGCTAAGAAGTTGAATTCCAAGGTCAACCCGAAAATGGTTGACGCTAGGAATGTGTTCAAGAGCACCATCATCAGATTCGCTGTGCAGCGAGCTAAGTTGTGAGTATTTAACCGACTTATATTTATTTAACCATGTTACTGTGATAGCTCAATGGGTAGTAAATCGGTTATTGTGCAAACGACTAGTTTTCAAATTCCGGATCGAGCTACACCAATTTATCTATTCTAAAGACATATGTCATCGTGAGGGAACCCACATGGCTTAGTTTTACTTAAGGCCTATCGGCGTTTTGTACGAATACACTGTCACATGACTAAGTACAACTCAGCCATGTGGGATTCTGATGATGTTTTCCCTCACCGTTTACAACCATGAAATTGACCACACATGTGTCTTTAGAAAAGGCAAATTGGTGTGGGCATGAACCGGCATTTGAACCTTCATCTTCTGCACGATAAGCGGTGTTTTACCCACTGAGCTATCACGGTTGCTCTAATCTCTCAACTTTTTATATTTTAACAAAATACTAAAAAAAATGCTGTGTAGTGTCGGCTTAGAATAGCACTACCCCATTTCTTCCGGTGGGTGTACGTAAAAGGCGACTAACGGTATTGGGGCTTTTAAGGGATTTTTGGGCGATGCGGTTGAAGACCCATCACCAAGAACCTTTATCTCACCATCTATTCCCCACGCAACTTCCAAAAGTGGCTGAGGATTTTCTAATTCCTTAGCTCTGGCTACCCCTTTCTTGGAATTTATAGCCGTGAGTGTATATATGTATGCACTAAAAAAATAAATCTTTTTTTTTCAGACGTCAATCCACTCAAGCTACAACCCCGCAATACACAGTCACTCCCGTCCGTCGAAGCAATCGTTTGTCATACAGTGCACAGAAATATGACAGGACACCTCTAGTACTTTGTAGGTCTATACGGAAGATTGATCCCAGTTTGGCCCCCGTTTTTGTACCTAATAAAAATTTGCCTAATACACCTTAAAAAGGATATGTAGCTTGGTTGTATGAATTATGTTTTTTCATGGATGTCAAATTTAGAAAATGTGTGGTTGAATAAATCACGTGAAATTGTCCCAAGTCTAACTCCTGTTTTGGTACCTAATAAAAATTTGCCTGATTCGCCTTAGAAGGAGATATGTTATTGGTTTTTAAAAGGTGATATTGATATTTTTGTTGGTGAGAGCCTTTACTGTATAATATGTAGTTTGGTGTTATGAATTCGTGTACTGAAAATTTTAAGTCGTAACTCTATGAGAAAATTAAAAATATGTTTCATAGAATAAATAACGTACAATTTACCCAAGTAAAGCCTTAAGAGCTTATTCAATTTGTCTGAATGAAGACGTCTGAAAGCCACAGAATCTGAATTCAGACTAGTGGAATAACGTTCAAACTGAAATTTGTGTAGTGGAATAACAAGCGTCTGCGGCAGTAACTTCGAAGGACGTCTGAATTCAGCAACGACAAAGTGTAATGGAATAAGCTCTTTAGTGTTTGTACCGGATAAAAAATTGTCTAATACTCTTTAGAAAGAAATTTTTTGTTGGTTTGTTGGGTCATACGTCAGTTCACAGATTTTTTGTTGGTTTGTTGGGTCATACGTCAGTACACAGATTTTTTGTTGGTTTGTTGGGTCATACGTCAGTACACAGATTTTTTGTTGGTTTGTTGGGTCATACGTCAGTACACAGATTTTTTGTTGGTTTGTTGGGTCATACGTCAGTACACAGATTTTTTGTTGGTTTGTTGGGTCATACGTCAGTACACAGATTTTTTGTTGGTTTGTTGGGTCATACGTCAGTACACATATTTTTTGTTGGTTTGTTGGGTCATACGTCAGCACACAGATTTTTTTATAGGACACCTCTAGTACTATGTAGGTCTTACAACAGGTTGACCCTAGTTGTTGCACTAAATAAATATTTGTCTAATACACCTTAGAAGGAAATGTTGTGTACTGATGACTAGAAGCAAATTTGTTGTTGGTTCTGAAAACGAAGTAATGATATTTTTGTTAGTAAGAGAATTTACTGTAATATGTAGTTTGGTTGTATGAATTATGTTTTTTGATACTTTTGAGAGATGTAACTGAGCCAAGGATACACTAGGACAAATGTCCCATAAGTCGCGCGATGTCGCCAGATATGTCACCCGACATCGGCCGGCTTCGCTTGACAAGTCGCCGACACATGTCGTGGGACATTTGTCCCTTAATGTATCATTATCTTAAAGGTAAAGAGCTTGCTGCAAGAAAAACTAATGTGTTGAATAAATAACGTAAATTAACTAGAGTCTAGCCTTAGTGCTTTTAACTAAAAAAAACTACCAAGTAAAAATTTGATCGGTTTGTGTGGGTTAAGATTGTGTGTCATATGACTATTTTCAACATACTTGTGAATATTTTTTTTACGAAAACGGCGGCATAAATAACAGCTTTTTGTTAACCAGCGCATGCGCAATGGCCTACTGGGAATGAAGCCGTGAGTATATGTATATACTAGCTGACCCGACAGACTTCCTACGGTAAAATTGCTTATGCAACACTTTAGGCGTTTTTTCCGGTACTCTGAGTTCAACTAGGCGTAAATATTTTACTGGTAAAATTTTTCTGTGATACGGCGATAGGCCTGCCCCCTATCACGTGAGTACACTGTCTAAGCAAAACGTGGGTACCTTCTCTGGAAACTAGATGGCGCTTGCCTTGTGAGTTCAGAAGTATTGGTACCTCTGCCAACCCCTTAGGGGATAAACAGCGTGAACGTTTATGTTAACGTTTATGTTTTTCTGTGATAAAAAGTATCCTATGTTATAATTGGGGTTATTATCTAGCATTCTGCTAAATGCCATTCATATACATTCTGTAATTGAGAAGCCTTTTTACCTCAAACACACAAAAATCCAAACATCTAAACTTTCTCATTTATAATATTAATAGGATAAATAAAAGGCGCACTCAATGCCAATGTCGACGACGTCTCTCTATATTACAAACGGACAAACTTGTTCGTTTTTTAATTTATAATATCTTCAACATGTAATTTGTATATTTCAATTAGTTTGTGTATTTAGCTTTAATTCAGAAGTGTTTATTATGTTTTTTTAATGATTCTGATTATGTTAAGATTTTCTTTAAGTTGTGAAAAATATAATTGTTTGATGTCATACTGACTGATTTTATATGAGTTTTGATAGGTTTTTGGGCTTAATAGCTCCATTTATGTATAATTTTGCTGTATTGTAATAGTTTTATACAATGATGTTAAAGTTGAAACATTTTTTTTTTGGTGAGGCAGAAGTTTCCTTGCCAATTCCGCCACAACGTTTTTTTTACCGGTGAATTCCGTTTATTTATATGTTGCATTAAAAACTGCATGGCTAGTACGAGCGATCTTTTAACTGGATATCGCGTGGTATATAACAGCCATCTCTATCTCATTTACTTGGTGTTGTATACTGTCATCTCATTCAAACCGATATTGTGTCGATAAAATAGCGCTCGTACTAGGCCTGTTTTATAAAACTGAAATTGTGAATGCTTAAAGTTCTAAAAGTTGCTGTTAATTTTATGATTTTAGGTGCCACATATTATTAAAGAGAATGGTTCTATAGTAAAAACCCATTCAATAATTCTCAACATGTATAACTTGTCACTACTATTTGTTTATGTTTATTGCTTAGTTGATAGTTTTTGAGAGCGAATTGGACGTTCTCTTGCGAACTTGTCAATCTTGTCACAATGACAGCTGTCACTTTGACAGATGTCAAAGCATACATTTACTCACGCCATTAGTTGCCATTGGGGTAGTCCAATCGTTTAATATAATTATACATAATAATAGGGATTAACCAACGAAATATTTTTAAATATCTGACGTGATATGATTGCCTGACGTTTCGGCACACCTACTGGTGCCGTGGTCACGGGCTGACTGACGAGCTGGCTCGGCTGGTAGTTTGTGATTGAGGAGTTTTTAAAGTACCCTCACATCACTCAATCACAAAATGTTATAAAGTGATGTGATTAATATCATCCAATGCTTGGAACAATTTTTGAGTGGTAACTTTGATAGTTTTTAGAGTTTTGATATCTTAAAGAAAAAATTGGTTGTAGTAATAATCGGTTTGTCAAGATCGTACTAAGTGGCGATCGATAGTCTCTGCCTACCCCAATGGGAATAATGGGCGTGAGCATAAGTAAGAAAGTAAGTTGTTTGTGTTCGTTTGACTGTAACGAATAGGCCCCAAAAACACTCAATCGATTAAAAAACATATATTTTTAATAGTAACTTACTATCTTCAACAGTAACATAGTCTAAAGTTAAGGGGTGAGCAGTAATTTAAGAAAAATAACACTACCCTTGCGAAGCTAGGGCGGTCCACTAGTGTTCTTCGTAACAAATGAAATAAAAAAAAGCTCTTATTAAGTGACTTCATGTGTCAGAAAACCACTGAGACTATCCTTTGTCATAGTACAGGATGAGGTAAAGGTATTGATTAAAGGTAAAGTTGTGCTTTTTAGGTCCGATTAGCAATATTCAGCAATTTGTACGACTTCTGCTAGTCTAGTTATGTATTATCTTCTGAAATTATGATTTAAGTTTTATTTGTAATGTTCATAATAGTAATATAACGGTTTTTTAAGTTAATTAATTGTATTTCTTTATTATTAAAATATAACCTTGCTTTAATTTATTGTTCAGTTTAATTTGCTCCTAATTTATAAATCAATATTTTTACATTTTTGCTACACTTTCACATGTTATACAACGAAAACCGACAAAGAGTTAACATATACTCACAGCTACATACCACAAAAAGGCCAGAATTTCCTCAGCCACTTTTTGAAGATAAGTAAGTTAAATATTTATAGAACATGGAAATAAAAGTTTTTTTATGATGGGTCTCCCTCCAGTCGTGTGGATGAAAATGTTTATCAATGAAAAGCCCTAATACTCTTAACTGCCTCGTACAACATCCTAGAAGCAATGAGTTATTGCTATTCTGAACCAACACTACCCAGTTACCAAGATTTTCTTTACGCTCCCGTATCTCAAGTCGCTAGTACGAAACCAAAGTGAGATTTGTGTTGTGACATGCAGGTTGGTGCTATTCATAGTAGTAGTATGTGTAGTAAGATCATCTTTATGGCTAAAGGTCTTGTTTTTTTATAAATAATCATCTTGTGAATTTATTTTTCAATAAACTAACGAAAATAACATATTTCATGACAAAACTTGGATTAAAAATGCATATTGTTTAAAGTGCAGAGATTTCACTGAATTTCTCTAAATCGGATAAGTTAATAAATTTTAATGTATGATCTTTTCTTTTTTCTACTTGTGTATACTATACCATATGCTAATTGGCTTTTCAACCATTACCCTGTGTTGAACAGTTTTCAAATCGATAAAAAGTTACGATGACAGTTGACGTAAAGAATTTGTATTTTTATGTTGGCAACGTTGGTTATCAAGTTAGCTGTCAGTTCGATTCAACCAAAGAGGTCACGCGAGTTGCTGTATTCACGAGTTCAAATACCCCGGGCGTAATAGAAGACAGACTGCTAACTAAATAAGGTAAATAACAATTTATTTTGTTTCATAAGTGTTAACTGTTAGATATGCGACATTTATTGTGTAACTTGCAAGTTTTAAATTTGGAAGTTAAATCACCGGCGAATTAAACCAAAAAGGTTTGTCGTTCAAGCCGGCGAAACCGAGGAGGTTTTGCGAAACAGGTTTTTCCTCTCGTTAATCTTTATCAGAAGGTTTCGGAACTTTTTATAGTCCGTTATCTTTTACTAAAGTGAGACGTCACCTGATATGCATTTTACATTTAATTGAACGGTATTTAAAATAAATTCGCAATGATTACATTTAAATATTCCCATGGAAGGTAGACAGAAACACTTAAATATTTAAAAGCCCACTGTATCGTACTTGACATAAATACATGCATCACGATTTTTTGCATATTTAGTTAAATTATAACGGGTATTTAAAAAAAACATCGGAACAAGAAAAACACGGTTTCTAGAGATAATCTTGTTTTTTGAAAGTTTTAAGCTTTGATTTATTCCTGTGAATGCAAACTGTTTAAACTTTTAGGCAAATTCTTAAGATTAACAATACCAATTTTAGCCTAAAGCAATTTAAAATTTCTTAAGATTTTCATCAAATATTTTCATCTGAATTCATAACATACTGGTGTTTTAGCCTGGCTTTACTTGGTATTACATTCTACGCCGACGACCGCTCCGAAAAGTATGGGTAAATACAAATATATCAAGTGGTTCAGTAGGTAAATTAGTGATCAGGAAACTCTGAGATTCCCTATCGCAAATTCTAAATTTTCATGTGATAGATAGACGGACATAAAGGGCAAAAGGGGTATCACCAGAGCTTCAGAATTACGAATTCCTCAGCCACTATTGGAAGTTAAATGGGGAGTAGTAACGTAAAGTATGATTCGTTGAGGGTTTACAGTACAACCACTTATAGCCAAACAATCACTTAAAGCTGCAATACCCTTAGTCGCCTCGTACAACATCCGCGGTAAGCAGAGGGTTAGTGCTATTCAAAGCCATCAGTTACCTATAATGTATAAAAATATAATACGACGTTCATCTATATATATTCACGGTATAAATTCTCATTGGGGTAGACATGAAATAAATTGCTGCTGCAATTGTTTGCTGATTTTAGGCGGGCAAACTTCAAAAAGTAATTGAGGAATTTTTACCTACTTTCTGAATTTTTGGCTACCTCTTCCGAGGTTTATAGCCGTGAGTACATACATACATACATATACTCACGGCTATAAATCTTGGAATAAGTGCTATAAACTTTGGAATGAGAAATTCCTCAGCCACTTTTCGAAGTTGATTGGGGAAAAGATGTTAATAATAAATGTTTTTGGTGACACGGGTCTCCAACCACATCGCCCAAAAATCACTTTAAAAGCCCCTATACACTTAGTCGCCTCTTACGATCACCCACGGGTAGAAATGGGGTAGTGTTATTCTAAGCCGACACCACACAGCCGTGAGTATATATTTATTTATTAACTTTAAGTGTTTCAATACGAGTAAAATGCACGAGAAGCTAGTCAGTTGAAAATATATCCGCCATATTTGTCTCAGAACTCACAACACAACAGAACATTTGCTATTGTTTTGATATATGGACTTGCTTACTATTGTTTTAAATAATTATCATAGCAATTATATTGGCATTGCTTTCGTTATGTTTCTTTATTTGTCACTAGAGGTCGTCCGGTGATCGGAAATTGATCATAAATTTCAGTTATTTTATTTATTTTTTTATTTTTATTGTATTTTATTTTATTGACGAAACAAACAGTCGTTTTAACAAATATGTATAAAGTTTACAAGGACATATCATAAACCTATAGTTCCCTAAATATATAGAAACAATTGAAATTTGCGTAGTTTGATTCTAGCTAGATGTATGTTTAAATAGTTATAATACATTCTACAAGTTACAAAAGGTTCTCAAGTGAGATACAATAAAAATAACAAAAGTAATAAGAATAACAATAACAACAAAAGTAACATTACACATTCAAGAATAGTATTTTAAGGCATCTTAGAAATGAGCTTCGACTATTTTCAAACAAATCAATTTGAGATGAAAATTCCTTATTACATAAATCAACACTACGTCTAAAGAAATTATTGCATGTATCAACAGTTCTATGTGTAGGAGCAGAAAATAAATAATTGTTACGAGCACCTTGTCTGGGTATACGGAATGATTTTTTTTCAAAAAGATGAGGGGAATCTACAATATTATTTAAAATTTTGTAAAGGAACGTTAAGTCACACTGTTTTCGTCTATTTTGAAGAGAAGACAATTTATGGGTTATACAACGTTTAAGTTAAAGTTATACAACAAACTAAAAGGATTAGCGTGGAACAATTTATACGTACATACATACATACATATATTCACGGCTATAGATACCTTAACGGGGTAGCCAGAGCTTTGGAATAAGAAATTCCTCAGCCACTTTTGGAAGTTGATTGTGGAAAAGATGGTAATAATAAATGTTTTTGGTGACGGGTCTCCAACCAAATCGCCCGAAAATCACTTAAATAGTCCCTAAACCCTTAGTCGCCTCTTACGATCACCAGACATATTTGACAGTAATGTGAATAAGACGACAGAGTTATAAGGTTTTATTGTAATGAAGTTATAAATATTAATAAAATACCTCACCGTTTTGGAGTCATGCTTATGCGAATATATACCCCGTTCTCAAAACCAATAATTTTATATTACCTACTTTACATCACCAATACCATATTCTTTCCATCCTTTTTTTGCTCTACTACCCCATTCTAATCCCTTAATCGTACGAAGTGGCGAATGATAATCTCTGCCTACCCCAATGGGAACTAATAGCGTGAGTATATGTAGGTAGGTATGTATCAATAAAAACTTCTCGAAACAAACTGATCAAGAAGAAATACACAAAAGTAAACCGAATCAATATCATATTACATATCGTGAGAAGTATTTTAGTTTGTAATTGTATGATCAGCTTATTATTTAGTAATTATTGTATCATACATACATACACTCACACAAACGTGAATACAAAAGATTCTTAAGAATTTTTGGTTCCTCACATAATTGTGACTCTAGAACGCAAATTCATACTAGCAGTTATTAATACACAAAGTTTTACGACTATTACAAAAAATGGGGTAACCAAAATCCAGATTTAGAATGTTTAAGGGCACTAAATGTTCTTTAGTAACAATCACTAAAAAGCCTCTAATCTTTAGTCGCCTCGCACAATATCGATCGAACGAAATGAATGTTGTCGAACAAAAATTAATTTACATCGCAGAAATGTGGCATAGACAATTTTATTTACCAAAAACGTCTTACCTAGTTAAAAAAAAGCTCCATTTACCCCTGACTTGTGCATTTCGTTTCTGTATGAACTCATCCTATTGTGTTCAAGGGATAGTGAGTCATTTTTCCAGGATGGCCAAAGACCATTAGTTGATGGTGTAGCTCTTCATATCGTTTAAAGTTAAAGTTTAACATACGTATCCTCACGGTCATAAATCCCAAAAGGGCAGCCAGAGCTGTAGATATTGAAACTCCTCAGCCGCATTTGGAAGTTGATAGAAGACAAGATGGCAGAAATAAAGTATCGTTGGTGATAGGTCTACATTCACTCACGGCTATACTCCTTAAAGGGGTAGCCAGAGCTTAAGAATCAGTTTTTTTTTCCAGCCACTTTTGGAAGTTAAGTAAAGAAAATATTGTAAAATAAATGTTTTTGGTGACTGGTCTGCAACCGCATCGCCCAAAAATCACTAATAAGCCCCGATACCCTTAGTCGCCTCTTACGATCAAACATTAGAATAGGTAGGAAGAATAGGTAGTGCTATTTTAAGCCGACTTTACACAGAACATATAAAAATTTCACAATATAGTTGCAAATACATGTGTAAACTAAATACAAGGCCTTGCAATAAGATTATGTAGAAAGAAGATCGTTTTATAGGGTTTAATCGGTTTATACCTGCTCAGGAGGCTTATATTGACCACTTAAATGTTTATGTAAATGTTTACATGTGTGTGAGAGGATGGATGTAAGTTAATTGGTAAGAGAGATATATAGAGCCAATCTTTTAAGGGATTTTTGGGCGATGTGGTTGGAGACCCATCACCGAAAACCTTTAATTTTACCATCTTTTCCCCACTAAAATATCCAAACGTGGCTGAGGAATTTCCAATTCCTTAGCTCTGGCTTCACCTTCTAGGGATTTATAGCCGTGAGCATATGTACGTGAGCATATCACGGTAGCAGGGACCCAGATAGAGAGAGTTCAGAAGTACAAGTACCTTGGCACATGGGTTGATGAAAACTGGGAGTCCGATCAGGAAATCAAGACCCGAATTGAAATTGCCCGTGCGTCCTTCAATAAAATGCGAAAGGTACTCTGTACCAGGCAACTGGATTGGAAACTTCGCATACGATTGCTTCAGTGCTACATTTGGCCGATAGTCTTCTACGGATGCGAGGCTTGGACTGTAAAGGAAGTGACCCGCAAAAGACTAGAGGCCTTTGAAATGTGGTGCTACCGCCGAATGTTGAGGATTAGCTGGATCCAGAGAGTCACAAATGTGGAAGTTCTGAGACGAGCCGGAAAAACCCGAGAACTCATGACCACCATCAAAAGAAGAAAAGTTGCGTATTTGGGACATGTGCTCCGCCACGATCGATACCAACTGCTTCAAGTGGTCATGATGGGAAAGATTGAAGGGAAACGGAGCGTCGGAAGAAGAAGGGCATCGTGGCTCTCAAATATCAGAAAATGGACCAACATAGCCGGCGTCGAAGACCTGTTTCGCCTAGCCCAAGACCAAAGGGGATACTCGGAGCTGACTGCCAACCTCCAGTAGTGGAGAGGCACTAGAAGAAGAAGAAGCATATGTATGTATGTATGTATAGAGCTAATGTAGCCTGTAATGTCAATAGAGGACGACCACGCAAGAAAATGCATTGAATTTGTAAAATAGTAAGTGCCCAACAGGGTCCATATTTATTACTGTACCGTGATTACATACATACATATACTCACGGCTATAAATCCCTAGAAGGGGTAGCCAGAGCTAAGGATTTAGAAATTCCTCAGCTACTTTTGCAAATGTGAGTGGGGAAAAGAAGGTAAAAATAAAGGTTGTTGTTGATGGATCTCCAACCGCATCGCCCAAGAATCCCTTAATAGCCCCAATACCGTTAGTCGCCTCTTACGTACACCAACCGGAAGAAATGGGGTAGCGCTATTCTTAGCCGACACTACACAACATACCGTGATTACACCAACTATTTGTATACGTATGCAATAAAAGTTTGAGTTTGAAATGTTTTGATCAAATAATTAATATGCTCAAAACGGCAGGCGTCCGAAGTCTGCATGACTAGCGCGTGGTATCAAACAGCTATCTCTTTCGCAATTAGTATCGTTTCTTTTATCTCATTCTCATTTCAACCGACAGAGCATCGATAAATTAACGCTCGTGCTAGGCTTCCTGCAGACAAGCACGAGCCGTGTTTAAACTAGTTATCGCGTGGTATAAAGCAGCCATCTCTTATGCACTTACTTAGTATCGTATACTGCCATCTCATTCTAACCGTTATCGTGTCGATAAAATAGCGCTCGTGCTTGCTCTTCTGAACAGTATATAAGGGCACGAAGCGTAGGAAAAGATTAATGAATGTAGACGAAGGTTGAGAGGGTTTCTAGGATAGTACGAAGTAGGGTGATCTATTTATAGTCTCTGCCGCTGACCCTAATGGATACTAATAGTGTGTGGTGTGTGTATTCATGTAAGTAGACATGACCCTTTAAAGGGTGATTAAATATATGATTGAGGAGAATTTTATTTCAAAAGCAGTGACACGAGAATAGTATATATTATACTATTAGAATTGTTATCAGTATGAAACAATAACAACAGCATGGGTAATTTTATGTAATATAACTATGTGAAAATAAATAACCTCTAAATATGCATACGTATTATTATAGTCACTGCCCCATTTGGAAGTTCATGGGGGACAAGATGGTAGAAATAAAGTATCGTTGGTGATGCGTCTCCAACCCCATCAACTAATATCCACTTAAAAAAGCCCCATACCCTTGCCTCTTACGACACCCGTGGGTGGAAAGTGTGGTTGTAACAGAACTCCGCCTGCGCCTCCTTTACTGCGGAACTTCCGCAAAGAATCAAACCTCTGCCTCCGCAAAGATTATGCGGAGGTTTATTAACGACTAGTGGATCGGGCCCAGCTTCGCACGGGTAGCGTAGTTTTAAAAATATCTGAGGTTTCTTCAATCACTACTCAACCTTTGTGAAATTTAGCTTTGTGATTGTGAAAGCGCTTTAATGAACGGTTCAGTATCTCCGAAAATAAAACCATACAAACAAACAATCAGAGTTACAAACTTTGCATACATACAGGGAGTATATGTATACTCCCGGCTACTTTTGCGCGCGCAACCATTACTAAAAAATACCCTTATAGCTTTCAAGTGCGACGACAGGGCGGAATAGCTTATTTCATGTATAAGTTTGGTTATTCTATACCGATTTCTATGATTCTTTTTTTATTGAATAGGTAATAATGTAAACTTTTTTAAATGAGAGATGAATGAGAGAACTATAAACGTAAGAGTAAACAAATATAATCAGAATGCTCCGAACTGCTAAGCTATCAGGAATTACACGTGTTATCGTGAGTCAACGATAAAAGATAGGCATATGCTGCAGAAGGATATTTTTAGAAAATTTTATGTAAAATATTTCCCTCATACATGATTTATATGTCACCATAACCACTAAGGCTGCACACGCGACGGAAGATAAAAAAATGGAGTAACTTCCCCCGTTTTCCCAAAATTCCCCTTCACTACTCTGCTGAAAAGTACACTATAACCTGTCCAGGAGTATGAAGAATAATTCTACCAAGTTTCGCTAAAATCCGTCGAGCAGTTTTTGTTTCCATAAGGAACATACAAACCGACAGACAGACAGACAGACAGACGGACAGACAGACAGACAGACAGACAGACAAAAATTTTACTGATTGCATTTTTGGCATCAGTATCGATCACTAATCACCCCCTGATAGTTATTTTGAAAATATATTTAATGTACGGAATTGACCTCTCTACAGATTTGTTATAAGTATAGATAACATACAACGCTCAAGCTTTCTACCAGAAAGGGGTAGTGACTACTACTAGACCATAATATTATTGAAATCAGTAAAAAAGTTATAACATACGTCGATTCGGAGATAATTTTAATGTTTTCATATTTTATTGCAGTTAATTAGAAATGATAGCGGTGGTTAATGAGTTTCTTGACGACATGAGGTGAGCATTATATGACACATTGAGCTGATTTGCTAAATATACTAACAACTAATGCTTTTAATAATATTTATATAAAAAGTTAACTTAATAGTCTTTTTTCAAGACAAAATGTTGATTTTTGTTTTTTTTTGTACTTTTTGGAGCTTGACTTACCAGACTCTTAAATGTTTTTAAAGTCGTCAAAGTTTTGACTAAGTACTTAGGCGTAATTGTCATCGAGTTTTATTGATTTTTTAGTAGGTCTAGGTATAAAAAATATTTAAACTTATACTTAAAATGGGTTCAACGAGCCCAATGCCATTCGAAGAAACGCATATTCGATTCTATTGATAAATAAAAATTAGGCTGTAGTAAATACTTATTCTTAACTTTTATTAACCAAATAATTATAAATTCACAAACATTTTTGGACGCGAAAAAATTCTTAAAACTTATTTAATAATTATTTTTTATGTAGTTTTATCCGCCTTGAAGATACGTGTTGCGGCTTTTGTGAACTAAAAATTAATCGTTATCATCCTCATTTTCAGTAACACTAAACTTGCAACTGAAACTATTGAATAAGAGCTTAATTTCATACATACATATACATAAATGAGGAAAAACATTAAAAATAAAGGTTGGTTGGGAATGGGTCTCCAGCCATGTCGCCCTCAAATCACAAACATAAACATAAAGCCCTAAGTACCTATAACCGTGAATACAAGTAGATAAAGTACCTATACATGAAAATATACATTTTAATAATTACATGTGGAAGGTAATGTTAGTAGAGGACGACCTCGGAGGACACATTTGGATCAAATAGAAAATGTGCTCAAAAAGGCAGGTGTCCGCAGTATGAAGAATAAAAGAGCATTACTCATAAATAAAAGATGTTATTAAAGGAAAGAAAAATTTCGACACTGGCGGGGTTCGAACCCGCGACCTTAATGCCAACTGACACTGTAGCTCAGTTGGCAGAGCGACGGGGGCGTATACCCGAAGGTCGCGGGTTCGAACCCCGCCAGTGTCGAAATTTTTCTTTCCTTTAATAACATCTTTTATTTATGAGTAATAATCCCCACATGAGGAATTCATGTCAAAAAACATTAAATAAAAGAGCATGTATGAAAAGATTGATGGATTTAAAACGAAGCCAGAGAGGTTTGCCAGGATCGTACAAGGTGGCGATCGATAGTCTCTGCCTACCCCAATGGGAACTAACGGCGTGAGAATATGTATGTATGTATGTATACATTTTAATAAGGTGAATAGCTGAACCAGCAAACGTTGTTTTGCCATATAAATCATTTCTGGTCCATTATATAAAATTATCATATAGAAAGATAAAAATTGCTGTGTAGTGTCGGCTTAGAATAGCACTACCCCATTTCTTCCGGTGGGTGTACGTAAGAGGCGACTAACGGTATTGGGGCTTTTAAGGGATTTATGGGCGATGCGGTAGGAGACTCATCACCAACAACCTTTATTTTACCATCTTTTCCCCACGCAACTTCCAAAAGTGGCTGAGGAATTTCTAATTCCTTAGCTCTGGCTACCCCTTCTAGGGATTTACAGCCGTGAGTATATGTATGTGTATGTATGTAAGTATAAAAAATAGTTATAAACCTATTCTCAGACCTTCCGAATGTGTACGCAAAATTTCATTTAAATTTATTCAGCCGTTTCGTAGGAGTTTGGTGACAAATGGTGAATTTTATATGTTAGCTACTTCTCTTCTTACTCCAAAACAGTCTCAGAAATCGTTCCTGTAACGCTGACTACCCTTTCCTGGAATCATAACCGTGTAAATGTCGTCACGACCATAAATCTATCGGTAAAAAACAAACTTTGCGTTATATGATACGAAGTGTAATTTTTCATGTTATATAATACACAGTATTTGTTAATCGTAAACGTATTTAAAACATGTAAAGGCATGTAAGTCAAGGTAAGATGAGATGCTGTTCAGATATTTAGTGTAACATAACAAAATACATATACTTACGGCTATAAATCCCTAGAAGGGGTAACCAGAGCATCAAAATAAGAAATTCCTCAGCCACTTTTGAAAGTTGAGTTCGTGGTGATGGGTATCCAACTGCATCGCCTAAAAATCCCTTATGAAGCCCCAATATCCTGTAGTATGTTCAGGTTCGTCAAAGCAATCAATAGTCTCTGTCTACCCCAAATGTATTTAAAGTTGTGTATTTAAGTAAGTAAAAGTGTGTTATTTCTGTATTAGTTATCATTATCAAGTCTGCAGAGATGCTCATCACAATAATTACTATCGACCTTGGGGCATAGTGTACTTTCGAAACCAAAAGTGTGATTTCGACAAAAATATATTGCTGTTTTCTGCTAATTTAGTTCTTGCAAGAAATTTCACGATATAAGTGCGTAAACAACATTGATATAATTGATGGCTAACTTTTATGTTTTTTTTATTATTATTACACACATACATACATATACACACGCCATTATTTCTCATTGGGGTAGGCAGAAACTATCGATCGCCACTTTTTACGATCCTGGCAAAGTTCTCTAGCTTCGTTTACATTCATTTATTATTATTTCAAATATAAGGTTGTAATTGTAAACAGTATCAATTTACTATATCTTACAACATACATCAAGCCATCCAGTTAAATAATTCAAAACTAAAACATATCGCAGTATCTAATTAAACAATTCAGTTTTTTTTTGTGAGTAGTAAATTCAGCTTAGTGCTGAAGCTGAATTTACCATATCGGATTATTGTACCTTCTCGCTCGCAAAACATGTCAGTTTTTACGTAACATAAAATGATAAGAAAACGTTTTTAATTTTCAATTTTGTAACATTGAAAGAATTCGGGCACTGTGTGAATTGGCTTTAGTTTTATATGTATCGTATGAATTAGACATGACATGATAAATATCTCAACAGATGATTAAAAGAAAGTACATAGTAAATTACTATTTTATTACACTTTTTTTTCGTAGCGAGTCCTATACTTTAGCACTTTTCTATAAAACATACATACATATACATACATATACTCACGGCTATATTTCCCTAGAAGGGGTAGCCAGAGCTAGGGAATTATAAATTCCTCAGCCACTTTTGGAAAGTTAAGTGGGGTTAGTCGCCTCTTACGTAAATCCTCCGGAAGAATTGGGGTAGTGCTATTCTAAGCCGACACTACACAGCACAAATGGTTTATAAACCCTTTAATAATAGTCATAAACAGTAAAATATATAATTGGTGAAACTACAACATTTTATAAGCACTTTTCTATCCACCTGTCCTGACGTGAGAAATCCCGTGGTCGTTTTCTCATGAAGTTGATAACAACATTGACATTGTTCTGTACACGGAGGCCTAGCACGAGCGCTATTTATCGTCACGATATCGGTTAGAATGAGATGACAGTATACGATACTAAGTAAGCGCGAAAGAGATGGCTGCTTTATACCACGCGATGTCTAGTTAAAAGGTCGCTGGTATTAGCTATGAAGATTCATAACAATATACATCTTCTGGGAATTTCAATTAATGAATTTTACGAATTACATTGATTTGGGCACAGAGAGTATGGATGAAAGTTATGTGGTAAAGAGATATATGGAGGCCATGTGGATGGTAATTACAGTAAAGGTAGACCACGGAGGAAACATTCATAGCAATATATTATGCCATATAGCGACATGATAGTCCAGTGGGTAGACACCCGCCCGAAAACAGAAGGGCGTGAGTTCCAATCCTGGGTCGGGCCTACACCAATTTGTCTTTTCTAAAGACATATGTGTGGTTAATTTATCATGGTTGTTAACGGTGAGGGAAAACATCGTGAGGAAACCCACATGGCTGAGTTGTACTTAGTCATGTGACAGTGTATTCGTACAAAACGGCGATAGGCCTGCCCCCTATCACGTGAGTACACTGTCCATGCAAAACGTGGGTACTCTGAACACCAGGTGACAAAGTCACGTGATGTTCAGAAGTATTAGTACCTCTGCCAACCCCTTCGGGGATATTCGGCGTGAACGTTTATGTTTATGTTTGGAATAACAAGCGTCTGCGGCAGTAACTTCGAAGGACGTCTGAATTCAGCAACGACAAAGTGTAATGGAATAAGCTCTTAAGTCGCGATAGAATTTCTCTGCCTATAATGCGCAAGGGGAACTAATGGCGTGATATATCCAACCGTGACCTCACCAATTTCTTTTGCAAGGGTATCAGGGCTTTTTAGTGATTTTTGGGCGATGTGGTTGGAGACAAAAAACATTTATTTTACAATCTTTTCCTCACTTAATTTCCAAAAGTGACTAAAGAATTTTCTGATTCTAAAGCACTGGCTAGTGGCTACCCCCTTTTGGGACTTATACATACATACATATTCTCACGCCATTAGTTCCCATTGGGGTAGGCAGAGACTATCGACCGCCACTTTGTACGATTCTGGCAAACCTCTCTAGCTTCATTCACATCCATCAATCTTTTCATACATGCTCTTTTATTCTTCGTACTTCGGACACCTGCCTTTTTGAGCACATTTTCTATTTGATCTAAATGTGTCCTCCGAGGTCGTCCTCTACTAACATTACCTTCCACATTGGCTCTATAGATCTCTTTCACCACTTTACTGGGACTTATAGTCTTGAGTATATGTATGTATGTAAACATAAATAAACTATGACAACACCAATAACAGTAAATAATATCAAAAGTAAAAAATTCAGTCAAATACAGTATTTGGCGGGAAATTAACCTTCAGCCAAGTAGTTATCCCTTTTATTTACTGGCTGAAATAACTAGTATATGTGGCTGAAATAACTAGTATATGTGACATATCCCACGTGATATCTATGTATTGTTCATGTAATGTCGTGTGAGTCATAACACGTCACGCTGGGAAATTGTTTAGATAAAGTAATTGATTACCCGTGAATCTGGCTAGAGTTAATAGAGAAAAACTGTGTTATATTTAGTTTATACGTTCGTTTATTTATTACATACATATTCATATGCTCACGGCCTTAAATCTCTGGAAGGGGTAGCTAGAGCTTAGGGACAAGAAATTCCTCAACGACTTTTGGAAGTTGAGTTGGAAGAAGATTGCAAAGTAAAGGTTTTTGGTGATCAATCTCTTAAAAAGCCCCTAAGCCTTTAGTCGCCTCTTACGACACCCGTGAGTAGAAAGGTAGTGACATTCTAAGCCGACACTATACAGCTCAATATGTGTTCATTTATATATTCAAATATTAAATATGGCTGTGAAGTTTCGGCTTAGAAAACCACCTACCTGTTTCTTACCGTGGTGGGTGTCTTACGCGGTGACTAAGGAAATTCTCTGACCATCGTTTATTATGCCTGACTCAACTTCCAAAAGTGACTGACTAATTTTAGTTCTCAAGTTTGGTCTTCCCCTTTTTTAATTACCCCTGTAGATTGATTGGCACCGACGCAAAAAAAGTGACCGATTAATTAAAAACTTTAAAAGATTCATATTTTTTGTGAAATTTTAAAACGGCTATTAATATTGATAAAACGTTGTCCTAATACTTTCAATTACATACATACATACATATTCTCAAGCCGTTAGTTCCCATTGGGGTAGGCAGAGACTATCGATCGCCACTTTGTACGATCCTGGCAAACCTCTCTAGCTTCATTCACATCCATCAATCTTTTCATACATGCTCTTTTATTCTCCGTACTACGGACACCTGCCTTTTTTAATACATTTTCTATTTGATCCAAATGTGTCCTCCGAGGTCGTCCTCTACTAACATTACCTTCCACATTGGCTCTATATAGATCTCTTTTACCAATTTACTGTCATCCATCCTCTCCATATGCCCAAACCATCTCAACATTCATTTTTCTATCTTTCTTACAATATCATCTTTTACACCACATCTTTCACGAATCACGTCATTCCTCACACGATCACATAGCCTCACATTACAAACTTTATTAAATTATAATAAGCATTCTACCTTTAAAAAAATGGGACAGCCTATGTTATGAAAAAGTTTTATTCAGAGTAGTCTTATCTCAGTAAAAATACTGCCATAAATAAGGTATATCTTGGCACGTTTACTAAACTATCCATCATTTTACTAGAGCAAAAAAATAATGTTAGGCAGGTTCCGTAGTTTTCGTTTAATGTCAGCTTAGAATAGCACTACCCTATCTTGGCGTTCCTACGAGACAACTATGGATAGGTACTAGACATTTTTTAAGTTATTGTTAGTACATGACTGAGTTGTACTTAGTCATGTGACAGTGTATTCGTACAAAACGGCGATAGGCCTGCCCCCTATCACGTGAGTTCACTGTCTAAGCAAAAAGGGGGGACCTTCTCTGGACACTAGATGGCGCTGCTATGTGAGTTGAGAAGTATTGGTACCTCTGCCAACACCTTCGGGGATAAACGGCGTGAACGTTTATGTTATATTATGTTATGTTAGTACAATATGGATTCAAACCAAACAATCGCATACATAACGCTTAATCGTTTCTTCTACTACTTAAAATCGGGTGTCGTAATAAGTAACATAGGGTTTCGAGGTTTCTTGTCGATGGGTGATGTGGCTATCCAGCCACAATAAGGTATCCACCCATAAGGCCATAACCAACCATCTTTTATTCGCTATATTTCCCTAGAAGGGGTAACCAGAGCTAAGGAACTATAAATTCCTCAGCCACTTTTGGAAGTTGAGTGGGGAAAAGATGGTAAAAATAAAGGTTTTTGGTGATGGGTTTCCAACCGCATCGCCCAAAAATCCAATAAAAAGCCCCAATACCCTTAGTCATTACACCTGTGGATAGAAAGGGGTAGCGACAATCTAAGCAGGCACTACACGGCATAACTTTAACTTTCAAAAGTGCCTAATTAATTTCTAATGCAGCAGCTCTGGCTAATCCATTTCGGGATTTATATCCATGAGTATATATCTGTGTTGGAGCGATGTGGCAAGTGAATGTCGGGTACTCGCTCGGGCGAGTTTATCCATAGACATACATGAGAAACTTTTAAGGGTGAATATTCCTCGATGTTACCATTTTTACGAGAAAAAAACTCTCCGTCACGACCTGGTACTCGATGCTTATGACCAGCATGCAAAGTTTGGTAGAGATCGGCTGCCGTTTAGGAGGAGTTATGTCACAAGCGGAATACCAAAGTCCGAGGTAAACGAAGAATTATTTCTAATAATAAAGAATAAATAAAGGAAAGGAAAATTTCGACACCGGCGGTGATCGAACCCGGGGGTCGCGTGGACCACATGAGGTTTTCATTAACAAAAACATTCGAAGAATTATTTATTGATGTTTCTTCACAAAGGACTCCTAAAACCGATGTTCCCAAACCCAATGGTTATTCGCACTTCATATCTCGAAGTTAGATTGATAATATCATATTTTCGATGCCGTATCTTATCTGTCAATCAATATCTTCATACACCTAGAGTCGTTGTACTTTAAGTTGTGGATTGACACTTGTTTTGTGTGTTTTAGAATATTTATTTTATAGTTTTAGGTAAGTCTTTTACCCTCTTCTTTTGCCGTGTAGAGCCGGCTTAGAATGTCACTACCCCTTTCTACCTACGGGTGACTAAAAGTATAGGACTTTTTTAAGTGTCTTTTGGGCGAAGCGGTTGGATACCCATCACCAATGATATACTTTATCTCTACCGTCTGGGGACAACTTTCAAATGTGGCTGAAGAGTTTCTAGCTACCCCTTTTGGGATTTATGGCCGTAAGTATATGTATGTTTTTTATTAATTTATTTTCAAAAGTATGCCTTGTAGTGTCGGCTTAGAATAACACTACCCCATTTCTACCCGTGGGTGAACGTAAGAGGCGACTAAGGGTATAGGAGGCTTTTTAAGTGATTTTTGGGCGATTTGTTTGGAGACCCGTCACCAAAAACATTTATTATAACCATCCTTTCCCAATCAACTTCCAAAAGTGGCTGAGGAATTTTTCATTCCAAAGCTCTGGCTACCCCGTTAAGGGATTTATAGCCGTGAGTATATGTATGTATGTTTCAAAAGTAATTGTACTTAATAAAATGTGTACCATTAAAACAGGCTTAAGCAATAGTAATAACCGAAGTTCTAGCTATCCCTTTCGGGATCACAGATGCATATAGATAGGATTATTTCTCTGGAAACTAGCGGTAGTCCATGCTGACTAATCAATATGCAAGCTCGGACATACTTAATTTATTTAAGCAAACATTTATTTCCTAGACACGCATTCCATTTAATCAGTTAGGTTAATTGGCTACTGTACTATTTTACCGCTAGATGACCATTCATTTATATCACGACGACGGTAATTGCTATTAAAGTGTAGTCAGAGCTAAATGTTCTTTAATGCGTCGGCAAGCTTTGGCATTCGAAAAACTTGTAAAAGTGGTGGCAAATATTTTTATTCAGAACCTTTAAATATCAACGATAATAATTTATTCTTCACCAAAACACAGCTTTTTCGATAGTTTGTATTAATTTAATACTCTACTCATACAGTCTTCTTTGTTATATTAACTATTACTTTTTCACATATGTTTTATTGTATTCAAGGAAAGAAAATATCAATGATGAAATTGATGAATGAAACAGATGACAATATATATTCAAATAAATTATATTTTTTTTTCTTATACATTATCATAAGATGTGAGCTGTGAAGTGTCGGCTTAGAATGTCACTCCCCTTTTTTCGAAGACGTAAGATTTTTTGGCGATGCGGTTAGAGACCCATCACCAACAACCTTTATTTTACCATTTTTTATACACTCAACTTTCCAAAAGTGGCTGAGAATTTCTAATTCTAGCTTAGATCTGGCTATTCCTTTTAGAGATTAATAGCCGTGAGTAAATGTATGTTAAAACGACGTGATAGCTCAATGGGTAGAACACCTGTTATCGTGCAAACGACTAGTGTTCAAATCCCGGGTCGGGCCTACACCAATTTGTCTTTACTAAAGACATATGTGTGGTTAATTTATGGTTGTTAACGGTGAGGGAAAACATCGTGAGGAAACCCACATGGCTGAGTTGTATTAGTCATGTGACAGTGTATTCGTACAAAACGGCGATAGGCCTGACCTCTAAAACGTGGGTACTCTGAACCCACCGGTCAGAAGTATTAGTATTCTGCCAACCCCTTCGAGGATATTCGGCGTGAACGTTTATGTTTATGTTATGTATATGTATGTTTGTAATATTTTTGACATAGTTTATTACAAAATACGCCTAATACTACGAGTACCTACATTCGTCCAAAGCCATTTTTTATCGAAACTCAAAAACACATCACTTCATCAAGTCATAAATTACATAGATTAATATATATAGCCTATCGGGATATTCATAATTGTGAAATTAACATGATGAGTCACCGCCCTAATATTGTTGCGGTTGTTAAGCTTGCGGTTATTGTCTGAATCATGTAATTTGGAATGTTTGGTGACATCACTATTTTGACGCCCCTTCCTTAAGAGCTTATTCCATTTGTCTGAATGAAGACGTCTGAGAGCCACAGAATCTGAATTCAGACTAGTGGAATAACGTTCAGAACGCTAGGCTTCCGAAAAGTAGACAAATTTGTGTAGTGGAATAACAAGCGTCTGCGGCAGTAACTTCGAAGGACGTCTGAATTCAGCAACGACAAAGTGTAATGGAATAAGTTTTTTAGACTTCGAAATTTAGTCTTACGATGAGTAGTCAAACACCATTTCGAAATTGATTTAGGTATTTATTTGTTTCCAGAACCTGATTCTTAATTAAGAAAATAAGTATCTGTTTATTGTATGTTTGTTTATGTAGCTGTGTAGTGGCGTTTTAGAATAGCACAGCCCCAATTTTCTCGTGGGTTTTCATAAGATTCAATAATAGTTATGGGGATTTTTCGGTGTTGTTAGGGCGATGACCGGCTGGAGACCCTGCACCAAGCAACTTTGTTTTACAATCTTTTCCTCACTCAACTTCCAAAACTGGCTGAGAAATTTCTTGTTTTGAAGCGCTGGCTACCCCTTCTAGAGGTTTATAGCCGTGAGTATATGTATGTATGTATGAAATTAATACGACAAGTCAACGCCCTAATATTGTGAGTTGAGGTTATTTACTGAATCATGCAATTTGGAATGTTTGGTGACATCACTATTTTAACGCCCCTTCCCTAGACTTGGCAAATGAGTCTGCGATGAGTAGTCAAACACCATTTCTATATTGGCTTAGGTATTTAATTTACTTTAGAACCTGATTCTAAATTAATAAAAAAATTGCTTATTTACCGTGTCGTGTAAGCCTGCTTAGAATGTCACTACCCCTTTTTGACCGATGGGTGCCATAAGAGGCGACTTAGGGTATTGGGGCTTGTTAAATGATTGTTGGGCGATGTGGTCGGAGACCCATCACCAACAACCTTTATTGACAATCCTTTCCCCGCTTAACTTTAAAAAGTGTCTGAGGTATTTTTATTCCGAAGCTCTGGCTACCCCTCCTAGGGCTTTATAGCCGTGAGTATGTGTGTGTATGTATGCATTCTATCTCGTCTTGAAGCATCCTATGTTACTCCTACAAATATTATTATTGTGGCTCTATATAATTATATATGTAGTAACTAATCATTCTTAGATAGGTTTCGATTAACGCGATATCAACAAAAGATTATCCGCGATTACCGACTAACGTATTACATTACAATATCTGTTTTTTTATATTTCTATACCTACATATGTATATGTAGGCTACTTTTTATATATGTGTAAATATATAAAAAGGGTAGCCAGAGCTTCAAAATTAGAAATTCAAACACTTTTGGAATTTTAATATAATCGCCGCAATATCACGCGCGCCCCTAGGTGGTGACAATATTGCGCTGTGGAATTACACATATTTTTATTGTGTTTGTATTGTAACTATTTTCTGTTCGACAATTAGATGGCATTCCCATTATCATCAGTTTGTCAGCAGATCGGAGGTGTCATGTGCACATTCATAGCAATTTGTTTGTAGCAATGCATTTGTAGAATTTAGAGAATTAATTTGAATTTTGGTGTAATACCAGCAGAGCAAGCACGAGCCGTGTTTAAACTAGTTATCGCGTGGGATAAAGCAGCCATCTCTTACGCACTTACTTAGTAACGTATACTGCCATCTCATTCTAACCGTTATCGTGTCGATAGAATAGCGCTTGTGCTTGCCCTTCTGAAAATCGGTAAAAACAGCTCCAAAGGCAGATGACACCTCTTATCTGCCGTTACTCCCATGTCTTGGTCTTTGCCATACACCTGCCATATATGTATATACTTATATATTTATAAATGTTGTTAACGGTGAGATTTGAGGTTTTTTTTAATTTACATACATAACATAAACGTTCACGCCGAATATCCCCAAAGGGGTTGGCAGAGGTACTTATACTTCTGAACATCACGTGACATTGTCACCTGGTGTTCAGAGTACCCACGTTTTGCATGGACAGTGTAATCACGTGATAGGGGACAGGCCTATCGCCGTTTTTGTACGAATACACTGTCACATGACTAAGTACAACTCAACCATGTGGGTTTCCTCACGATGTTTTCCCTCACCGTTAACAACCGTGATAAATTAACCACACATATGTCTTTAGAAAAGACAAATTGGTGTCGTCCCGACCCAGGATTTGAACACTAGTCGCTTGCACGTCAACCGGTGTTCTACCCACTGAGCTATCACGTCGTTTTTAAATTTTAATGTATAACTTATTTTCATGTTTTAGGGGCGGTAAAATGACTGAAGCTCCAGTGGTGTCAGTGACGCAGGGTCGTCTCCAAGGTCGAGTGGCTACCACCCCGAACGAGAAGGAGTACTTCAGCTTCCAAGGCATCCCTTACGCGAAACCACCCCTCGGGTCCTTGAGATTTAAGGTACTTATCAATCACGGTATATTTTGAGTGGAATATTTTTGTAACTTCTTATACACAAATTAAGGCGTGAATAATAAAAAAATATCTCTCGGATAGTCCAAGATTTTTGACTTTTTTGTTCAGAAAAATAGTTTTATGTAGTAGCTGCTACAGAGACATATTTTATCTGTACTTATTATATAGAGGAAAGATTGGTTTGTGTTATATTTTGTGTGTAATGTAATGAAGGCTCTGAAATCTCTCAAATGATTTTAAAAAAACTCTTTCGGTAATAGAAAGTTACAACAACCCGCGAGTGTTTATAAGTGAAATATCAATATCAACTCTAGGCCATAATTCCAAAAAGGAGGTAGCCAGATGTTCATAGCTAGAAACTGCTCAGCCACGTTTGGAAGTTGATAGGGGACAAGATGGTAGAAAAAAAGTGTCGTTGGTGATGGGTCTCCAACCTCATCGCCTAAAAACCACTTAAAAAGCCCCATGCCCTTAGGTGCCTCTTACTTACACCCGTGTGTAGAAAGGGGTAGTGACATGCTAAACCTGCACTACACGGCATGTATCATTTCTTAAATTTTAGATATATTCATCCAACGTCTTTGGCTACAACGATCTTATAATTTTGTTCTGTGTAGTGTCGGCTTAAAATAGCACTACCCCATTTCTTCCGGTGGGTGTACGTAAGAGGCGACTAACGGTATTGGGGCTATTAAAGAATTTATGGGCGATGCGGCTGGAGACCCATCACCAACAACCTTTATTTTACCATCTTTTCCCCATTCAACTTTCCAAAAGTGGCTGAGGAATTTCTAATTCCTCACCTCTGGCTACCCCTTCTAGGGATCTATAGCCGTGAGTATATGTATGTATGTATGTAACTTTCCAAAGGTGGCTGAGGAATTTCTCATTCCTTAGCTCTGGCTACCCCATCTAGGGATTTATAGCCGTGAGTATATGTATGTATGTCAAATAAAATTGTACCCATACCCCAATCTCTTAAAAATTTACAGAAAGTGTAAGGATCACTTACGAAGCCAAAACTACACGGCAAATATGCAATGTGTATAAAAATATCCGCATCTCGCGAGATAGCACTATCTTGACAAATATGTTATCATTTATCTCAATGTTTGTGTTCTCTGACGTACTTGAGATTTGACTTCAAAATATCATTTCGACTGGGAAATTCTTGTACATTGCATAGTCTATTACTTATTTTTATACATACATACATACATATACTCACGGCTATAAATCCCTAGAAGGGGTAGCCAGAGCTAACGAATTAGAAATTTCCCAGCCACTTTTGGAAAATGCGTGGGGAAAAGATGGTAAAATAAAGGTTGTTGGTGATGGGTCTTCAACCGCATCGCCCAAAAATCCCTTAAAAAGCCCCAATACCGTTAGTCGCCTCTTACGTACACCCACCGGAAGAAAAGGGTTAATGCTATTCTAAGCCAACACTACGCAGCAAATTTTAGTTTATTTTTATACACGGCTAAAAACCGTGTAGTGCTAGCCTAGAATATCACTACCCCTTTCTTCCCACGGGTGTCGTACGCGATTAAGGATATGGGGCTTTTTAAAGTGGTTTTTAGGCGTTGTGGTTGGAGACCCATCACCAACGATACTCTATTTCTACCATCTTCTCCCCTATCAACTTACAAATCTCGGTGAGGAGTTTCTAGCTCTGAAGCTCTGGCTACCCCTTTTTGGGATTTATGGCCATGAGTATATATATTTACGTATGTATTTATTATGTATGTATGTATTAAACTGATAGATCAGTAGGTCACCTTCGCTTTTCAAGCAGTAGACGTGAGTTCAATTCCTGAGCTGGGCCTACCCCAATGTGTCTTTTAAGTCGTATGTGTGGTTTTTATCAAGGGTTTTAAGGGTGAGGAAACCCACATGTCTGAGTTGTGCTTAGTCGTGCGACATTGTATTAATAACCATACATATGCTCACGGCCATAAATCTCTAAAAGAGGTAGCCAGAGCTTCAGAATCAGAAAAGTCATCAGCCAAAAATGGGAAGTTAAGTGGGGAAAAGATTGCAAAATAAATGTTTTTGGTGATGGTTTTCCAAGCACATCGCCCAAAAAGCACTTAAAAGCCCCATACTCTTAGTCGACTCTTACGACACCCGTGGGTAGAAAGGGGTAGTGACATTTTAAACCGGCACTACACTGTATTACCAACGATAATTTATTTCTACCATCTAGTCCCCTAACAACTTTCGAATGTTGCTGAAGAGTTTCTAGTTCTGAAGCTCTGGCTACCACTTTTTGGGATTTATAGTCGTGAGTATATGTATGTATGTATATTTGTTACGTAGATTTTTTATTATTATATTGGAGTGCAAATAAGTACTTTATACAATATAGATACGAGCATACAGTGAAAATAACAAGCATTCTTATCTTTTTTGCATCATTTCACTGTATGTGTAAAGAACACTGATTACTGTGCGTTATTGCAATTCATCATTTATTTTTCATAGCATCGTTAGCATTTTAGACCACTCTAAGTCCCTTTGATCGTTTGGTCTATTTGACAATACATACATACATATACTCACGGCTATAAATCCCTTGAAGGGGTAGCCAGAGCTAGGGAATTAAAAATTCCTCAGCCACTTTTGGAAGTTGCGTGGGGAATAGATGGTGGAATAAAGGTTGATGGTGATGGGTCTCCAACCGCATCGCCCAAAAATCCCTTAAAAGCCCCAATACCGTTAGTCGCCTCTTACGTACACCCACCGGAAGAAATGGGGTAGTGCTATTCTAAGCCGGCACTACACAGCAATACCATGAATAATATTTGACAATACCATGAAATATATAGGAAAACGATATTCTAAGCTAAATTTACCCCCGACTTTTGTATATCGCATGTAACCTAACTCCTCCTGAACGGTATATTCGACCTTAACCAAAATTTGCATGATCGTCAAAGACATCAAGGACCAGGTTGTGACGGAAAGATTTTTCGAATATATGTTACCATTGAGAAATGATCTGATCACCCATGTTAGTCTATGGGAAACTATACTAACTAAACAAAACTCTCCATTCCAAAGCATTCATGCGCACCTAGTACATGATAACATACCAAAGCCCAACATACTGATAAAGATATTTTAATTACAGGCACCTCAACCTCATGACTCATGGGACGACATAAGAGACGCCACAGCCGAAGGAAATGTGACTGCCCAATTTGACCCCCTGATCCACAAAGAGTTCATCGGTGATGAAAACTGTCTATTCCTCAACGTTTACACTCCAAACTTAGATGGAGCCTTTCTACCTGTTATGGTCTTCATACACGGAGGTGGCTTCAAATATGGGTCCGGAAACACATCCCTGTACGGCCCTGAATATCTTGTCGAAAGAGATGTCATAGTTGTGACTCTTAACTACAGATGTGGACCTCTGGGTTTCTTATGTCTTAATACCCCGGAGATACCAGGAAATGCTGGTCTTAAAGATATCGCTCTGGCTCTGAAGTGGGTTAAAGAAAATATTCACAATTTCGGAGGAAGCGCTGAGAATATAACTGTTTTCGGTAATAGTGCTGGAGCAGTTTCCGTTGGTATTCTAACTGCTAGTCCTGTCACTAAAGATTTGATTAACAAAGCCATAATTCAGTCTGGTCCAGCTTTAGCTAGTTGGGCATTCCAAAAGAACCCAATAGAAAATGCAAAGCATTTAGCTAAAGAACTGGGATGCAATTCTGATGATCTCGACGAAATATTTGAGTTTCTTTCAACAACACCTGCCAGAGATCTAGTCGATGCCCACAAAAAGATGCACCCACCTCAGATGTTTTTCGAAAAAGCAACCATAATTTTTGCTCCAGTCGTTGAAAAGGAATTTCCAGGTGTCGAAGCAATTATTACAGAGCCTTTTATTGATTTATTGACATCGGGAAGAATAGCTGATGTTCCTTTGATGATCGGATCTACTGCTCTTGAGTTCACTTTTGAAAGAACAAATGATGATTTAAGAATATTCATTCCCGACGTATTTAATATCGATAAGAACACAGAAGAAGCAGTAACAGTTGCTGAACAAATTAAAAGAACCTATTTCCCGTCTGGCACGATTGGAGTTGGTAATTTAAATGAATATTTCCAATTGCTTTCTGATAGACTGATAAATATTGATACCCATAGATACATTAAATACTTGACAACAGTTTCAAATAAACCTATTTATCTATACAAGTTTGATTACGTTGGAGAACTAAATGTGTCTAAGAAACTGCTGGAATCTTTGGGACTGACACACGCGGCTCATAATGATGAGTTAGGATACCTGTTCAAAAACATCCTACAGAATGAAGTGACGCCCACACCGAGTGATATCAAGATGAGGGAACGAATGTTGAGGTTGTGGACAAACTTCGCTAAAGGCGGGTAAGTTGAATTTACGTTTATATTAATATTTGAAAAATATTAAATATCTTAAAAATATAAGATATATAATACATATCAAAAAAGATATTTAGTCTTCCTTCTAACAAACCTGCTGTTATTCTGCTGTGTAGGCTTAGAATAGCACTTCTTCTCATGGGTCCTCATAAGAGACGGCTAAGGAGACCCATCACCAACAACATTTACTTTACAATCTTTTCCTCTTCTAAAAGTGGCTTAGGAATTTCTTATCCCGCAGCTCTGGCTACACCTTCTAGGGATTTACAGCTGTGAGTATATGTATGTCATATTCTATTACCAAATATGAATTTATGAATAACTTTGTAGAGAGCAACTGCAACATAAATCGATAATACTGATAGTTGCCAAGATTCAAACATAAGTATGCGGTAACATTGACATCCAATATCGAAGGTGTCGTTCAAGATGATTTAGAGATTTGAAAATCTCGAAGTCATCTTGCGTATCAACCACTAGAAAACATAGGGTAGTATTATAAGTTGACTCTGGGCGGTCAGATTACAAAAAGACATCATATGAGTTTTTGTAATGCAAGCTTGTAGAATAAAAGAGCTTGCATGAAAAGATTGATGGATGTAAACGAAGCTAGAGAGATTTGCCAGGGTCGTACAAAGTGGCGATCGATCGAATGGCGTCAGTATATGTATGTATGTGTTGTAGTAACGTAAAGATGACCTACAACTAAGGCCGGTCTTAGTTGTGGCGGAGGCGGGAAGCTCTACACTTTAATTTGATTCATTTTTATAATAAATACATACATATACTCACGGCTATATTTCCCTAGAAGGGGTAACCAGAGCTAAGGAATTATAAATTCCTCAGCCACTTTTGGAAGTTGAGTGGGGAAAAGATGGTAAAAATAAAGGTTTTGGTGATGGGTCTCCAACCGCATCGTCCAAAAATCCAATAAAAAACCCCAATACCCTTAGTCGCCTCTTACGACACCCGTGGGTAGAAAGGGGTAGCGACATTCTAAGCCGGCGCTACACGGCTTTGAAAATGGGTACAATATATGCTGATTTCCACAATAATGGGAAGACACCCTTCCGAAGACTTTTGTTAAAGATTATATGTAATGGATGCGATAGAGCTTCTGCACATGCTTTTACAAACATCGGAGGAATGCCATCCGGGCCCGCTCCTTTATTCTCATTTAATTGTTTCATCTTATTAGCAATATCAAGCCTACTTACCGAAGATATTAGAACGATATTAGAGAAATCACAGGGGGCGTCATACTTGTCTTCAGTATAGATAGAGGCAAAGTCCCACGAGGGCCCCACTAGTGAGTGGGGCCCTCGTATTCCAGACACCATGTTCTTAGATGACACTAAAGTGGTAGTGTCATCTAAGAACATGGTGTCTGGAATAGAGTGGTTAGCTTTTTTAGATTTCACGTATGAAAAGAAAAATTTCGTATTTTTATCTAAAGAATGCTCGACACTGCACACGTAGCTTAAATAACACTCTTCGATCATAGACTTCGAGCGTTTTCGCAGTAGTGAAAATTCATCGTAATCTCGAGGGTTCCCAAACCTTTTAAATTTTTTGTGTGCTTTACTCTTTACTTAATACTTAACGGTAATTAAAATCTTTTTGTTCATGAAAACCTCATGTGGGGATTATTACTAATAAATAAAGAATAAATAAAGGAATTTCACGGCTTGTATAATACATTCATACATATACTCACGGCCATTAATCCTAAAAAAGGGTGGCCAGAGCTTCATAGCTAGATACTCCTCAGCTACATTTGGAATTTGATAGGGGCCAACATGGTAGAAATAAAGTATTGTTGGTGATTGGTCTCCAACAGCATCGCCCAAAAATCACTTCAAAAAGCCCCACACACTTAGTCACCTCTTTTGACACCCGTGGGTAGAAAGGGGTAGTGATATTCTAAGCCGGCACTTAGTTAGGCCTTAGTTTTGGAGGAGGTGGGAAACCCTGCACTTTAATTTGATTTAAGTTTATGATATACTTGTACATAACCTTTTCTTCAAAACACTTAAATCTTGTCTGAAATTTAAAAATCTTTTGGCACAAAGCACGAAAGCCGTTACAGAGGTATAACTGAATGGAGGTAATTCACAATATATTTATGTGATTTCAGAAATCCCACTCCAGATGAGAACGAATACTTAACCGTGACCTGGTTGCCAGTCAAGAAAGATAACCTATATTACCTTAACTTGGGCTCCGAACTATCCCTAGGAACTGATCCCGATAAAGATAAAATGCTATTCTGGGAAGACCTGTACAGCAAATACTACAAAATGTGGGAGCAACCGAACATCAACTCATTTTCAACAAAAACCGTTGAAAGAGAAGAAACCGATTTCACAAGTGTAGAAAAGGTTCAAATCACAACTACCGAATCCATCGAAATTAGTGAAACCGTACAAGTGGTTAATAAAGTAGAGGAATCTGTTAGGATTGTAAAAGAAGACGTGAAAGAAGATGTAGTAGACGTTGTTGAAGAAGTAGAAGCAGTACTAATTGAACCAGAACCTGCTGAACCAGAACCTTTAATTGAACCAGAACCTATTATTGAGCCAGAACCTGTTAAAGTTGAGCCAAGAATTGTTGAAACAGTAAAGGTCGCTACACCAGTTGTATCAGTCACAGAAAAACCAGTTAATGGTAATGTAGCTACAAATGGTATAGCACCGATTACACCCATGAGTCGTGCTTCGAACGAAGTTAAAATGGTTTCACACACAAACGGTGGCACAAAAGATGTTATTAGAGCGAACGATCCACCAGAAGATGATTTGCCTAAAAACATAGGAGTCAATAAATTCGTTAATTTCTTTGAATCGCTTGGCGGCAAAAAGTGATTGCTTATTTAAATAGAACTTAATTTATTATTTTCAGACATTTTATTACATATCTCTAACATTTATGATTTTCTTAAATTTTATATATATGGTATAGCACCGATTACACCCATGAGTCGTGCTTCGAACGAAGTTAAAATGGTTTCACACACAAACGGTGGCACAAAATATGTTATTAGAGCGAACGATCCACCAGAAGATGATTTGCCTAAAAACATAGGAGTCAATAAATTCGTTAATTTCTTTGAATCGCTTGGCGGCAAAAAGTGATTGCTTATTTAAATAGAACTTAATTTATTATTTTCAGACATTTTACTTCATATCTCTAACATTTATGATTTCTAAAATTTTATATGTCTTCTGAATAAGTTGTTTTTTTGTCACAACAGCAAATATGAAGTAATTATCAAATATTTATACAAAGGCTAGTCCTTTTGTTTTAATATTTACAAGTACAATATTTTATGTCTACTCCATTATTTACTTATTAATTTCGTCTAACGAAAAAGTAAGAAGTTATGTATCGTATCTTAATTATTAGTAATTTAGTCACTAGGCTTAGTTGTACTTACTTAGAATATAAAATTGTCTATACCCAGTAAGTAATATTATATTTGCCATCATTTATTTGAATTTTCCTTCAAGCTTCTTTTTATAGTTTTAAACAACACACTGTTTTGAAATATGTTTTTAAAATTCTTAAAGATATCAAATAGACTTATATGAAATTAAATAGGTATAAAAAATACATTATTATCTATTATTGCGAACGTATTTTTTCATAGTTTATCATCATAAATATTTTAATTTATTGATATTTCCGAAATATCATTCCATAGAAATACCTGTATTAGTTTAGTTATATCAGAAGATTTGGTAAACATGCCATTCTCCTTTTCCAGACACAGTTAAAACTTATTTTATGCATTCCAAAATGTGATTATTCTACTAAGTGCCAAGGTGTGAATTTAGTATTTGTATTCTATTTATTGTTAAAAAAGATTATTTTGTGACTATTTTTCTAAGTGTATTATAAGATCATACGAACATTATTTGTTTAATTTACCGTCCAAATACATGCAACTACCTTCTTCCTACAAGGAACCACTTACCACAAGGACCCAACGCGCACATGACCGTGTCCGTAAAGCTATAAATCTTCCCTCGTTATTCCTAGGAATAATTGTCTGGTGAGGATTTTTCTTCTCACGTTATGTGATTGGTTTTTGTGATGGACTTTGGATTGGCGAAATGAAGTGTGAGTATTTTAAATATGTTCAACTAGCGTTTGGTTTTGTCAAATAGAAAATCTTTTATAAAGTAAAAACATGTTAATAAACTGAAATTGTACAAACCATGTTTTGAAAAAATGAAAAAATGTGAATGTAAAGAGTTTCTTTGTTGCTTCTTCTCTTTACGAACACCTTCCGAAGCAACGGACTAATGATAAATTTAAAAAATTTGACGTTCAAAAAATGTTAATTTTTAACTTAATTTTGAAAAATAAACTTTTTGACTTTTGACTTTTTTTTTGACACCTCGGTCAAACTAGAGGTTAAATTTCAAACAAATCGAATTCAAAAGCTGTCTGCGGACGTATTAATTGTCACAGTTCTTGCAATGATAAAATGGAATATGTTTTCATAACTTCAATGAAGAGAAAAAACACATTGATTTTTATTAGTTTACTAGTGGATCGTCCCAGCTTCGCACGGGTAGCGTTGTTTTTTTAAATATCTGATGTTTCTTTCTTTAGTCACTGCTCAAGCATTGTGAAATTCAGCGCAATGTTTTCAATTTATTCAATTTATAGCACTCCCTAAATAGTGTAACTTGGTGATTTTTAATGCGCTTCAATGAACGGTTCATTATTTCCGTTTAATAGCAAATTTTGGAATAAAACGCTATGAAGTATTTATGACAATCTAAAAAATAAATTATTACGTGTTGTAGGATGCAACTACTGGCGCCATCTAGTATGTTATATGTAAATTAGTAACGATTCGGTTTTGGTCACGGGCGCGATGGCTTATTTTATGTATAATTTCGGTGTTTCTCTACCGATTTCTATGATTCTTTTTTTATTGAATAGGTAATAATGTTACCTTTTTTAAATTAGGGATGTGTGAGAGGTTTACAAACGTAAGAGTAAACAAATATAATCAGAATGTTCCGAACTGCTAAGCTATCAGGAATTACACGTGTTATTGTGAGTCAACCGTAAAAGATAGACATAAATTGTCGAGGATTTTTTTTTAGATAATTTTATGAAGAATATTTCCGTCATACATGATTTCTATGTAAGTTTAACCATTAAGGCTGCACACGCGACGGAAGCTTAAAAAATGGAGTAACTTCTCCCGTTTTCCCAAAATTTCCCAAAATTCCCCTTTACTACTCTGCTGGAAAGTATACAAAAACCTGCCCAGGAGTATGGAGAATAATTGTACCAAGTTTCGTTAAAATCCGTCGAGTAGTTTTTGTTTCCATAAGGAACATACAAACCGACAGACAGACAGACAGACAGACAGACAGACAGACAGACAGACAGACAGACAGACAGACAAAAATTTTACTGATTGCATTTTTGGCATCAGTATCGATCCCTAATCACCACCTGATAGTTATTTTGAAAATATATTTCATGTACAGAATTGACCTCTCTACAGATTTATTATAAGTATAGATATTGAAATCTTTGAGCTCTTGCAACCATTGGTTCTGCATTCAATGTGCCCTCCCTACCTATTGCCCTACCTTCAGTTTCAAAAAGTTTTATTTACTATTTCTTTTATCGAATCAAAATCGAATTGTCGTAATTTTTCTTTCCTTTATTTATTTGATGGAAAGTGTGATGAAGATATCGAGAGAAGAGTGAAAAAGGGTAATGCGGTAAATGAAGCATTGGATAGTCTAATGTCTAGTCAGTCGGTGTCTGAAAAGGCCCGAATGGCTGTGCATGATGCTGTTCTTGTTCCTACGCTTATGTATGGCAGTGAGTGTTGGGTGTGGCAGAAGAAGCATGAAAGAGTGAATGCAGTAGAAATGAGATCCCTCAGAAAAGTTTGTAATGTCAGGTTATGTGATCGTGTGAGGAATGATGTGATTCGTGAAAGGTGTGGTGTATGATGAAAGGTGTGGTGTAAGATGATAAGACTATAAACCATACAATAAAAGATTAATTCGTAAAAGGCAAAAAACTTTACTTAAAAAATACAATGTATAAGCATTTCTGCCACCACATTGGCGAAATGAAGTGTAAGTATGTCTGCGAGTTTATGAATATGTAAGCTGTAATAAAAAAAATGTATTACACGAAATTTCAAACAAATTTTGTCATGTGTTATTGTAATTAATGACATTCAACCGCATCGACCAAAAATCATTTGAAAAGCCCCAATACCTTGGTCGCCTCTTAGGAACACCCAAGGGAACAAATGGGGTAGAGCTATTCTAAGCCATTTGCCAAACGAATATAATATTCCTCCTATAATAACATACATATACATACATACACATAATACTCACGGCTATAAATCTCTAGAAGGGGTAGCCAGAGGTAAGGAATTGGAAATTCCTAAGCCACTTTTGGAAGTTTGAGTGGGGAAAAGATGGTAAAATAAAGGTTGTTGGTGATGGGTCTCCAACCGCATCGCCCAAAAATCCCTTAAAAGCCCCAATACCGTTTGTCGCCTCTTACATACACCCACCGGAAGAAATGGGGTAGTGCTATTCTAAGCCGACACGACACAGGCCTGGAGTTTGTGGTTTAAATTCCTTCTCATGTTCTAACATATGAATATGAATGTGTTTATTTCTTTCCTAGTCTTATATGATATGCGAAGCGAACGGGCTGAGAGCTAGTCATTAAAGAACTCATTTTAGAGTTAACTTAATACAAATGATCGGAAAAACCGTATATTTCTAAAAGCATAGCAGAGGTAGTACTACTTCTAAACATTGTGGCGTATTCTGGTGTATAGAGTGCCCACTTTTTGCTTGGACAGCGTATTTACATAATAGAGGCAGGCTCAACGCCATTTTGTGTTAATGCATCGTCCATTGATTAAGTTTAACTAATCTATATGGTTTTACATACATATACTCACGGCTATAAATCCCTAGAAGGGGTAGCCAGAGCTTTGGAATAAGAAATTCCTCAGCCATTCTTGGAAATTGTGTGGGAATAAGAAATCACTTTAAAGCCCCAATTCCCTAAGCCGCCTCTTACAAACACCCACAGAAAGAAATGGGGTAGTGCTATTCTAAGCCGACACTAAACAGCAATACTATAATATAGTTTTCATCACAATATTAACTATGATGATCAGTTTATTGACTCGAGAGCTACCATACAAGGTCATTGAAATGATCTTAAAGAATTTATTTTAGTTATTTCTTTGATTATTTCCATATTGAAACCAACACGATGGCGTTTCTGACTTGGTAATGTGATTTTATACTGGACAAAGTGGCCATATTTATCATTATAGGAGAGCGCATCGCTGTGTGAAATAAAAGTACTCCAATTTCCTTTTCATACGATTGGCCAACTCTTAATGACGTCCTGAAGATGTAACTCAAGCGAAGCGTGCAGTGAACTTCGATATCGATTAATTACGACGACATTTCTTGAAGTGTGCACTCAAACTTCAAGTGCGGTTGGTTTATTATTAGGAAGGCGTTTCAAGTACCGACTTAATAGAAGAGCAATTCATTGATAAATATGAGTGTCCGTGGCAACGGTTTTGCTGAGCTTAATAATACCTATTTGGTTCTTATGTTTTTTGTAAATTCTAACTCAAACGTTTAAGAAGCATATCCCCGAAGGTGGTGGCTAAGGTACTAATACTTCTGAACATCACGCGACATTGTCAGCTGGTGGTTTAGAAACAACAAATCAGTTCAGGCCCGACCCGGGATTTGAACCCTCATCGCCTGCACGATAAGCGGTGTTCTACCCACTGATCTATCACGTTTGCCTTTTTTTATTGTTGGTAATTTTCCTACTTGTACTCACGTCAGGTAGGCAGAGTCTATCGATCGCCACTTTCTACGATCCTGGCATATCTCTCTTGCTTTAGTCACCTTCAATAAGCCTTCAATATTCATCTTTAATATTGATAACAATAGTTATAAGTGATAGCTCAGTGGGTAGAACACCGCTTTTCGTTCAGAAAACTTGTGTTCTAATCCCGGGTCGGGCCTTCACCAATTTTCCTCCTAGATCCTGGGTACTGCTAATCTTGAAACTAGTGTTGATGAGGATTCCTCTTCCTCTTCCTCAATCGAGGAATTTCCTCATATTTTTAAGGTTCCTCATCCTCTTCCTCAAAATTTGATTTAAAAAAATCCTCTTCCTCATCCCCTTCCCCATATTTTAGGAGGAATTTAAGAGGAACGACATTTATAAGTTTTGTTGAAACGAAATGTGTGTGATAGAGAGCCAGAGAGAGAGAGTGAGAGAGAGACAGAGAAGTCGCCGTATAAAATAATTAAAGGAAGACAGAGATTAAGACATATAAACAAGTTCAATACTGGCGTAATTTGTTGTTGTAACTTGTTCTTTTTTTCCTCTTCAGCATCCTCTTCCTCATCCTCTTAGTCTACCAGATTCCTCATCCTCTTCCTCAAAATTGATTTTGTGAAATTCCTCTTCCTCATCCTCTTCCTCATAACAAGTTCCTCAACAACCCTACTAGAAACTATGTGCACTGCATATAGCTCAAAAACATAACGGACTAGTTTCCAGAGTCGTTTTGCTACTCTACTCTGTCAAAAAAACAAATATTTTGTTGTTGTTCAATGTTCAGGCCTTTGAGTAGTGAAGTATATGGAGATAACATAATGTACATAAAATCCTGCCTATTTTTGAAACCAAAATGGCCGACTAGTGTTGGCCAGTGATCGATACTTTTTATCGATAATATTATAGCTGAAGAATTTGGTTGTGCTTACCCTAGGATCTAGAAAAAAATAATAGATATTTAGACTTCTGCATTGGGTGGTCCATTAACATAAAAATGGTGACTACGATTCGTGCTTCGAAAAAACTTACAGTATTTGCTGAAATATAGTAGCTATGGCTAGTACACGTATTTTTTATAATGTCTTTCTCATGTTAAATCAGATACAGCCTAAATCATGCAATCCTTACATGTGACGTTGAGGGCGTAAAGCCAGTAACTAATTAAAAAAAACGAGCGCTTGCTTTGTAAATAGTGGGTTTACTGTTTTTTATTCTATTAACCTTCATTTATTGTGCCAATTGTTGGCTTGTCAAAAACCAGAATGAATAGCCGTGGTAACAGAAATGGCCATTTCAAGAAATAAAATATTTGTATTTTTCATTATCAATTATTATTATAGAAATATTAATAATTTAGTCTTGATAATTAAAAATTAAAAACTTTATTCTCACTTCTGGACATACAAAAATACTTAAAAAAATATTTAAAAGCAAACCTAAAACTACTTATGTAACAGGTAACAAAAATAATTAAAAAAAACATTTTATACTAAAACCTTTCAGTTAAAAAATATAATTTAACTTTATTAAATAAACCTCACTGTCTAAAATCATGTTCCATTTAACAAAAATATCTAGCATATCTATATATATATATATATATATATATATATTTTCCTTTCCGATTGCTTCTAGCCATTTTCGCCTTTTGGATTCATTTTTGGGGAGTCTGAAACAAGTAGGTTTTTTTCATATAATATCGATATAATACATCGACAATAATAAAAAAACATCCCTATCTTGAACATAACCTTAAACTTAAATTCAATAAATCTATATCTAAAAGTATTGAAAACTCTGTAAATACACTTCACTCTATAAAATTCAGGTATACCATTAAAGTAGGATTAGCTATAAATGCTTTATGAGTCTGCTATATGATGCTATAAAGAATAAAATCACAATAATAATAGTCGATTTATTAGTTTTCCCATTTCTTACCGGTGAATTGTTAAATTAGGTCGATTCCTGCTTAAGTATGCTCCACACAGGTCAGAATAGAACACTTCACCATTTTTAACAGAATTTCAGCACTATACCACTGTTTATTTCACAATTAATTGTAATTTTTCAACAAAATTTCAATGTTTACAAACAAATCAAACCATAGACAACAAAAAGCTTTGAAACTAAAATGGCGGATTCATCCACGAATTCTATATATAGTTATGTATAAGATTCTTGTGGCCAGCATTATTAAAATGGTGTTGGTCTTAATGACACCCACAAAAATACTATCAACAGACCGAGACAACAATAGCTAATCATTTCGTCAAACACAATTTTGACAGAAAAGTTTATATAGAACATTATGTGATCTCCATATACTTCACTACTCAAAGGTTCAGGCAGGTTATTCCAACGAATACAGATACTCTAACGAGAAGAATGCTCACTCCATACAATACGTATTTTTGTTAGTACCTGCGACAAGTGGTCAGATGTCGCTGTAGTCTGATTTTGGAATGGCGGGAAATTTGAAAAATCTACCATTACCGATGTGGCGGGAAATTTGAAATTTTGCAATACTTTTCTAGGATCTTGATTGATACTGAAACATTCATTTAATTTTATTTCAAGGAATAAAAGCTAGGTATTGGTTTGCTTTTTTTGCTTGAAATAAAATGAATTCATATTGAAGGAAATAAATAAAACGAAAAGTAAAATTTCAGGAGTTTTTTAATATTTTAATTTTCTTAGCTAGACGTTTCTTGGCGTATTCGCTAGATAATTCTCTGTTCTGCACTGTGCAAAATCTTTTTATCATTATTATTGAAACCGAATTCTGTATAATTTTTATATTCTCAGACCTTTTTTTTGTCATTTTTTTCTAATAATTTTATGCAATTGTACTTTATTTTATCCTCATGGTCATTTTCTTTTAAATATTTTTTTATTAGTTTAGCAGATTCTTCAACACAGGCTACAAAGCTATGGTTAGCATACTGAAGACTATGCTTGCCACCTACATATTCTTTAAATTCTGTGAAAATATGTACTTCAGACTGCTTATTGGCAAGCATAGCCTTCGTACAGCTCATGCAATCTCTCATATTTTTTTTGAAAATAAAACCTCAAACATACGCGCAAGCCTGTGTTTCTGCTGAGCTTTCTATATCTGCCTCTGGAATATCAAGTTGCCCATGCCCATGCCCTGAAGCACTAGGACCTGATTTGGTTGTCAGGTAATTAGATTTTGACACTGTTTTATTTTTGTTTCCGCTACGAATATTTCTAATATTGCTTAAAATAGCTGTTTTAAAGCCAGCAATGAATGGAGCGACTGTGGGATTATCATTTGACCCGCAATTGGCTCTTATACACCCAAATAAATTTTTAATGGGATCTTGATTGATTCGCCTTGTGGGTATGCTTTTAACGTTATATTTTTTATTGAGATTATTCCACCGTCGCTCATATCCATGGATCAATTTAAGCCAGCCCAATTGTGACGGTGGCTTTCTGCGGCACCCAATAAATTATAACTCATTTACTAAAACATACATACATACATATTCTCACGCCGTTAGTTCCCATTGGGGTAGGCAGAGACTATCGATCGCCACTTTGTACGATCCTGGCAAACCTCTCTGGCTTCGTTTGCATCCATCAATCTTTTCATACATGCTCTTTTATTCTTCATACTGCGGACACCTGCCTTTTTGAGCACATTTTCTATTTGATCCAAATGTGTCTAAAACTACAACTACAATTAACACAACTAAAATTTACTAAAACTACAGATTTTTTAAAAAAACTCCATATGTGGGCTCCGGGGTTAGTAAAATTAGTTTTATATGGTTTTCCTTCTTGCTGGTCTGGCGCATTAGCATTCAATAAATCAAATAAATTATTGAAATGCTCCAAAAATTTTGCGGTGCAGATTGCTGCTGCAGGTAACTTATCTGAAACAACGATGCTATATGTATATATGTATAGTTACATTTTTATTTTAAACGAGGTTATATTAAGTTATTTTTTTACTTAAGGTACATAGAACTTATTCTTCAAATGAAATATATAGTGACTACTCTATTGATGAGAAACTGCATTAAAATCTATTGCTTATTTTTAAAGATGTCATCATACACAGGCAAAAAGTAACCTTTCAGTTCGCGCTTGAAGGTGATCCTACAGCATACATCATGGATTAGTCGGGAAGATCCTCTAAATACAATTTATATAAATTGTTTTATGATTTGTCATACAGTTATTAATAATCAGAATTATGAATCGCATTTATACATACATGATTATAACTGTGTAGTGTTGGCATAGAATAACACTATCCCATTTATTCTAGTGGGTTTGCCTAAGGGACGACTAACGGTGTTGGGGCTTTAAGGGATTTTTGGGCGACGCGGTTGGAGACCCAACACCAACACCCTTTATTTTACCATCCTTTCCCCACTCCACTTTACAAAAGTGACTGAGGATTTTTTTATTCCTCAATGGCTACCCCTTCTAGGGATTTATAGCCGTGAGAATATGTATTTATGTGTGTAAGTACATACATATTCTGCCTAAAAAGTTGATAGGTAGATAACTCACTGGTGGATGCTTTAGAATAAATGCCCATTGCCGCAGAGTGGCTTAATATTTGGGTTTGACAACTTAGGAGCAAACACGAAGTGAGGATTGCTATTATCTAGCTCATAGAACTTTTTTATGTGCTTCCAAGATGCAACACCTGAAATGAGAAAAACAAAATTTATTTTAACCATTTATGCAACTTACTTATACTCACAATGTTGTTTCCATTGGGGTAGGCAGAGACTATAGATCACCACTTTGTACAATCCTCGCATACCGCTTGCTTTGCTTACATCTATCAATCTTTTTATTCACGCTCCTTAATCTTGAGCACACTCGTGTCTCCATCTTGTCCATTAACAGTTATCCACTTTTGCTCTATTGTAGTGTGTTCAACATGCAGAGTAATGAACTCACAGCTCACCCTATGATACCCATCTTTTAAAGTCTAGTTAGAATATAAGCACTTAACAATGACTATATTCATGTTATAGAAATTAAACATGTATTTAACCTCTTTTAAGTAATACAAAAAGCATGCGTAATTCTAAATTAAATAACTTTATATTTAACTGCAAAACCAAGCATTTATTTTCATCCCTCATGAATCCGAATTTCACTATAGATCTCTTTCACAAATGGTTACATTAAAAATAACTTTAAGTTTTAAACTTACTGGTAAACATTTTCATTATTTTTGCTCAGAGTTGGAAACCTATGAAGTCTAAGTCCAGGGTTTGTAGCTTCGCTGGAACCACACTTGGAGCAACTGAAGTAGAAAAGAAAAGTTTGTATAAGCATAACTAGCAATTAATGATAATGTAATGATTAGCAGTATGTGTATTAATAACCATATTTATGAGAACTATTTACTTATTTCAAGGAAAGTAAAACAGCTATCAATACAAATTAACATCATTTGAATAGTTAGCATGAAGCTACTTATAGAATCTCACGGTCAAAAACAAATTAGCAACAAAAGTGCATTACAAATATATATTTGCTTTTGAAGTATTAAACATGGTTCATATGGCAGTAAAATAATATACTTATTAAACTGATTAAGTAGGGAAAACTTTTTAATTTTATGACCTTAAGAAATATTAAAACATGTAAGAAAATAAATAATAATAACATAACCATAAAAAAATAACTACTGAAAACTTGCCTGAGCGCGCTAAAGTTAGTACATAATAGATCCAAATCTTGACAATAACTAGTAAAACTATAGCTTACTCTAATTATGAAACTGTTTGTATTATATCTGTTTGCATTTGACACTGTCTTCTAGATGAAGAGGTTTAGGTTCGATTCCCACAAGGGCGATTGTTCGCCTAACCCTTTGATTAGTTTTGAATCAAGTAGTTAGGTGAAGTAACAACTCAACTATAGTATCTTTATTTTTATGGTAAATAAAACTTTATAATGGGTTGTTTCTGAACCTGAACATTGTACTCTTAACTTAACTCTTACAGTTGCTAAATAATGAAATATGCATAAGTATTTTTACTCACCGGCGATACAAGTGAGACAGTATGCAGAAAATATCAATGCAAACGAAATTCAGGGTCAATATCTCACTTCCACAAACTTAGTATCCTCCAGACACCGTAGTCAGTACAAAATCGGTTCGGCAAAATGGTCCAATAATCCCCCCGCTCTCACTGCACTTCACGCCCCGCAATGTTGCAAGCTTTAACCCATCGCCAGTCTGCAAATGTATATTTTCTACCAAACTCCTATTAATTTCTACCAAACTTTTTATAATTATTAAATATGTTCTTTTTCTATATTTGAGAAAAAACATGAAGTATTTAATGCTTTTAAATGATAAGATAATAAAAAACATATATTAAAAATAAAACAACAGATTTAATAGTTTTATAACTTATTAGTAAAATTAAATTTTCTGAAATATCAAAATGTTCTTTTTCTATATTTCAACATAATCGTGAATTATTTAATGCTTCTAAATAATAAGATGGATAATAAAAAACACGAATGTTGTCAGGTTTATGGCATTCGTAGTTGAATTACAGCTAAGAACTCCAATATGTTCAAGAGCTATGCAATTGCCTTGATCCGAAGCTTTTATCCCTAAATTGCACAATACTTTGCGGTATATACCCTTAAATTGTTTTGCATTTGGGTTGTCGTTCAATCCACCATGCATAGCGTATATAAAAACAGTAATAACTTTTAGTAAAAACAGTATTACTTTTAGATACAAAATATTATAAAAACTATTAATATTTAGACACATACATGATATTTAAATACAATTAACTAGCCCTTCACCCGCGTCTTCTTTCACGTAGGTACACATATATCACTGCTTACTCTTTTTCGAATTTATCGTATTTTGATGTATAATTTATATACCTTCAAAGTTTCATCCAAATTCCTTTAGTAGATTTTGTCTGAAAGCGTAACAATCACACCCACACAAACTTTCACAATTATAATATTATAGTAAGATATATATTTATATGTATAATATTACGCATATACAGATAGGTATATATTTCAAATATAGTACAAATATACCTTCGTGGGTATGGCATCTTTTACAAGTTTTCTGATTCCAGATTTAGTTAAATCAAAATATTTTTCTTCAAAATGCTCGGATCAAATGCGTGACCTTGAGGTGGGTTTCCAATACTCATCAATTTTAGCTTTTTGTATAATTCTTACCCACGGAGCTCGCCTGCTTTCGTCTGCAGGAAATCTAAAATACCCAAAAGTACTTATTTTTCACCATTTAGAATTTCTACCTAAACATAATATTCTTATGTTGAAAATGGTAGAAAATACAAAGTTCTACGCTTGCAACACTGACATGGCGGCGTAAAAAAATTCGTAATTTAAACAAAATTAAATTGCTTTCAATCATCGAAAGTAAGTGGAAAATAACAATAGTAACCGGTGAAATGTGATTCCCAGTCCTTTAGCTTTGATATTTACTCTATTTCGACAAGATGGAAGTACGTAAGTCGTCATTATGAATTTTTTTGTGGAGCTGTTTTGGCTTGTCACTTTCAAAGCTTCTAACCGACTGAGTGCGGGTGCGTTGCGTTGGTATGCAAGAGAAACCAATGAAATAGGACTATCGATGCGGCCGTGAGCGGATTCTGGGTACTCTTTATTCTATGCTCACTTCACAAAGTGTCTCAGTCAAAACTGGCACAAAACACGACGTAAATCTTGAAACACGTATCAACTCAACGTATAAGTCAGCAGAAGAGAAGTATCGAGAAGATGAAGAATATTGGAAGACAGAAAACTTCACAACCAATAAAAATAAAATTCAAATTTCCGAGTAACTTAGGTGCAAAAATATTATACCAGCTCAAAATATTAATACAACCAGAACTTCTACCATTTTCTTCATGTATGAAAAAGACGCGACCAAATTCAAAATATGTCAAGTAATTATATTTAGCTCATAATTATATACCTAAATTCAATTGGTTTAATTAATTAATCATAGTTTTAGTGAGTTCAGAACCTAGAAGTTTACTACCATTTTACTGTTTTACCAGCATTGGTCACACTTCAACTGGATCAACTACCATACATTTGTCAATGTGTGTGTGTTGTGTTGTGTCTGTACACGCGAGTGAACACCCCCTGGGTTATTATTCTTTCGTTCGATTTCGACTTTCTCTATTATTCGGTGTAGTTAATCTTTTAAAGTGACAAAATGGATAAACTCCCACCGAAACGAAAGAAAAAATGCGATTTCACAACTGAACAATTGTTAGAACTTGATAAAACTGTAATTAAGCATTTTATTTAATTTAAAGTGACCTAACCTACAAACTGTTCATATTTGTGATATTTTTATTTATTCCGTAGGAACTGGTTGATATAATATTGCAATATAAAGCTCACAATCAGCAACTAAGGAATATTATTAGTAAAAAACAAGATGGTCAACCCAGCTCTTCTACAGACAGGAATAATAGGCCATTTGATTTCTCCCGGTATGTTACTGTAATGAACCCAATTTTCATTTCATTAGCTGAGCTACGATATAACAGTTTGATTTTTAATTCTTTTACCTATTTTACTCTTTTTTCGTGTTGCGAATTAGGCCTCAAAATTCATTTACAATTTTTAATTTAAACTTACAATATTTATATTTATTTCTCAGTTGTTCTACACGTCGCATATTCCTTCGTATTATGTACTTTGGTTGGGACTACCAAGGCCTGGCTGTACAGGAAGACTCAACACATACCATAGAACATTATTTATTTGATGCACTGACCAAAACATGTTTAATTGAGTCACGAGAGACTTCTAATTACCATAGATGCGGGAGAACAGACAAAGGTGTCAGTGCTTTTGGACAGGTAAATTAAAAATACTAATATTGAAGTATTTTTTTTGTGTGTGTATACACAGGTTTAAAATAATGTTATTATCGCTCCTATCTATATTAGTATGTCTATTGGATGTCAGACAGACAGTATGTCCAGGATAGTACGTCCAAAATACACATTATCAAAAGTAAATACATGGTGTTATGCGTAAAAATGTATAATAAAATACCTGAGGACATTTTAAATTTATCAGAAACAAAATTCAAAGCATTAATTAAAAGAAATCTTAGTTCAAAAGCCTATTGCAATGTCAATGATTACATTAATGATGAAGTGGCTTGGTGTCATCAGGGCTCTGTGCAGGATGTTTCCGGGCTAACACCAAAATTGTAATGGATGTAAAAAAAGATGTGTGTTGACAAGTATCTTACGGGTTCTTCTCTTAACAAAACACCTTCAGAATCCGAAATAAACTTAGTATTAAGTTGAAATTTGACGTGAAAAAACAAAGATTTATCTTTTTACTTTGAAATATATGATTATTTTGATTTTTATTTTATATTTTACTTTTATTTATTGTCTTGTAAAAGTGTAGTAATTGAAAGTAATTAAAATTCCTCTTAGTGGATCAGTCAGGTAGTTCTACACTCATGCCTACCCTGATTAGGGTGAATAGTTCATAGTCCACCTTGATGGCCTAAAATGGGTTGACAGACTAGCAACTACCACCATACTTCAGCCGTCTGTCTTAGTTACTACCATTGAACAAGACTTATTACTTGACATGCCCTCTGAAGAAGGGAGTCATCTTCAGATAATCAGATAATTTGGGCCTGAAATATTCTACCTAACTGGATTAAATAACACTTATTGAATTAACATGTGTATTTCATATAATCAAAATGAAATTCTGTTAAAAAAAGCTGATCTTGATCAGTTTCAGTCATAAATATGTCACAAACATAATTAAAAACTGAAAAGACCATCAGTGTCACGTCGGCTTGTAAATCCTGAGTTTGAAGAGTGGAGATAGCAAGTTGACTGAAATAGCATTACCTCATCTTTTCTGTCATTGTTGAAGTGCCATTATGTTTCTGAGATTTATAATTTTAGACTTTTAGACTTTTTTTTTTATTATTATTATTATTAGACGGGCGGTAAACGCCACGGGTTTCCGCACTGAGCCCGACATGGCGGACCATTGTACGTGGACCAAGTGGTCAACTAGCTCTCCCAGCCTAATTCCGTCCAGAAGGCAAGTAGCTTATCCAGGTCAGCTACCGCCCCTGGGAGCGACTTTATTGTTCCTATAGTGTTTTTTCGGATATCGGCCACTCCAGTGCATTCCTGGAGCACGTGAGCGACCGTCTCATCAGCCTTCATGCACGCACGGCATAGAGGGCTGTCGGTGATGCCTATAGTGTGTAAGTGTTTGTTTAATGTGGTATGTCCTGTGAGTATTCCCGCCACTGTCCGCAGGTTCTTCCTACTAAGTCGTAGTGCGCGCCCGGTCAGCTTTATGTCAAGGGTTGGCATAGTTTCCTTTGACTGTCTGCAGCCAGGCTCTTCCTGCCAGTGTGACTTGGAGAGAGAGTGTGTGCGTTCTCTTAGCCACGCACGCAGCTGACCAAAAGGCAGGGGGATAATCGGTTCAGGACCCTGCAGGTTCCTGGCCGACCCCGCCCTAGCCAGTTCGTCAGCCGCGTCGTTTCCCAATGAGCCGCTATGACCTTTAATCCATTGAAGGGTTATAATGTTTTTCCCGGCTACCTCCTCCAGAGCACCGTGGCACTCCAGGACTAGTCCTGAAGTGAACACACAACGATCCAGAGCCTGTAGCACAGATGCACTGTCCGAGATGATTTTGACATGCATATCGGACAGCGCACGGGCTTTGATTGCCATTGCCGCCTCAATTATTCCAAGACACTCCGCTTGGAATACCGTATTGTGGTGGCCTAGGCTTTTGGAGATTTTGATATTGAGGTCTTGTGAGTATACGCCCGCTCCAGTCCCTTGGTTGGTCTTGGAGCCATCTGTATACACACGCACCTCTTTAATATCGGAGTAGTCATGTTGTTCCTCTTCGAGTACAACAGTGTAATTGTGCTTGGTTATAATGGTTTTTGTTATCCTATCACATGGTGCATTAAGTAAGGGCTGGTATTGGATGGCCGCTGTATAAATATTAGTGTGTAGGATTCTGGAGTCATTTTTGAGGTGTCCTGCCTTTTTCAGCCTAAGTGAGGACATCGCTGCCTCTTGCTGTATGTGTAAGTGTAAGGGCGGCAGATTCAGTAGCACCTGAAGAGCTGCCGTGGGTGCGGTTCTCATACAGCCCGTGATGGCCATACAGGCAAGCCGTTGCATTTTTTCTAGGTCGTTTTGGGCTGTTGTTAATCTAGTTCTCGACCACCAGACCAGTGAGCCGTAGGTTATCACAGGTCTAATAATGGTGGTATAAAGCCAGTGTACGATCTTAGGTTTTAATCCCCAGTTTTTACCTAGTATCCGCTTGCACTGCCATAGCATAGCGCTGGCTTTTTTTAAAGTGTTATCTAAATGTGGTTTCCAGCTCAGTTTGTCATCTAGGGTAATTCCTAGATATTTAACAGTCTTGGAAAGAGTGAGTTGGGTTCCAAAGAGTTTTGGAAGTTCAAAAGGGGGGAGTTTCCTTTTGTGAGTGAAAAGAATTAGTTCAGTCTTTTTAGGGTTTACTTTCAGGTCGTATTCGTTACACCATGTCTCCACTACTCTTAATGCTTGACCCATTTGATTGCAGAGCGTGTTTACATGATTTCCATTTAGTAGGATAGTGAGATCGTCCGCGTAGCCTACAGTAAAGTAGCCTCGGGCATTAAGCCTCCTAAGTAGAGAGTCGACCACCATGTTCCATAGGAAGGGGGAGAGGACCCCCCCTTGGGGGCATCCTCTTGTCACAATGGCTCTGGTGGTGTCTTTTAAGGTTACTTGGACCGCTCTGAGTCTCAACATGTTAACAACCCAACCCCTGAGTGTGGAGTTAACACGGAAGTCTTTCAGAGTTTTCTCGATACAGGGTATGTTAGTTTTATCGAAAGCACCTTCAATATCTATGAAGGTGCCTAGTGTGGATAGCTTGGTGCTGAGTGCACATTCAATTTTAGATATAACGTTGTGTAGTGCAGTCTCAGTTGATTTATCTTTAGTGAAAGCGTGTTGGTTTATATGGAGGGGTTTTTTCGCAAGTGATTTTTCTCTTATATGTCTGTCACAGAGTCTTTCCAGAGTTTTTAAGAGAAAGGATGTGAGGCTGATGGGTCTAAAGGACTTCGGGTCGGTATAGTCCGACTTACCGGGTTTGGGTATGAAAGTTACTTTGACTTCGCGCCATGGTATCGGTACATATCTGTAAGTGATGCATGATTGATATATTTTGACCAGCCAGGGGGATAGGATGTCTCTTGCCCACTGGAGCAAAGCAGGGAAGATTCCATCTAGGCCTGGTGATTTGAAGGGGTTGAAAGACTTAACCGCCCATTCAATTTGGTCATTAGTGACAAGGTCTCGTGAGAAGAGCCTGTCCGCTTCGGTAGGAGGCGTAATATGCTCCTCATTCCAGTCAATATCATCAGTATGATGACAGTCTGGGAAGTGGCAGTCTAGGAGCAATTTATGTGTTTCTGTATCTGTCGTGGTGTATGTATTATCAGGTGTTTTGAGCGGCCCTACGGTGAGGTTGTTATCGGTAGACAGAATTTTTCGAACCCTAGCCGCTTTATTGTTCGATTCTATTGATCCGCAAAACTTTCGCCAAGCTTGCCTTTTGCCAGATCGGATTCGTTTTTTGTAGGTGGCTAACATGTTTTTATAGTTTTCCCAGTCTGTAGGTAGCCTGGAGTTTTTAGCTTTATTGAAAAGTTTGCGTAGTTCACCGCGCATTTTTTCCAACTCCGGGGTCCACCACCTACTGGTTTCTTTCCCTGGGATTGTTGGTTGTTTAAGTGGGCAGGAGGCTTCATAAGACTCGATTATAGCTGCGGTTACTACTTTAAGGTCATTTTCAATTTGTGTAGGGCCATCTATATTCTCGTTGGTGAGTGTATTTAGCTTACTTTTTAGAGACGATCTATATGAGAGTACATTCGTAACTCGAGGGTTACGTTTAGGAGGGGGTAGTGTGTAGTCACTGGTAATGTTGAAACAGATCCGCCGGTGATCAGCGCAGCTTAGTTCTTTTGACACGTGCCAATTTGAGACTAAGTGGGACGCCCCGGTGCTAACTAGTGTAATGTCAATGATAGTTTGGCCCCTGGATGTAACCCATGTGGGCTCCGATCCTATATTTGCTATGCTAAGGTTAGTAGAGAATAAATAGGTTGATAATACCTGTCCTCTTTGATTGGCCGCGTGGCAGCCCCACAGCGGATGATGCGCATTTGCATCGGCTCCGATGATGAGCTCAGTACCGGACTGCTCACAGTACTGCACCAGGTCGACCATTTCTTTAGGTGGGCAGTCGGCGTCACCGGGCATGTAGCAGGACGCTAGGACCACATCTGGGATCACCCTGCTAGCTGTTGTGATCTTGATAGCTATCAGGTCTCTGGAACAATATTGGGTGAGTGGCATGCTTTGAATATATTTAGGAATATAAATGCATGCCCTTGGGTTTGTGCATGTGGTGTCGCAGATTAACTTACCTCCGATGTTACTGAGACCACATATACGGTTTGCCCTGATCCACGGCTCCTGAATCAGAGCAATACTGTTGATGTTTTTATCCAGCACTGTGCGTAGGGTAGCCGTCGCCGCTTGACTGTGCTGGATATTGGTCTGGAGGATTGAGATGGTTTTAGGAGGGGGGAGCATCTTTAAGGATCTCCGCTTCCAGCTCCTCATCCAGGTCCAACTCGGAGTGTGTCCTGGGCGATGAAGTCATCATGGCCTCTTCCCAGGGATCCGGGACGAGGTCATTGCATGCCAGCCGACCGAGCTGGTCCACGGCCTCTTGGAGAGCTTCTGGTTCCTCCACAGGCCTGCTGGTGGAGGGTTTCGGCTCATCCGGCCTTGGGGGCGTGGGGGCAGGTTGGTCAGCTGGGGTCTCAATCGGCGCCTTCGGATCGGGCGGCGTGTCACTAAGTTTACCCCTCCCTACTATAAACTTAGCGAACACCGACCCGAATCCAAAAGCGATTCGGCGGTCGCGAAGAAGCAGCTTCTCCACCTCCGTCGATGACAGGCCCAAAGTAAGGAAAGTGCCCCTATTCTCTCCCTCGACAGTCGTCGCTTTGTATGGGTGCCACTGTGGTATGTCATACCAGCGTCCATTTTGTTTGCAAAGCAAAATCTGGAGCTTTTTCAGTGACCCCATATACCTAGGGAAGAAGAGGGCAATTCGTGTGCGGGTGGGGATATCAGCCTGGTTGACCATCTGAATCTTGTCGCCCGAGGGTAGCGTCGCGGCGGATGCAAATTTCTGTAGCCAGGTAAGGGCGAAGTCGTCCTCACACTGGATCTTCAGCGTACCCTCGGACAGTTTTGGGCAACCCCGAAAGGCTGGCGCTATCCACATCATCGGAGTCCATAGCCGCGAAGACCTGTTCTTCGATACTTTCCCCAAGGTACTCGGCCTCCGAAGTGGTCAAGTCCCTCAGGGACGTGGTGATGAGCGCCACCGAGAGTTTGGAGCGGTCTACCGTGGCTTGCGCGTAGGTTCTCTGTCCCTGGATAGTTTTTGCCCGTTTGGGCTCGACCATCTGGGCAGGAGACCTACTGTCATCAGGTTTCCCTCGTTTGGATGCCTCTGGGACCTTGGAGGGTCCAGATTCATCAGCGGGGCGACCGGACTGACTGACGCGCTTACCACGGTTTCCGCGTGGTGTGTCACGCCGGTAACGGTTGCCGTCACGTTCATGTACGGGGTTTTTTACGCCGTGTCCCACACCCGACCCCCCGGCACGCGGGGGTGAGCCCGCGCTCCGGGGTGATCGGGGGCGAGAGAACGGCGCACTAGGCTTCGCCAGCCCCGCACCTGAAGCCTGCTCGCAGGGGACCTGGCTCGCACCCCCTCGCAAGGCTTGGGGTTGAGGGCCATCTCCCCCGCCGCAACCTACCTGGCTCTGGTACGGCCGCGCGACATCCACTGGGTGCTCGGCAGCTCTTCGGGCTTTGGCGGCGCGGCGATAGGCACCGCTCTTCTGTTTTCTATGGCGGGTCCTCCCCTGGTCGGGGCCGCCTATAGGGTTTTCATTGCCACGTCCCTCGCCCCCGTGGTGGTTGCGTGGTTCGGGCAATGATTTTCTGGCGTGAGGCTTTCTAGCCTGCCTCACGGGCACGGTTTCCCACGTGCCGTAGAAGCGCTCCGGCTTGCGCGCCGGGGGCACTTCGGAAGACGTCTGCATCTCTTCAGTCTTCCTCTCCTCTTTCTCATCAGGCGAAACTTTGCCCCCCCCAGAATACGAGGGGCGGCCTGAAACCTGCAAACAGGGTTCAGGGAGGGATTCCCGGTCCCGGTTGGGACACGTACCCTCCTGGGGTAAAAAATCTTTTTTTGGTTGCGCCATTTTAAGTTGGGATTGGGGGGTTTTCGGCATAAGTTTTGGTTAACGTCTGCATTGAAGTAATGCAGACGCGTAACGGGCAGCAACGACGTGAACGATGACTATAGCCTTGTCCTGGAGGTTCTAAAACCGATACCTCCAGGACCATTTGCCAACTTTGGGTACTTAAAACTAGTTTAACTAACCAAAGCTAGGGAGGTTCCCAGCCTTGGATGACAAAAGGTCTTAAAAAAAGAAAATTTTCAAAAGATCTGGGAGCCCCCCCGCCCGCCGCCGCCTGACTTTTAGACTTACCACTTGACTTTATGTGTAGTGTCGGCTTAGAATAGCACTACCCTATTTCTTCCGGTGGGTGTACATAAGAGGCGACTAACGGTATTTGGGCTGTAAAGGGATTTTTTGGGCGACGCGGTTGGAGACCCATCACCAAAAACCTTTATTTTTACCCTCTTTTCCCCACTCAACTTCCAAAAGTGGCTGAGGAATTTAGAATTCCTTAGCTCTGGTTACCCCGTCTAGGGATTTATAGCCGTGAGTATATGTATGTATGAATGTATGCTTTTCATAGTAGTCAAATTGAAACCAGTATCTAGGCTTCCTGGTTGATAATGTTGAATGACAACTTATTTTTCAGATAATGTCAATTTCAATCCGAAGTAAATTTCCCCCCGAAAGTCAAGAAGAAGTAGACAGTATCAATAATGAGTTGCCATACTGCAAAATGTTAAATAGACTCTTACCGAAGGAAATAAGAGCTGTGTGTTGGATGCCTATTAGTAGTTTAGGTCCGGAATATAGTGCTAGGTGAGTATTTAGTCTTTAAAAAAATAAAAATATTATCACCATAATTTCCCCTTAAAGGTCATTTAGAATTGAACTTGAATTGTTTTCTGCACATCTAAATTTAATATATTTTATATCAAATTTGTTCTTTTACAATTGGCAGTCAATGAGTATAACTTATAATCAAACATACATACCTTTATACATACATATACTCACGGCTATAAATCCCTTAACGGGGTAGCCAGAGCTTTGGAATGAGAAATTCCGCAGCCACTTTTGGAAGTTGATTGGGGAAAAGATGGTAATAATAAACGTTTTTGGTGACGGGTATCCAACCACATCGCCCAAAAATCACTTAATAAGCCCCTATACCCTTAGTCGCCTCTTACGATCACCCTCGGGTAGAAATGGGGTAGTGTTATTTTAAGCCGACACTACACGGCAATAAAACATGTGAGTTTATTTGGTAATTGAGACCTGAGACTGAATTTAAATCTGGATTTGAAGCCGTACGACGTACTGCTGTACTACGAAGACAGTTTCTTAGACGGCGGCATATTATCACTTACTTATACATACATACATACATACTCACGGCTATAAATCCCTAAAAGGGGTAGCCAGAGCTGAGAAATTAGAAATTCCACAGCCACTTTTGGAAGTTGAGTGGGGAAAAGATGGTAGAATAAAGGTTGTTAGTGATGGGTCTCCAACTGCATCACCCAAAAATCCCTTAAAAAGCCCCAAGTCCGTTAGTCGCCTGTTACGTACACCCACCGGAAGAAATGGGGTAGTGCTATTCTAAGCCGACACTACGCACTACTTATACCATGCGCATTATTCCCACTGGTTAAGAAGAAGCTATCGATCGCCACTTTCACACAATTCAGACAAAATTGGCTTGCTCATAATCACATATGTGTTATATTCGTAGGTTCGATTGCAAACGGCGCACATACAAATACTACTTCCCACGTGGTCAGCTTGACATAACTGGGATGCGGCATGCGGCGGCTGCCCTGCTCGGGTCACGTGACCACAGGAACCTCTGTACCATGGATGTGGGGAACGGAGTCACGAGGTTTATTAGACAGATATATCGAGCTGATATAGTGTCTGTGGATGGGGGAGTTGATGAACGTAAGGATTTTTGAGTATAGGTTTTTTTAATTCATTAGGTTACGAATATACTTAAAGGCGTAGAAATGGTCTTAAAATACAATTTGTTTAATGAGAGTATCATAACATTACGTATATCCAACAACAACAAAACGTATATTCAATTTTTATTTGATTTATCTTTGATTGACTCTGAAAATGGAAATATTGTATTACTGTATCAATAATAAAGTAATTTACTAACTATATATTGGTTGTAGATATGTAGGTTACCATGTTCTATTACAATACAATAGAATTATGTCGTATCCTTCATCCTGTTCATATTTCTCTCTCGATCATGCAGTTTTGCCGAAAACATTAAGAAATTAATGGGCAATATTCTTATTAAAATAACATAACATATACTCATGGTTATAAATCCCTAGAAGGGGTAGCCAGAGCTAAGGAATTAGAAATTCCTCAGCCACTTTTGGAAGATGAGTGGGGAAAAGATGGTAAAAATAAATGTTTTTGGTAATGGGTCTCCAACCGCATCGCCCAAAAATCACTTAATAAGCCCTTATGCCCTTAGTCGCCTCTTACGATCACCCACGGGTAGAAATGGGGTAGTGCTATTCTAAGCCGACACTACACAGCAAATTTAAAATAATATGTAAATGATCTAAATAATCCAATATTTCAGCCACCTCAATGTTCTACCTACTAATCGAAGGCAACGCATTTCTGTGGCACCAAATCAGATGTATATTTGGTATCCTGTTACTTGTTGGGCAAAAGAGAGAGAAGCCGGACATTATGGAGCGACTTTTGGATGTGGAGAATAATCCTTGGTGAGCTGCTTAAAGGAATCTATTAAAATAGACAGGAAACCTATGGATAACAAAAATACATACATACATATACTCACGGCTATAAATCCATAAAAGGGGTAGCCAGAACTAAGGAATTAATAATTCCTCAGCCACTTTTGGAAAGTTTAGTGGGGAAATGATGGTAAAGTAAAGGTTGGTGGTGATGGCTCTTCAACCGCATCGCCCAAAAATCCCTTAAAAGCCCCAATACCGTTAGTCGCCTTACGTACACCCACCGGAAGAAATGGGGTAGTGTTATTCTAAGCCGACACTACACGGCAACGGCACGGATAACAAAAATGTATATGTCGCAGGAAAATCGTCAAACTCGTTAACTTATAAGTTTCCTAGGAAACTTGTAAGTTGACGGAAATCCGTCAAACAGCATGTGAATTTACATCTTACCTGATAGTTTTTAGGAAACTTGTAAAATAACGGACTCACCTTAGGAAAATTGTAAGTGGGGATCATTTTTGACAAGTTTCCTAGTTTTGAATTTATAATTTAGGAAATTTGTAAGCCTCTCTTCGCCTAAGTAATGGCTGCTTGTGAAATTGTTAATAGAACCAGTTACTTATGATGGTTGGTTAAGAAGTGAGTTGAGTAAAGAAAAGAAACATGAATTTAAAGATGTGACAATGTTTTGATATTTTCAAATATCAATGAGGAACTTGACTAAAAAGGGTTTCCTAGCCAAGGTCTTACGTAATAATAAACGAAAACTTCGAATAATTGATAACGATAACGGTTTTTTGCACTAGTTTCCATTTGTTAAACAACCAACCTTCTCACTTGCTTTTCATACACGCACATCACAGTAGCGAATTACTACTAAAATTAGAAGGTTGCGCTGGGTATGCAGCTACTTCACCCAACAATCACTTAAAAAGCCTTTGGTTTCCTCTTACGACAACCGCGGGACAAAATATTACGAATGCTGTAAATTTGAAGGTGTTTAAAAACTTACAAGCATCGGTTAAGAATAACACTAACATATTTCTGGCGGTAACCTATAACAATGGATGTCATTGAAGGCGATGCCGTAGGAGATCTATCGCCAAGAATGTTTACATTACAATCTTTTCCCATTTAACTTCCAAAAGTAGCTAAGAAATTTCTTATTCCGACGGTCAGGCTAACCACCCTTTGTAGGGATTTATTGCGACGAGTATAGGTATGTATGTATCGAAATAAAAACGCTCTTTAAAAAATGATCCAGAAGGTATTCATACTATATGACTATTAAGTGTCACGATATATACTCGCACAATTTATATTTAATAAATACTCTTAAAACATTTTAATTTTAAGTCAGTGACATCAAATAATAACAAATTAATAGATTAGCATTTGTAAAGCAAGGAAAATATTAGTTTTAATTGTCGAGTTGTCAAGACGCGCGAATGCGTCATGTCACGTGACCGCCGCCAGCCAATCCGCATTGACTAACATCTCTTCGCGCCATCAGTGCTGCATTGACAACTTTCCTACCGGGATTCAGGAAACTTGTAAATTTCCTAAACTACAGAATTTTAAATTCGGAAACTTGTCAAAAATTATCCCCACTTACAATTTTCCTGAGGTGAGTTCGTTATTTTACAAGTTTCCTAAAACCCATCAGGTAAGATGTAAATTCGCATGCTGTTTGACGGATTTCCGTCAACTTACAAGTTTCCTAGGAAACTTATAAGTTAACGAGTTTGACGATTTTCCTGCGACATATACATAAATGGAATAAAAGCTATGAAGTGTCGGCTTATATAGCACTTTAATTCTCGTAGGTGTAAGAAGGAGGCGAGTAAGGGTATTGGTTATCTTACATAGGGCTTATCATGTGGTTTTTGGGCGATGCTGTTGGAGACCCATCATCACTAACAACCTATATAACTTTTTTTCCTATCTCAGCTTCCAAAAGTAGCTGAGGAATTTTTAATGTGATTCTAAATTAAGGTCTTTTAGTAACCGTTTTAAGGTAAGGATTTATAGCCTTCAAGAATAGATGTATGTTTATAGAATAGAATAGAAAACTGTATTTGTCACACAGTGATTCTTATTCTATAATTTTGAAATAATTTTTACGAAAATTCCGCAGACGGAGGAGACTTTTACTCCCTTAGTAATGTTAGTGCCTTTGCAGTAAAAAATTGCCGTACAAATTATAATTTCTCAACTTTAAACTCCTAAGTAAAAATGAAGAAATTAAAAATAAATTCGACATAAACTTGGAAAGGGATAGAAAACTTTTTTCAAGAAGTTTTATGGTTGTGGTTGGTAAACGGTGAGGGAAAAAATTCGTGAGGAAACCCACATGGCTAATTAGGCTATTTGACTGTAATAAAAATATACATTTCTTTTATTTCATTAGTCTTAATATTTCTTTTTTGGAGCAATATGTAATAATGCGAGATAAAAATATTGCATAATTTCACTAAAACCCGTCTTCTAAGATAAGTATTTTTGATGCAACTGTCACGTGACTAAAAACGACCGTGATTGGCTATTTATATAATGACGTAGATTGCGCATAAACAGACTGTGTATCGCTTCGCTCATTGGTGTTTAATGCGGAATTGACGTCATTTGTGCTACAGCCGCCATATTACTTAAAGTCGCGTTTTCGCGGCACATTTGAATATTGCATTTTCTTTTTCGATTTTTTTATAAAATAGCTAAAATGAAGACAGAAAAATATTTTTTTAGGGCTCCTTAGAAACAAATTAACACCGTAAGATAGTTTTCAAAACTTAGTCAAATAGCCTATTGTACTTACCCCTAAGGCTAGGGCTGCCATCACCTGATCTGCCGACGCCGGACGAACACGGCAAAAAACTCGGACATTTGGGCGAAATTTCGTTTTTTCCCCGGACGCCGAATTTTAGCAAAAAAAAAATCCATATTTTTTTAAAATTTTATTCGTTCTTATTAAAATAGTATGAAGTTGGTAGGCACGCATGTTTAAAATATAACTCTTACTGTGGTAACAAAATAATTATTGAACACTCGTTTTTAGGTATCAATCAAATTATTAAATAATAGGTACGTAGGTAGCTACTTCTATAAATTAACTATACTAAGAGACTAAGGCCCACTTTAACCAAAGAAGAAACCGTGTTCAGATTTAGCGAGTTTCTTTCTTTCGTCCATTGCTGCGTGACAAGTGAAAAAACTCTCTCTACGTTGGCGTTATGGGCTGGAATGCAAAAGTAGTACTGAGCAATTTTTAGTAATTCCGAGTATAAGTGTGAGATGGGGGTTTTGAAAAAATTCAGCCAAAGCTGATTGGCGCTTAAAAGCTTATCGCCGTCAGTGTTTAAGCTGTACGCTTTTAAGTTGGCCCATTCATCTAACAGCTTTGTGTCATCAATATCTATATTGATTTCCTTGAGGTAAATGACTGGTTTTTCAACATCAGACCACGGAGTACTTTCAGTGATGTTTGGCAACATCATCCAGTTGAATTTGTCGAAGTCCTTCATTGGTTTTTCCCACTTTTCTATGTAGGCTTTCATTTGTTTGTAAAAATGTGTAAAAAATTTTTTAAACTCTATTTTTGTGTTTTCGTTTTGTTTATTTACAATATTTTGAGCTTTGAGAGGCACAAAGTTTTCATTTATTCTGTCTTCTAACGTTTTATTCAAAAATATCAATATGTTTTCGATTTCGATAATGGAGTTATCGCTTTTCTCCAATTGCTCGATTTTCCCATGGAAAACGTACATCACTGAATGTATCAGAAACATATATGCCTCTGATAGAGGGTCATCAAAAAATTTACTAAGATTTATTTCAAGTTATCGCTTACCAATAAAAAAGTGGGTTTCCCCTGATGACAAAAGAGTCCGGGTTTCACCCGGACTCTTTTAAAAACCCCGCCCGGACGTCCCCCGGACGCCCACCAAACTAGGACAAATCCGGGGAAACCCGGACGGATGGCAGCCCTACCTAAGGCCAACCCCTTCGGGGATATAGGGCGTTGCGTTTTGAGTTTGTATGGGGAAACTGTTATTATTTTGTGACTCGGATTATTCTGACAATATTTTATGTTCTGTTTGTTGAGTCATTTTAGACTTTTCGAAGTTTTGTGTCGAAAATAAAGCAATTTTTAAATGCACTAATAAAAAAAATACTGTAATTCGTATAATTCCTTATTTATTCTATTATACATCAACAAACAAATACCTACTTGATGACTATGTATTATTTTAATGTTTCAGCAAACCCCAGTATAGTCTAGCCTTAGACTTACCGTTAAATCTATTCCATTGCGCGTATGACATAGAAGATTCTATACAATGGGTGTATGACAGAGAAGAGCTAAAGTATGTCATACAAGAATTGCAGGCGTTTTGGACCATGCATAATATTAAGTAAGACATATTTATTATTCTGCAATATATGGTTAGTGCTATTCTAAGCCGACACTACTCAGCACTTTTACATACAATACAATATCACAGTAACATATTATAACTACTTATATTTTAACATTCCTACGACTTTTTTTCTGCATAAGCCACTAACTTCATAATAAATAAACATACATACATATACTCACGGCTATACCCTTGAAGGGGTAGCCAGAGCTAAAGAATAAAAAAATCCTTAGCCACCTTTGGAAGTTGCGTGGGGAAGAGATGGTGAAATAAAGGTTGTTAGTGATGGGTCTCTAACCACATCGCCCAAAAATCCCTTTTAAGCCCTAATACCGTAAGTCGCCTCTTACGTACACCCACCTGAAGAAATGGGGTAATGCTATTCTAAGCCGACACTACACAGCTTAATAAATAAAGGAAAGAAAAATTTAGACACCGGCGGCGATCGAACCCACGACCTCCGGGTATACGCCCCCGTCGCTCTGCCAATTGAGCTATAGTGTCAGAGAGTTGAGTGCAGTGTTGTTTTCTTTTCTTTCCTTTATTTATTCTTAACTAGCTGACCCGACAGACTTCGTACTGTAAATTTGCTTATGCTAAACTTTGGGCGTTTTTTCCGGTACTCTGAGTTCAATCAGGCGTGAATATTTTATTGGTCAATTTTTTCTGGGATAAAAAGATCCTATGTTGTAATTTGGGTCATTATCTAGCATTCTGCTAAATTTCATTCATATACATTCTGTAATTGAGAAGCCTTTTTACCTCAAACACACAAATATCTAAACTTTCGCATTTATAATATTAATAGGATAATCCCCACATTAGGTTTTCATGATCAAAACATTCTAATCACTAACTACATGTTTGTTATAATATCTGTCTAATACATTTTATGATATATTCTTTTTTTATGACGACGTGATAGCTCAATGGGTAGAACACCGGTTATCGTGCAAGCGACTAGAGTTCAAATTCCGGGTCGTGCCTACACCAATTTGTCTTTTCTAAAGATATATGTGTGGTTAATTTATCATGGTTGTTAACGGTGAGGGAAAACATCGTGAGGAAACCCACATGGCTGAGTTGTACTTAGTCATGTGACAGTGTATTCGTACAAAACGGCGATAGGCCTGCCCCCTATCACGTGAGTACACTGTCCATGCAAAACGTGGGTACTCTGAACACCAGGTGACAAAGTCACGTGATGTTCAGAAGTATTATTACCTCTGCCAACCCCTTCGGGGATATTCGGCGTGAATGTTTATGTTATGTAATGTTATTCTTTTTTTATTTTCAGAGCAACAATGATAAAAGACTGTATCAGCGAGTTAGAGAAAGATTACCAGAAAGTTGCCAATCAGAAAGAGATGGAAGTAGACAGCGGTGTCGCGTGTGAGCGAGACAGTATTATATCGTACGACGAATGTTTGTTGCAAGGAGTCAAACCTAAGGTTTATAAGCCTTTAATGGAAAGAGATACTTGTTGTAAGTATAGCTTTAAGTAATTTATATTAAGATATATAGCTGAAGGGTTGGCAGAGTAACTTACTAGATACAACGATTGTGATTTTTCTTTTGGAATTTGGATATATACAAACATACATATAGGTACTCACGGCTATGATTCCCAAAACGGGGTAGCCAGAGCTTTGGAATGAGAAATTCCTCAGCCACTTTTGGAAGTTGATTGGGGAAAAGATGGTAATAATAAATGTTTTCGGTGACAGGTCTCCAACCACATCGCCCAAAAATCACTTGAAAAGCCCCTATACCCTTAGTCGCCTCTTACGATCACCCACGGGTAGAAATGGCGTAGTGTTATTCTAAGCCGACACTACGCAGCGATATTGTGTTTTTATTAAATCGATTTTTTACTTTTCTATATTCAAATGAATACCGAATTGTTAATATTCTACCGTTTAACGAATATTTGCAGAATTGATGTTGCATCTACTATTTTTCTAACCTTTATAATATAATTTACTTAAAATACTTGGTTTTGCCTGCATAATGTATTAGCGTAACGGGCTGTACTTCACTTGGTACTAGTGCACTGTCACATTACTAAGAATTCTTAGTTTAGTTAAAAGTTTCTTCCAATGAGACATAATAGTCAAAAACATTGATGAATAAAAACACAAATATTTAAAATAAATTTTAATTTTGATTGACTTAAACACCTGTTTTTTCTTTTGCAGTGAGCCTGGAAGACCGTATAGAATACTATAAGAAGAAAAGAAAAATCGATACTTGAATATATTTTTATTATTATTTATGTTGTTTTTTTCCTCGCTGGGAATAGCACTACCCTGTGTAAGTGATTTTTGGGCAACGTGTCTTGGGACCCATCACTTGCTAAATTATCCCTAATCAAATATTATAAAGGGCAGAAAGGGATAACAAAAGCTTGAGAATGAGAAATTCCTCAGCCACTTTTGGAAATTTAGTGAGCAAACATAACATAATATAAACGTTCACGGCGAATATCCCACAAGGGGTTGGCAGAGGTACTAATACTTTAGTCTTTGGTGTTCAGAGTACCCACGTGGACAGTGTACTCACGTGATAGGGGGCAGGCCTATCGCCGTTTTGTACGAATAAACTGTCACATGACTATGTACAACTCAGCCATGTGGGTTTCCTCACGATGTTTTTCATCACCGTTAATAACCATGATAAATTAACCGTACATATGTCTTAAGAAAAGACAAATTGGTGTAGGCCCGGCCCGGGAATTGAACACTAGTTGCTTGCACATTAACCGGTGTTCTACCCATTGAGCTATCACGTCGTTTTTTAGTGAGAAAATAATTGGATATGTGGGTGATTCATAAACTCTAGCTTATAAAATCTTCTACCTACTTCACATATCGTTTGTTATACTCCTTCTAGACAAATACAATTTGGATCTGTCAAATGGAAATGGAAAAATGGTCAAGAAGCTGGTTAGAACGGAGAGATAATTCTAACAAAGTTTTTTAATAAGGAACTTCAATGAGCCCGAGCATACACACAATGGCAAAAGTGTAGCTTTTTAGGTGATTTTTAGGCGATGTAGCTGGAAACCCATCAATACCCTTAATTTTACAATCATTTTGCAAAATCATCCCTAATCAACTGCCAAACTTTGCTGAATATTTTATAATCCTGCTGTTCTGGCTTCCCATTCTCAGGATTGATAGCCGTGAGTATATTTATGTAAATACTTCGCTCCTCTAATGCCGTCCTATTCTAGTATGTTTTCCTTATTATGGTTATTCTAATCCCTGTTTTGAGCCTTACTTTAAGTAGGTTCCAAGTTTTAGGTTAAGTAAATGATATATTTAGAGATACCAGCAAGACGATAAAAATAATAATATACACAAAATGCTGCTTGCCATTTGTTATGTTACTTATTCCCCCGTAAAAGGAGCGTGTGAGAAATTAGATGCTGACAAATTATGTATTAACAATCTTTCTGTATCTCACTTCTCTCGTGTCGTTTACACAGGTTATGCTGACATTAATGGTATTTATTTTAGGTATTATATATAATAGGTATTTATTATAAAAAACGAAACCATATTAATGTCGTCATGTTTGTCTGTCTGTGTGTCACACCAATTTATTTTCATGGCTGTTGAGACTAGGTGGTTGAAAATTGTAAACCGCTTCAAGGTTATAGGCCAAAATAAAAATAATGGTGCTCCTCATATATGGAAAAAGATTAAAACAAGTTTTTTTTAATTCATAGAACCCGCACAGGTGAAATATTTTTAATTAAGTCTTTGAAAATTATGTCGGGAGTATCAAAATTTATTTTTGTATATAAATAGAGTTTAAGTGGTAAAATGTGTGTCCTCCCCCTTCTAACTTTTGAAAGAAAAAGTCACAAATATAAATTCAATGTGTGACCTCAACAAGAACTAACATCGAAAATTGGTTTGACAGAATATGCTCAGCAGTTTCTGAGATATACCACAATTCGTAAAGTAGCTGTGTAGTGTCGGCTTAGAATAGCACTTACGGTATTGGGGCTTTAAAGGGATTATTGGGCGATGCGGTTGGAGACCCATCACCAACAACCTTTATTTTACCATCTTTTCCCCACTCAACTTTCCAAAGGTGGCGGAGGAATTTCTCATTCCATAGCTCTGGCTACCCCATCTGAGATACCCCAGCAGGGATTTATACGCCGTGAGTATATGTATGTATGTATGTTGTAAAGCTGCAATGTAACTTCGCATTTCATACCAACACAAAAATACAATAAAAAAACAAAAATAAGTTCTGGCTCTAAAACTGCATATGTTATTCTTGATATATCGCTTTGCTTGCCTATACCTAGTACTAAAATATCCTCCACTCCCGATCGACTCTCACTTGGCCGTTTTATTGTATTATCATTTTCATACTATCTCTGCTGTAGGATAACCTTTTTTGCTATAAAATTTGAGACGTTTTGGTTCACAAAAGTTGAGTCTTAAATCATACAACATAAGGGTAAGGGTAAAAGCGTCAAATAGTACCCCTAATAATAAGGAGTTGGATGGAAATAAAATACGAAAACTATTAAAAAACATACATATAATTAAAAATGAAACATTTTACAAAAATATATTTACACGCGTATAACACATTGTTAAATTTACAACTAAAAAATCGATGGACATTTTATTATTACTAAGGAACGTTACATGATTTAAAAATATTTTACAAATCCTTATTCGGAACTTTATTTTATATTAACAGAATTTATATTGTGCGTCATGGCGTAAAATGATTAATCAGTAAAAAGTTTACTCAGTGACTGATGATATTCGTATTGAGTCAGAGTTGATATGTTCCCAAGTAGGCTTTGATTCCAGTCTGTATAAAATCAATTCAGCAACTACACTGTCACGTGACTAAGCTTGATCTCTGCAATTTTGTTTCCTCACAATGAAACCTTGATAAATTATTCACACATATGACTTGAGAAAAACACATCTTATTCTTTAATTTTTAATCCAGTCAAAAATAAGGCCTTATTGGTCATTTTAAATTTGGAAGGAGTTAAGAATGTTTTAGAATCTAGAGATGCGGCTAGTAATTTTCTTCATGATTTTACTTTATTAGTTCTCCTATTACAGCCGATAGTTATTTAGCCCTAGCTAAAGGTTTTCAAGAATTAGAGCCGTGAGTATATGACTTTAGAAATCTTGAAACTGACGGTAAATAAAAGTTTTTAAAAGCAAAGCTATAAACGAACAATCTTACTCAGATTACTTTGTCTTTTAAGTTTATAATTGCACTTCAATATATACTTAAGTATTTTGCTGCGTAGCTGTGTAGTGTCGGCTTAGAATAGCACTACCCCATTTCTTCCGGTGGGTGTACGTAAGAGGCGACTAACGGTATTGGGGCTTTTAAGGGATTTTTGGGCGATACGGTTGGAGACCCATCACCAACAGCCTTTATTTTACCATCTTTTCCCCATTCAAATTTCAAAAAGTGGCTGAGGAATTTCTAATTACTAAGCTCTGGCTACCCCTTCTAGGGATTTAAAGCCGTGAGTATATTTATGTATGTATGTATTTTGAAGTTCATTTCTTAATTACGTTTTTAGTATATAAAATAAGGCATTACGGTTTTTTTTATCACAATTAGTATATCTCCAACTCTTATTAACAGAGGAGCAAGCACGAGTTTCAACTAGTTATCGCGTAGTATAAAGCAGCCATCTCTTACACACTAACTTGGTATCGTATACTGCCATCTCATTTAAACCGTTATTGCCCTTCAGAAGTGCAAGTACGAACGCAATTTTATCGACACGATAACGGTTAGAATGAGATGGCAGTATACGATACTAAGTAAGTGTGTAAGAGATGGCTGCTTTATCCCGCGCGATAACTAGTTTAAACACCGCTCGTACTAGCCTAGCTGGACACAAAATTAGTCTTTATTTTTATTTATTTCCAAAGACGTATATCATAAAACGTATCATAAGACGTTATCATAAAAATAAACTGTATTTTATTAAATTACTTAAGACGTTCGTAGCGTTATATACATTAAAAGAACTGGGTATTTAAAAATAATATTAATGATATAATTTTTTGCAATTTTTGCTGATTTACAAACATTAAAAATTAAAACATATTTTTAATAAGACTATAATAGTGAAAACTGTTATTAAATTAGTAATTAAACTGAGTTTAGAGATTTAATTAAATAGAATGAAAAAACATTTGATCCCCTAACAGTCGGAAATTAACAAAAATAACGTGATGAATAATCTTATTAAAATATGTTAAGTAGTTACAAATAATTACAATGTTACATCTAAATTCATCGCTTAAATTCAAAAATATCAGATTACAAATGCGATTCATTTTCAGGTCATGTGACTTTGAAATTAAAATAACCACAGATAAAAAAATTAGTTTTTAGAATATACTAAACTTAGTAAAACTGCTGTTGAGACTTATCAATTAAGGAAAGAAAAATTTCGACAATAGCGGGACTCAAACCCGCAACCTTCTGGTCTACACCCCCGGTCGTTCTGCCAACTGAGCTATGGTGCCAAGTAACCACTGTTGCTAAATTTGTCAATTCTTGCTTCTTAACACTTTACTGGTGTCTAAATTTTCCTTTCCTTAATTGATTAGTAAATGACTCGATACATTTCAAACCTGTTTAAGTCCACAAATATTCACTTTTGGAGAAACGTGGATACCACTTTTAAACATAATAAGCATAAACGTTCACGCCGAATATCCCCGAAGGGGTTGGCAGAGGTACTAATACTTCTGAACATCATGTGACTTTGCCACCTGGTGTTCAGAGTACCCACGTTTTGCATGGACAGTGTACTCACGTGATAGGGGGCAGGCCTATCGCCGTTTTGCACGAATAAACTGTCACATGACTAAGTACAACTCAGCCATGTGGGTTTCCTCGCGATGTTTTCCCTCACCGTTAACAACCATGATAAATTAACCACACATATGTCTTTATAAAAGACAAATTGGTGTAGGCCCGACCCAGGATTTGAACACTAGTCGTTTGCACGATAACCGAGTGTTCTACCCACTGGGCTATCACGGTTGTTTTTAAACAATTTGAAACAAAAACCATTTCCATTTATTTAGGCCTAAATATGTAACAAACTATGGGACTCAGAATAGTAAGAACTTTGCCGAATTATTCAGTTAAATGCTTTCACTAAAAATGTACAAATTGATTTGGGGTGGACAGGTGGGTAGGCAGGTTTGAAATGTATCGACTCAAATAAATGAGAACATGAGGTTTCATGCACAAGCAAGTCTCATATGCTGTTGTGACGTTATTTTAGACATCAAAGCAGATAATATGATATTTTACATATTGGTAAAACATTTTTAATTTATTTTTTTAATCAATTGATTTAAAACAGACAGATATACAAAAATTATTGCCTTGACCACGTATCTTTAAAATATCCAATAAGGACGAAATATATGAAAGACAATATGTCTTTCACGCAAGTTAAAGAGTAAAATATTTTACAAAAATTAATATCTATTTTAAAGTATGTTATTAGAACTAATATCACTTTTTGAGCTTTCACTTTCACGCGTTGCTTAGTAGTTCACTGAAACAATAAAAAAGAATACAAATTCATTTTTTTTAATTTATTCTATGCCTAAAAATAAAAAAAAGTGCATGGGACATTTTTGAAGCGTAAACAATACTTGTGATGGATGCCCCACTCTTCCATAACACTATATGAATAAAGAATATTAATGTCGTGAAGTGTCGGCTTAGAATAGTTCTATCCCATTTTTCCCGTGGGTCTCCGTAAGAGGCAACTGAAGGGCTTTTTTATTTCTACCATCTGGTCTTCTATCATCTTCCAAATGTGGCTGAGGAGTTACTAGCTCTGATTTGGGATTTATGGCCGTTAGTATATGTACGTATCTTTTTCCCACTTAACTACTAAAAGTGGCTGAGGAATTTCTTATTCTGAAGGTCTGGCTAACCCTTATAAAAAAAAAAACATTAATTTGCCAATACATGAGTATAAATGGTGGTGTATAAAATAAAGGCCTATGCATGTACTGCCAGTAAGGCGTGCAAATTTTTAAACATTAAAATTATTGATAAATTTTTTCGACATATCTTAAAACTACTACAATAACATTGTCTGTCATACTAAAAATAAAAAAATAAAGTTAAAACATTATTAAAATTTTGTAAGGCAACACATGTCCAAATATTACCAATTTTATTAAAATTAAAATGTCATGAAAAAATAAAGAAAAGAAAAAAAAACCATAATTATTATATTATAAAGTAAATCAGGGCAACACATGTCAAAATATTATATAAACTTTATTACAATTTCAATGTCATAAAAAATAAAAAAAGGAAAAACATAGTTAAAATTTAAAAGTCAAATATTGCAATTTTTAATAAAGTCATCAATTGTATAGAAACAGTTTTTCCCTTCTAGGGATTTGTTGAAACAGCAAAGATACACTGGCCAGTACACCTTGCTGTGTACCAACTTATAATTGTATCTATGCTTAACTCGAAAAACATTTACAGGCCGCGATGTAGGATATGAGTGAGACGCTGTTATGTGCGAGTGAGTCCGCAGTAGTGTGCGCTCTAACAGTACTCCCACACACATACAAATCGGTTGAACTATCGTCACAAAATGTACTGAGATCAGAAAAATAAAATTGCTTTAATCAAGTAAGTCCCATGGTAAAAGTTGTTCTAAATAATCTCCCTAACAACTCTTTTTTTGCTTATCACCCCTCTTATGTTACTGTTTAAGATCGAAAGTTAAAAATTTGTTTTAGAACCTACAAACATACTCACGCTGCTATGTGCGAGTGAGTCCGCTGTAGTGTGCGCTCTAACAGTACTTCCATAGATTTATAGTCATGAATTAATATATGTATGTACTCACTTAGTCAGTTCTCTCGTAGTCATAGGTCCAGTCAGTCCGGACCTCGAACGGGACCTACTCAACTGCGCTCGCCTTTCAGCTGTTGAGATAAAAGTACTGTTAATATCATCATCATCATCTTCTGGACATCAGCTTCCAAGTTAATATCATCATCATCATCTGCATTCATTGATGGATATAGGACGTCTATCAACATTATTATGTATATCAGGAAGCCTAGCACGAGCGATATTTCATCGTCACGATGTCAGTTAGAATGAGATGAAAGTAATCGATACTTTGTAAGTGCGAAAGAGATGGCTGTTTATACCACGCTATATCTAGTTAAAAGTTCGCTCGTGCTAGCCTTGCAGCAATAGATGTAATTTCGTTAAAATACATCTGGTTTGTCCTTGAAGAAATAGATATACAAATTATTATATCTAAGAATACCATATATATTTTAAGATTAAATTAAAGATTTAGTAATACAACAAAACCAAAACGGCGATAGGCCTGCCCCCTATCACGTGAGTACACTGTCTAAGCAAAACGTGGGTACCTTCTCTGGAAACTAGATGGCGCTTGCCATGTGAGTTCAGGAGTATTGGTACCTCTGCCAACCCCTTCGGGGATAAAACGGCGTGAACGTTTACGTTTAATACAACAATACAAGACAACATCAAAAGCAAATCCTGTTGTAATTTACGACTTATTTCACTTCTTACCGTATTACGAAGCTTGTAACTACAGACCAAAAAATATGAAAAATAATATAAAATTTTAAACTTAGAGAAGAAGGAACAAGCAACATAACACATACAGATATAGCAAAGAATCAAGCTAGTTTTTTGGATACTAACTTTTTCAATATTATTTGCACACAGATTATAATAAAATTTTGGAAACTTATATTAAAGTTCCATTTAACATTCATGCAATTTACTCATGTTTTATGGAAAATAGTCAGTCAGTGAAAGTTGTAATTGAATCACATATTACTTTAAGTAAAACATAAAAAAAAACAATACTTTTTATGATTGTCCCATTTTTTGACAAAAAATGACTTTTCTTCTTTCTCAAAATCAATATAAGTATTTTTTTATAAATTTACAGATTTAAAAAGAGTTAGAAATGTTAAAAAGAAATTATGCCATGAATTTAACGTAAATATAGTTTTTATTGCAATAAACCAACATGAGTTTTCATGTAGAAAAAAAAACTCGTTTTGAAAAGAATCTTTCTCTTTCAATAATAAGTGATTCGTTAACACAAGACAACAATCATTCGTCATACAAAAACATATATAAACTTGTCTGTATTTAAGTAGTGTGACTTCTTCGTTCTTCTTATGACTCCGTTCGGTCATCCCAAGCGATGTTTTGCATTCTGTATTGCCATTTTGAATGAAATTATCAAATATTATTTATTTAGGAAAGTAATTTATGCTGTGTAGTGTCGGCTTAGAATAGCACTACCCCATTTCTTCCGGTGGGTGAACGTAAGAGGCGACTATCGGTATTGGGGCTTTTAAGGGATTTTTGGGCGATGCGGTTGGAGACCCATCACCAACAACCTTTATTTTTACCACCTTTTCCCCACTATCATTTCCAAAAGTGGCTGAGGAATTTCTTACATCTTAGCTCTGGCTACCCCTTCTAGGGATTTATAGCCGTGAGTATATGTATGTATGTATGTTAGGAAAGTCGTGTAGTGTCGGATTAGAATCGCACTAACCAATTTTCACGTGGTCTTGGAACTTTTTAAGTGATCGTTGGGCGATGTGGCTCCAACCATGTTTTATTTTACAATCTGTTCCTAATTTAATATCAGTGGCTCATGAATAATTTATTCTGAATATATCGCCTACTCTTAAGGGGATTTATCATGTAAAAAGAAACACTAATTAAAAAAAAAATAACAATTACTATATGCTGCGATAAAACAAAAATTATGATTAACGTAAATCGTTGACATACAAGTTGTATACTAAATAACAAATAAAGAGTGCGGTAGCAAGTGAACGCGTAGATGATAAGCTAAGTAAGTCTAAGTTAGCTTATCACACTACACTTTCACTTCCTTCGGTTCTTTTCCGTGTTACTTAAATTACCCCAGTGCCTCTACGAAGACTTAATGTAAGTTGTGAGAAGCCTATGGATGAAGGTGGTATGGTCTTTGTCGCCATCTTATATTTAGAGGAGGGAGGCCCTTGTCCATCAGTGGTTGTAAATTTTTTGAATACCGTTTAATTGTTGTGCCTCTACAAAAGGCTAAAAATATATACGCCTGATTTCTGAATTGAGATTTCCAGATGAGAGCATCTTAAGTATCGTTCTGTTGCATTGAAATCTTAACAACTGAATGAGACAAAACGATAGTTAAGTCGTTATCTGCTTGAATACTCAATTCAGAAATCGGGAGATAATCAATGGAATAAAATGACAGCTAAAGTACAGTTTTCATGCATACCTTCATGAAACTGTTGCACTATCGTATGAATCATCCCATTTTCAAAGTCCATTTCTATGTGAGAATGAGAGCGTGCAAAAGTGAACCAACAATGAGATAATGTGAAATAGGTGATTATGAAAAGTAGAACCCAAATTCACACAAAATTGGAAGGCGATATCACATTTATATAAGGTGTGACCTTATGAATAAATGTTTAAAAACTCTAACTTGGCATAAAGATAAAAGTATAATTTTGGAAGACAAACATTTTAAAAATTCTGTCCGTTTTAAAAATTCTTATGTAAGCTAAGTACTCTATCAAACCTATATTACTCAACCTTAAGTGACTTTCTAGGGGTCATCAATTTATTTTAAATCTGTTAAACACATCCCTAAGTACAAATAACATAAAATTTAGCTTACGTGCTCTCTGATTTATGAACCGAAATTTCCATAGGCCATTTTAAAATTGAACCTTAATCTATGGAAACTGTCTTCCACAATACAGGATTTTATATCCATCGAAAGGTGATTAAAGTTTTAGTCGTAGGTCTATCTATGCTATTCAAGAACAGTCCGTAAAAATATTTTAGGTGATGTGCAAGCAAAATATACTGAATTCTAATATATTAAGTAAAATTGTTAACCATCCCAATGAATATTTTTGACATACAAAAGTTCAAGTTCCCTGAGCGAGTATACACACTACATAATGTTTAAACGACATTTTTCATTTAATTTGAGCATGAATTTATCACATAAAGATATCGTCTATAAACTGATTTTTTAATTTTTTTACATTTAATGTATATAGTATAATTAAAAATATTAGTATATAATATAATGCCGTGTAGTGTCGGCTTAGAATAGCACTACCCGATTTCTTCCGGTGGGTGTACGTAAGAGGCGACTAACGGTATTGGGGCTTTAAAGGGATTTTTGGGCGATGCGGTTGGAGACCCATCACCAACCACCTTTATTTTACCATCTTTTCCCCACTAAAATTTCCAAAAGTGGCAGAGGAATTTTTAATTCCTTAGCTCTGGCTACCCCTTCTAGGGATCTGTAGCCGTGAGTATATGTATGTATGTATATAATATAATAATATATATTTACCTCCTGCAACTCTCGGGTTGGCTTTCTTTCTTGGTCGTTCTCTACTAAACGCTGAACCGCTCTGTAATGCTTCCATTAAACTGAAATACAAAAATAGGTTATTTAAAGACAAGTTTGCCGTGTAGTGCCGGCTTAGAATGTCATTACCCCTTTCTACCCACGGGTTTCGTAAGAGGCGACTAAGGGTATTGGGGCTTTTTTTGGATTTTTGGGCGATGCGGTTGGAGACCCATCACCAAAAACCTTTATTTTTACCATATTTCCCCACTTAACTTCCAAACGTAGCTGAGGAATCTATAATTCCTTAGCTCTGGCTACCCCTTCTAAGGAAATATAGCCGTGAGTATATGTATGTATGTTATTAAAGACAAACGATTCGGAGCACGCAAAGAATAAAATAACAAGTGGCTTAATTCACTCCTTACTACATCAGTTTCAGAGATAAGCCGGAAGACTAAGTATGGGCCCAACTCGATTAGAGAATATATTTCTCTTCTACATGTGGAAAGAGCAAAGATATACTGGCCAGTACACCCTGCTGTGTACCAACTTATCATTTGTATTTATGCTTAGCTCGAAAAACATTTACATACCGCGATGCAGGATATGAGTGAGACGCTGCTATGTGCGAGAGAGTCCGCAGTAGTGTGCGCTCTAACATGACTCCCACACATATACAAATCGGTTGGATTATCGTCACAAAATGTACTGAGATCAGAAAAATAAAATTGCTCTAATCAAGTTAGTCCCATGATAAAAGTTGTTCTAAATAATCTCCCTAACAATCCTTTTTTTGCTTATCACCCATCTTATGTTACTCTTTAAGATCAAAAGTAAAACCAAAAAAAAAAAATTGTTTTAGAACCCACAAACATACTCACACCATCAATTCCCATTTCTTTTGTACCTAACAATAAAATCTATATTTTAGAAAAAAAATATATTTACCTGTCCATAACTCCATCTTGCGTGCGTTCCATATCGACAAACTGCTTATATCTCAGTTGTCTATCTCTTCTCTCTCTTTCCGCCGCAGCCTTTGCCTCTGCAGCTCTAGCTAGGCGAGAGGTTACTTCGCGACACGATATTACTTCTTGGTGGGCAGTCTGTATGAACAATAATAAATAAATAAATATAGACATATAACACTGAACAAGATAGTCTTTAGAAAGAATGAATGACCTATATATAAATGACATGCAAGACTTACGCTCAATTTCTGAATTGAGTATTCCAACTGAGAACAACTTAAGTATCGTTCTGTCGCATTGAAATCTTAACAACTGAATGAGACAAAACTATACTTAATTTGTTCTCAGCTTGAATACTCAATTCAGAAATCGGGCGTTAGAAACAACCATCTATATTCATCATACTATTACAAATGATTGCCTTCAGAGTGAATCAAACCAACGACCCACGGATCTAGAAGCCATTCACCAAGCTACCACTCCACGGACGTCATCAATAATCATAAATAAAACATTGACATAGAAAAAACAGACATTATACATAGGTTAAGTTGTTCCCTTTTGTGATAAGGGAAAGATAATCTAATACAAAGCTAATGTTCGCCTCAGCGGCTCTAGCTAGGCGGGAGGTTACCTCGCGACATGATATTACTTCTTGGTGGGCCGTCTGTGTATGAAGAATAGTAATAAATAGCCGGTTTTTGAACCTGAGGTCCCTGGCCCCGAAAATCTTGGAAGCCAACCCCCCCCCCCCCCTCCTTATGTTTTTTTTTAAAGAAGTTAAAAACCAGCCGACTTCCTTGTTCAATCAAGTTTTTCCTTACCCCCTTTTTTGGTAAGGGAAACTTACTCGGCGATATCTTTTATAATATGCAATACACTAAGAAACAACCATCTATAGTCATCGAACCAATAATTATTACATTATTGTATTACATTGTTTTTTTCTATTATTATTATACTTTTTTTTTTTCATGTTTTTTTTTCCAATATTGTTTTTGTCAAAGCTTTTATTTTTTCTTTTTATGTGTAACTGTATGTCTCTTGCTCATCTGTGCAGCGAATAAATGTCTCTCTTTCTTTCTCTCTTTCTTTCTCTTAATTACCCTCAGTGGGGATCAAACCCGCGACCCTAAGATCTAGAAGCCAGACGTATTCAATAAATTAATAAATACGGACATCGCATACACATAAAACAATTCCATATTATGGTAGGGTACAAAATCAACGATGTATGTAGTAATAGAGACATCCAATACTATAATATAATAATACAAAGTTCGCCTAAGCGGCTCTAGTTAGGCTCCCGCCGCCGCGCCGGTTACTTCGCGACACGATATCACTTCTTGGTGAGCAGTCTGTATGAATAATAGTAATAAATTATACATACATATACTCAAGGCTATAAATCCATAGAAGGGGTAGCCAGAACTAAGGAATTAAAAAATCCTCAGCCACTTTTGGAAAGTTGAGTGAGGAAAAGATGGTAAAATAAAGGTCGTTGGTGATGGGTCTCCAACCGCATCGCCCAAAAATCCCTTAAAGTCCCAATACCGTTAGTCGCCTCTTACGTACACCCACCGGAAGAAATGGGGTAGCGCTATTCTAAGCCGATACTACACAGCAACAATACTATATAATAAATTATACACACATAAAAGACTTTCATATTATGTTAGTAATCTCCGTAATATACAATCTCACAGATTTTGATCCAAAAAAGGGGTAGCTACAACGAAAAAGATAAAAGAGTGCTTGGTGTTGATGTGTCTCCAATCATCAACAACAATCATTTTAAAAGGCCTCATTTCCTGAGTCGCTTTCTTTTCATCCGCGTAAATAGATCGGTTAGTGCTATCCCAAGCCGACACTACTCAGCATATATAAATCCGAACGTAGCACACATATACAGATATCCGTTATAGTGTTAAGAGATACTAAATCGACGATATATGTAACAATACAATCATCTAAAACTAATACAAAGCTAATCTTTGCTTTAAAAAGCGGGAGGTTACCTCGCCATGATATTACTTCTTGTTGGGCCGTCTGTATGAATAACAATCTATTCTTATAATGAATCTGTAGAGAGGTCAATTCTGTACATTAAATATATTTTCAAAATAACTATCAGGGGGTGATTAGTGATCGATACTGATGCCAAAAATGCAATCAGTAAAATTTTTGTCTGTCTGTCTGTCGGTTTGTATGTTCCTTATGGAAACAAAAACTACTAGACGGATCTTAACGAAACTTGGTACAATTATTCTCCATACTCCTGGGCAGGTTTTTGTATACTTTTCAGCAGAGTAGTGAAGGGGAATTTTGAGAAAATTTGGGAAAACGGGGGAAGTTACTCCATTTTTTAAGCTTCCGTCCCATGTGCAGCCTTAATGGTTAAACTTACATAGGAATCATGTATGACGAAAATATTCTTCATAAAATTATCTAAAAAAAATCCTCAACAGTTTATGTCTATCTTTTACGGTTGACTCACAATAACTCGTGTAATTCCTGATAGCTTAGCAGTTCGGAACATTCTGATTGTATTTGTTTACTCTTACGTTTGTAAACCTCTCACTCATCCCTAATTTAAAAAAGGTAACATATTACCTATTAAATAAAAAAAGAATCATAGAAATCGGTAGAGAAACACCGAAATTATACATAAAATAAGCCATCGCGCCCGTGACCAAAACCAAATCTTTACTAATTTACATATAACATACAAGATGGCGCCAGTAGTTGCATCCTACATCACGTAATGATTGATTTTTTAGATTGTTATAAATACTTCGTAGCGTTTTATTCAAAAAATTGCTATGAAGCGGAAATACTGAACCGTTCATTAAAGCGCATTCAAAATCACCAAACAACACTGTTTAGGGAGTGCTATAAATTTAATAAATTGAAAACATTGCGCTGAATTTCACAATGCTTGAGCAGTGACTGAAGAAAGAAACCTCAGATATTTAAAAAACAACGCTACCCGTGCGAAGCTGGGACGATCCACTAGTAATAAATAAAATAGTACACGTATAAAACGCTTCCAAGTTATCTTTTTAGAGGACTTTTGGAAGTTGAGTGGGGAAAAGATTGAAAAATAAAGGTTGTTGGTTATGGGTCTCCAACCGCATCGCCTAAAAAACCATTAAAAAGACCTTACACCCTTGGTCGCATCTTACGTACACACCCGGGAAGAAACGGGGTAGTGCTATTCTAAACCGACACTTTTATTATTATAATACAGATATGTTGTCAAAATCTCAATTATTTCGCTTCATCGCTTAGTATGCCTAACGCTAAGGAGCTAACAACGATAAGAATATTGCGCACAAAATTAAACAAAAGGAATATTAACATTATTACTTGTGCAGTCGACTCGAAAAGGCACTAACCAATTTCTCCCCTCAGGTATCGTAAGAGGCTGTTAGGGTAAAGAATCTTTTTAAGAGATTATTCGACGATGCAGTTGTCTCTTACCAGCAAGCCTTTTCTATATTTTATTTTCCCACACATGGTTTTATAAAGGTTTGTTGGCGCCAATGCCCTATTCGATGATAGGAATACGGAATTTCGACACCAAATGAAAGAGAATGGACTGTATAACACTATAATGAATACATACATACATACATATACTCACGGCTATAATTCCCTAGAAGGGGTTGCCAGAGCTAAGGAATTATAAATTCCTCAGCCACTTTTAGAAGTTGAGTGGGGAAAAGATCGTAAAATAAAGGTTTTTAGTGATGGGTCTCCAACCGCATCGCCCAAAAATCCAATAAAAAGCCCCAATACCCTTAGTCGCCTCTTACGACACCCGTGGGTAGAAAGGGGTAGCGACATTCTCAGCCGGCACTACACGGCAATATAATTACAAATTATAATGAATAATTACAAGAAATATGGAAACTATAATCTACGAGGTTGCGATGCGTTCGTGGTTAGCTAATCTTTAGTAGTCGCTTAGTCACTCCATGAGCTGCCCCGCGCGCCTTGTTCAGTTTTACATAAAATATATAAAACAATAATAATATATAAGGTTATGTGATCGTGTGAGGAATGATGTGATTCGTGAAAGGTGTGGTGTAAAAGATGATATTGTAAGAAAGATAGAAAAAGGAATGTTGAGATGGTTTGGGCACATAGAGAGGATGGATGACAGTAAATTGGTGAAAGAGATATATAGAGCCAATGTGGAAGGTAATGTTAGTAGAGGACGACCTCGGAGGACACATTTGGATCAAATAGAAAATGTGCTCAAAAAGGCAGGTGTCTGCAGTATGAAGAATAAAAGAGCATGTATGAAAAGATTGATGGATGTAAACGAAGCCAGAGAGGTTTGCCAGGATCGTACAAGGTGGCGATCGATAGTCTCTGCCTACCCCAATGGGAACTAACGGCGTGAGAATATGTATGTATGTATGTCTATAAAACAAATAATGCATACTCACAGCAAAACTATCCTTAAACGTCTTGATATCGGAAAAGAACTCATCCAGCGTATATTTCTGCGCATCAAACACATAGTATTCTGCCAACTCGTTGTAGAGACCCTCCATTTTTCTGAACATGGATTGTAGAACCGAATGTTGGGTTCGCGCTTCTATGGCGAATGACTGAGGCGGGTTTAGGAAATATTTGGTAGAAAATGTGATGAATATTGATAAAAATTTGTTTACATTTAATTTGTCTAAATATGAAGGTTTATTATATGTAGCCAGACAGACAAACAGCGGAGTGCAAATGTTTTTGTGGATTTCTACCACAATGACCGTATCTTTAATTTAAAATCTTTTCCCAACTTAACTTCCAAAAGTGGCTTATCAAGTTGGAACTCTTCAGCTCTGGCTTTTTGCGATTTATAGCCTTAGGTATATGTTTGTATGCATGTATGATTCATCGCTTTCTCCCGCTGGCTAAACAAACCAGGCTATGAAAATAAAAGATTCGAAAGGCAAACTAAGATTGTACAAAATGGTGATGGTTGGGAACTACCTAATGACTAATATGTGAATTATCGATAGTGACAATGTTTGAGTTCATAGAACGTCCTATAAAATATGAACCATTTACCAGCGTAGATGTTTTGGCTGCTGTTTCAGAACTTACCCCATCGCGAATCTTACATACATACATACATACATATTCTCACGCCGTTAGTTCCCATTGGGGTAGGCAGAGACTATCGCTCGTCACTTCGTACGATCCTGGCAAACCTCTCTGGCTTCGTTTACATCCATCAATCTTTTCATACATGTTCTTTTATTCTTCATACTGCGGACACCTGCCTTTTTGAGCACATTTTCTATTTGATCCAAATGTGTCCTCCGAGGTCGTCCTCTACTAACATTACCTTCCACATTGGCTCTATATATCTCTTTCACCAATTTACTGTCATCCATCCTCTCTATGTGCCCAAACCATCTCAACATTCCTTTTTCTATGTTACTTACAATATCATCTTTTACACCACACCTTTCACGAATCACATCATTCCTCACACGATCTGATAACCTTACATTACACACTTCTCTGAGGGATCTCATTTCTACTGCATTCACTCTACTTTCATGCTTCTTCTGCGACACCCAACATTCACTGCCATACATAAGCGTAGGAACGAGGACAGCATCATGCACAGCCATTCGGGCCTTTTCGGACACCGATTGACCAGACATTAGACTATCCAGTGCTCCATTTACCGCATTACCCTTTTTCACTCTTCTCTCGATATCTTCATCACACTTTCCATCCCTAGTAAACAAACTTCCCAAATATACAAACTCTTTCACTTGTTCCACTTTCTTACCATTAATCTCAATCATGCATTCGGTCATATTCACCTCTCTCTCAAAAACCATAGTTTTTGTTTTATCCACATTCACCCTCATTCCCTTTTTTTCAAAAGACGCACATGCAATATTCATCATCTCTTGCAGCTCTTCCACCGATGATGCAAGTAGCACTTGATCGTCGGCATATAAGAGGCATTTAATGATGAATCCACCCATTCTCAATCCATAATCACTTTCACGCAACTCTGTTAAACAGTCATCCATGAACAAATTGAAGAGCCACGGGGAAGCTACACAACCCTGTCGGACACCCCGAGAGATCCCGAACCAGTCAGTATTTTCCCCGTTTACTCTCACACATGCACTGGAATCCTCATAGAGTGATACCAGTGCACGTATAAGTTGACTCCCCAAACCGAACTTGGATAACACCTCCCACAAACACTTTCTTACCACCCTATCATACGCCTTCTCTAAATCAATGAAGGAGCAATACACCTTTTGGTTCTTAGCTAAGAACTTTTTTATTAATCTTCTATTGAGTTTTTACAGTATTCACCAGAAATAATGTTCGCCAATGAATAGTGCTGTAGGATAACAATAGGGGTACAGATAAAAAAATATAAAAACCCAATTTACCCCCAAATATAAAACGGATCGTTAGTCTCTGCCTACCCAATGCGCACTATAAACGTAATTATATAAATATATTATAAAGGATACAGCCATAGTCTCGTGGAAATTATCCTCCGGGCACTGTGGAACTCTCGAGTTGTTCAGATCAGTCTCGAGCGCTCGGATATCATTGTCCATCTTTTTGAGCGCTTTTTGGAGCATTTCTATTGAGACTCGGGCGGCTCTGTGGGTGGAAACCATTTATTAATTCATTCACTCATGAGAAATGGACAACTATACAAAAACTTGGGAGCGTGAAAGAAATAAAAAAAGAAAAAATAAACATTTTTAAATGGCCTATGATAAAAACTATTTAAATAAAAAACCTAAAGGCTAGCACGAGCGATCTTTTAACTAGATACTGCGTGGTATAAAACAGCTATCTCTTTCGCACTTACATAGGACCGTATAATTTTATCTCAGTCTAACCGACAAAGCACCAATAAAATAATTAACGCTCGTGCTAGGACTCCTCACTGCGTTGAAAATTAAATCAAAGGAAAACAACAAGCTTAGTAGATGAGTTTTTTAAATATTTTTTGTAATATTACACCACTTATTATTAAACACTTAACTTAAATTTGAAATATTTTTCATATCTATACAATACTTAATAATTGAGAAATGGCGGATAATAGGGGGGGGGTACCCTCTAGAAAAAAACATGGCCATTGGGTCGCCTTCCCCGGGAAACAATGACGAAAACGTTTCTGCGTTATTTTATATTCCTAAAAGAATACTTACTTGTACTCACGCCCATTAATCCCATTGGGGTAGGCAGAGACTATCGATAGCCACTTAATACGATCTTGACAAACCTCTCTTGCTTCCCTTACATTAATTATTCTTCTCATACATGCTCCTTTATTTTTCTCACTTCGGACCCTCGCCATTATAAGAACGTTTTCTATTTGGTTTAGAAACCTTTTACTATGCCATCCTCTACTAACAATCCCAAAAAAATACTTCACCTGTCTATATGCGGCATTTCCTCTGCAAAATTGAGCACATCAGGAAACTTGGTCTCTATCGTCTCCACTAGATAGTGGAGTAACGTTTGCTTGTTCTCTAGGTCTTTTGTTGCTGTTAACTGGAATATATATATTTAAATCAGATACAGAACCATGACAGCATTGTCATATTTTATTATTTATTGCAATCATTGCGTAGAAATATAATAACAGCATTCTCAAAAAGATTTTTCAAACGAAATTTAAGTTGAAGAAGAATAGCAGAGGTTTTCACAAATTATGAAAGATGCAATTTTTGTTTATATACCTTTCATAGACCAACAAGGACAATAAAAGAAAATATAGCAGTAGTCTAGAATAGTACAAATTGTTTTTTTTAAATATTGAATCGTTTTCGTTCATTTATATAGTTACTTCTAGGTTCAAAATTGCACCTATGAACAGTAGTGTGGCAAATTCACTCGCATACTAGCAGCGTCATAAAAACTTCTACATCGCGGTATCGGAAAGTTTTTTGTAACTAAAAATAAATACAAATTATAAGTTGATAAACAGCAGGTTGTTCTGGCTAGAATATTTTTGTTGTGTCCACAACGGTCTTATTCAAATTTTGCCATTATAAGAATAATCTAAAGCAAGTACTAAAATAAATACCTTAGTCAAAAAGCTGATTTCAAATCCGTAAGCACCAGCGTTATTTGAGCCCGTGTTCATATAGTTTCCAAGTAGAAGCAAGAGTTCTAGTATTTTAGCGAACTTGCCACTCGATTTCACTTCTTCGCAAGCGGCTGTGCCGGATACTATATCCTGGAATTGAAATAGATGTTATTTAAAAAGCTGTGTGTGTAAAGTTTGGAATAGCTTTATTTTGATTATTTATATACATACATATGCTCACGGTTATATATCCCTAAACGGGGTAGCCAGAGCTTTGGAAATAAAATATTCCTCAGCCACTTTTGGAAGTTAAGTGGGGAAAAGATGGTAATAATAAATAATTGTTGGTGACGGGTCTCCAACCACATCGCCCAAAAGTTACTTAAAAAGCCCCGCCCCTATACCCTTAGTCGCCTCTTACGATCACCCACGGGTAGAAATGGGATAGTGCTATTCTAAGCCGATACTACACAGCATAAAAAATATATTTATATTTAAGTATTATTTATATACTAATATTTTATTAATGCCTGTTTAGTACGATAATTATATTAGTATTTTGTTTTGGGTTTATGTATTATGAATGAGACCGTACGTCATTTTATTGTAAGGTGCTAACTGAAAATCAGTGTTGTGAAGTTACATAACATAAACATAACATAAACGTTCACGCCGTTTATCCCCGAAGGGGTTGGCAGAGGTACCAATACTTCTGAACTCACATGGCAGCGCCATCTATTGTCCAGAGAAGGTACCCACGTTTTGCTTAGACAGTGTACTCACGTGATAGGGGGCAGGCCTATCACCGTTTTGTACGAATCATGAAGCTTCTAACTAAACAGGAGAGCGTACTCACAAAAATATGGTAAACAAATATGCTATTTATTACCATGCAATAAAGTTAATTATCTTTTAAAGACTGTCAAGCAGAGAAACGTCCTAGAACGAGAGCCGTGTGAGAGAGAAGTGTGTCCCGCTCGCGCGGTAGCCAGTCAAGATTAAGTTAAAAAAAAAACAAATTCAAACTTATTTATAGGGAATATTTTATAAAAAGCAGGTTATTAACTGTTCCTTTTTTGTATTTTATTTTAATTATTATTGTCGCCTATCGATTTGGAGATAAATAATTGGTAAAGTTTGGCAAAAGGGATATTAATATTTGTCACGGGTATCCCCATCGGAACAAGATAAATATGGTGTCCACAATTTATAATCTGTTTGAGTGTTTTGGAGCTTTTATCATTTAATTAAGAAAATAGTGATAAATATGGGTTCATGTTATGGAACAATAAATAAAATAACCTGTATCACCTCGAACTTTACCACATGAATGCATTAAACGATTTGAATTTGAATATAGCTGTGTGGTGTCGGCTTAGTATAGCACTACCCCATTTCTTCCGGTGGGTGTACGTAAGAGGCGACTAACGGTATTGGGGCTTTTAAGGGATTTTTGGGCAATGCGGTTGAGACCCATCGCCAACAACCTTTATTTCACCATCTTTTCCCCACGCAACTTCCAAAAGTGGCTGAGGTAATTTTAATTCTCAAGCACTGGCTACCCATTCTTTTATAATCTATTAATTAAGAATAAATATGTATAAAAAATACGTTGATTTACTAAAAACAATGTATATATGTAAATATAAGTGTTTTTATAATATTTTTTATAATGTATGTATGTAAATATAACTAATAAATAAAGGAAAGATTAATTTCGACACAGGTGGGGATCGAACCCGCGACCTCGGGTATACGCCCCCGTCGCTCTACCAATTGAGCTACCGTGTCAAAGGCTGCATCAGGTCCCCACATGAGGTTTTCATGAACAAAAACATTCAAAATATGTAAATATAAGTGTTTTTGTATCCTTTAGAGGAACTCTTATTAAAACACCAACAGATGGTCACCCTACATAAAACGAGACACAGCTAGTTGGCCATCCTTTTTAGGACACTTTAGGTCGCCAGCGCGCGTTCCTGTTTAAATAATACTTCCATGGTACGAATACACTGTCACATGACTAAGTACAACTCAGCCATGTGGGTTTCTTCACGATGTTTTCCCGCACCTTTAACAAAAGTTATTGTGAGGTTACACTCACAACAATACGCTAAGTTAGCAACCCTTTCGTTGCCAGACTTTTAAATTTTATCTTATTTTACTGTGCTTGTTATTTGTGTTTGTGTTTAAGTGTTGTAAGTTTGTATGCAACGAATAAATATTTTCTTTTTTTTTAATAGCACTACTCCATTTCTCGATCCGGGTGTCGTAAGAGGCAATTTCGGGATTTAGGCATTTAAGTTCTTAGAGCGATGCACTTACAGTTTTGATTGTACAATCTTTTCCCCACTCAACTTCGAAAAATGGGTTAGGATTTTTTTATCCTGAAACTCTAATTAACCATTATTTGGATTTATATTCACCTGGTGTGAATGTATGTATGTATCAATGAAGAACACAAATACTGAGGTAATTACTGAAAATATTGAAATCGAACTAAAATTCAAAATATCGCCCTTTATACCAATTGTTACTTCAATTCATAAAAATAATATCATTACATTTCCAATTCACATAAAGTTCTATACTTTATCAGTTGGTTAATATCTCACAGATCATATATATCAGCACCCAGGGGCTCGAGCCTATCCTGTAGTGGTGGGAAAAACGGCTACTTTTAGATAACAGGCTTTAGATGCTATGCTATGGCTATGCTTTATATTTATAGCACGTTATTTAAACCGCTATGTTATAACGATATTAAAGACAGGTAAAAAACAGGCAAACAGAACAGTCAACCATGGTTGTTCAGAAAATGCTATGCTGAATTTGGTATGCAAATTTATTTTTGGTTTTCCTCAATTATTTTTATTCGATACTGACCAATCTCTTAAATAAAAGACTGATTTAAATATTTTTCATTTGAAATGACAAATTGTGAAGTTGTAAAGAGTATTTAACTTTTGTTCTTATTTCATCGATCAATAATTACGTAGCGACATGCAAATGAAGTGAGTAACAAAAATTTTGCTGGTTGAAAAACATTTCAGGAATTTGTGATCTCAGATGAAATTATTATAATACAACACTAAAGAAACCGATGATTTTCGATATTTTATTAAAAAACTGCAAAAACTAATGTCTCTAGAATAACATTGAAGGTCAAATAATGTTACAGTTTTTTGGTAAAATACAGGTCGGCATAGCTTTATTTGATTTAATTTCAAGAAAATATTGTTTTAAAACCTAATATATCGAAATGGTTTTATAATCAGAATTACTTTAATAAAACTTTGCATTCCGAATTACCGGTCAGACAGCGAGCGGAGCGTTAGCTAGCTAATCTATAAAAGTGAAACATGCAGCTATGTAGCGTCTCGCTCGCTCCCTCTCCCGCGAGTCACGCGACCTCGAAGAAGCGCGCGCGCGTGTAGTTGCACCGTTGAGAGAGCGAGACGCTAAAATACGAAGCACGAATCACGCGCCACGTCTCGGCTGCGCAAAATAGCTTTTCGTTGGCTGGCATGGCATGGCAGTAGCTTCGTGGCAACGGCCGCGGAGACACGCTGTCCATTTCCGCGAGCTAAGATAGCGAGAGTGCGTTCTGCGCGCCGCGTTGTAACTATAGCTGCATTTACGTGTTTATTGAACGCAAGCTATTCGTTGCGAGAAAACCGCGCGCTTAGTTTTTCAGCTTTACGTTATATTAACCTCCACTACTATCCTGAATAGGTTGATTTGGCAATTATCAACCATGCCACTAGTTTAATGCTGGTTTGGAGGACAAAATTGAAAATATCCATTCACCCTAAACTCACCGGTTTAACCTCCGCAATAATCTCTTGGTAATGTTCTCTGAACGCCAGACTCCTCAATCTTGGCACCAGCCGTTTGATATCTGCCACCGTGGCTCCGTTTGTGTTACTGTTTTGCTTCGGTTACTGAATCGAATAATACTACCCTATTTCATCCAATGAGTGATCTTATCTCTCATTGTTATCTTTTTAAAATTTGTGGGATGTGGTTGAAGACCCACAAACGAAACCCTTTTTGCAATCTCCCCCCCCCCCTTCATTTTCAAAAGTAGCTGAGGATCAAGTGCAGCTGAGGAATTTCTAGCTTTAACGCTCTGGCTACCCTTCTTAGTTTATAGCCATGAGTATATATATATGTATGTTTAATTCGTTCAGTTTAATAATATTACACTCACCGGTTTAACCTCCGCAATAATCTCTTGGTAATGTTCTCTGAACGCCAGACTCCTCAATCTTGGCACCAGCCGTTTGATATCCGCCACCGTGGCCCCAAACTGTTCTGCTTCCGTCAATTCTTCTTTCTTTGTCTTTAACTCTGCTAATTTCTTCAGTTGGTCCGCTGGCGGGAGATACTGTAAGAAAGTATTTTGGTTTAAAATTTTCCTTCATATAGTGTAATAAAAGGGGGGGGGGGGGGGGTAATGGTAAAAATTTGTGTTTTATCAGTATTACACTTTTATACATATTTGTAACAAAAATGGGGTAACAATGCAAAGGGAAGTAGTTAGGGAGATCAACCTGAACAACTTTTACTGTGGGACCAACTATATTAGAGCAACTTTAGTCCTTCTTCCCTCATACAAATCGAATGAGCTCGTCACAAAGAAAACATATTAACCAACTTATTCTTATAAAATTTAAGATAACTTCTAGATCTTTCAAACAGACACGAGGAGGTCTCTTGACGATTCTTTAAATGCGCCATTTTATTCCCTTGATAATTATGTAAAAGCTTTAGAAGTTTCCAAAATTCTTTTAAAATTTCAAAGTTCACTATTTTGGCGATTCCAGCGAACTTAATTACATTTGAGTACAATCTTTAGAAATTCCAAAATTCCTTTTTTAAAGTACTGGACTTGAAGTTAGTGCCAATAACATCTTACTACCTTAGAAATGTATTTTTTGCGTATATCCAGTAAAGCCATGATAGTTGTTGGCCCTCATCATTTATTTATTTATTTATTTATTTGAGAAACAAACGGTACACAATATTTCAAATAAGATAAAAATACAGAGAAGTTCTTGACCTATAAAGTTTCTACCAATTGATATACAGACGATACGGAAAAACGCAAATTAAAATAACTAATGAAAACAAAACAATTATACATCAGTTGTAATATGGATAATTTATACAGGCGACATGATAGTCCAGTGGGTAGAACACCCGCCCGAAAACAGAAGGGCGTGAGTTCCAATCCTGGGACGGGCCTACACCAATTTGTCTTTTCTAAAGTCATATGTGTGGTTAATTTATCATGGTTGCTAACGGTGAGGGAAAACATCGTGAGGAAACCCACATGGCTGAGTTGTACTTAGTCATGTGACAGTGTATTCATACAAAACGGCGATAGGCTTGCCCCCTATCACGTGAGTACACTGTCTAAGCAAAACGTGGGTACCTTCTCTGGAAACTAGATGGCGCTTGCCATGTGAGTTCAGGAGTATTGGTACCTCTGCCAACCCCTTCGGGGATAAACGGCGTGAACGTTTATGTTTATGTTATGTTTATAATTTATACAGATGAAATTAAGTAAGTTAAATTAATTATATTGTCATTCCCACCAAACCAAGCAAACACTACAAGATTACAAAATATGCATAGAGATTATAGGAAATAATGTTAACAATATTTTATGATAATAAAATATACCTAAATAAGATACTTACTTTTCAAGGTTAAAAATACATAAATTAATCAATACATAGTATAAAACAAAGTCGCTTTCGCTGTATGTCCGTATGTATGCTTAGATCTTTAAAACTACGCAACGGATTTTGATGCGGTTTTTTTTAATAGATAGAGTGATTTTTAAGGAAGGTTTGTATGTATAATAAATGCATAATATAATAGAGAAACACTGATAAACTTAAAGGTTTCTAATGTGATGTCGTAAATAAGCACGTTTTTTGCGCTTATATTGCAAACGCTGGCTGAACCCTACGAGATAGACCAAAATAATGTACTACATTATTGTTCACCTTAAAAAGTTCAACAAAAAAGTCCGCGATGGTATATGTCTATCTCTTAGGGATAACCCAGCATAACCATTTTTATTCTTTACTAAAAAATGGTTATTTACGAAGTGATTTTAAACAATACAGCATTAATCCTTATCCAATTAAGTACCTTAAATAAATTGTGCATTTATTATAGATCAATATGTTTTTTATAGCATGTAATTTAAGTGAATATTACCGAAGATATTACAAATTTAAAATGCAGAGTCGTAGTTGTTTGCGCCGGGCGGTGGCGCGTGCCTATAAATAGCGCGTCGATGGCCGCGCTCGCGCTTCGCCTTATAGCACTTTATGATTTGCAGCGATCGCACGCGTTTATCGGAGCTCTCTAGTGAGGAAAATATCAAGAATTAATTTAAAAAAATTGTAAATTAATTAATTAATAAACGCCTACAATTTCCGGTAAAGATATCTTTTGCAATGACCATTAATAAATCGCAGGGTCAAACTTTTAACGTTGCAGGATTAGACTTGAGTGTTGAGTGTTTTTCACATGGCCAATTATATGTCGCGTATGTATGTAAGAATAACGTCTAAGCAAAACATGTTTGTATTGGCTAATGACTATTGGCTAATAAAAGCTGTGAACGTTGTGTATAAGGACATTCTGTAGTAGGTATATTTTGCATTGCACCCGTGCGAAGCCGGGGCGGGTCGCTAGTAATATATAAGATAATTATGAATGAAACATAACATAAACATAACATAACATAAACGTTCACGCCGAATATCCCCGAAGGGGTTGGCAGAGGTACTAATACTTCTGAACATCACGTGACTTTGTCACCTGGTGTTCAGAGTACCCACGTTTTGCATGGACAGTGTACTCACGTGATAGGGGGCAGGCCTATCGCCGTTTTGTACGAATACACTGTCACATGACTAAGTACAACTCAGCCATGTGGGTTTCCTCACGATGTTTTCCCTCACCGTTAACAACCATGATAAATTAACCACACATATGTCTTTACAAAAGACAAATTGGTGTAGGCCCGACCCAGGATTCGAACACTAGTCGTTTGCACGGTAACCGAGTGTTCTACCCACTGGGCTATCACGGTTGTTGAATGAATGAAAGTACTTAAAATACATACTTTAATAATAAATATAACATAATAAGTAAATATATAAATATAATATAATAAATAAATATAAATTCAAATAATTATATTAAGAGAAAATTGTATGACTCAAATATTTAGGGTCAATCGGCTGATTCAACAAACTCCAACTGTTTACAAAAGTTCTTAAATTGAGTTAATGATAAATTGAAAATGTCAGCTTCGGAAAATTTTGTATTGTAAGAAATAATAGCACGGGAAATAAATGTGTTGGTGGCATAATTAGTCCTAAGAGATGGTGTGTGGAATGTGAATGAGTTTCTAGTGTTGTAGGACGGACATCTGAAGTTTAACCTTGATAACAAATAAGGTGAATCAATTAGATTATGGATGGTTTTAAATAACATTAATTGATCCCTAGTGTCTCTAGCACATTTTAAGGGTTTCAAGTTAGGAATCATCTCTAAAGAAAGACTATATATAAACTAACCTGTATAAGAAGATCCAGAACGTTAGCAGAGAGCACATTAGTGTCACAGCGAAGTATGCATTGTCGTGTGTGCTCGTAAGTGAGGTGTTTTAAAGATCCTCCAAGTAAAATGGAGAGATTCTGGGAGCTTTACCGTCTTACTTTTCACTTATATTATATGAGATTACAAAAAAACTAAATCGTCCCAAAAAACGTCTACATCTTCCAAACAGACACGAGGTCCCATGACGATTCCTTAAATGCGCCATTTTAATCCCTTGATAAATATGTAAAAGCTTTTGGAATTGGCAAAAAATTCTTTAGAAATTTCAAAATTCACTCTTTTGACGATTCCAGCTAATTTAATTAGATTTGAGTACAAACCAACCTGTATAAGAAGATCCAGAACGTTAGCAGAGAGCACATTAGTGTCGCAGCGAAGTATGCATTGTCGTATGTGCTCGTAAGTGAGGTGTTTCAAAGATCCTCCAAGTAAAATTGACAGGTTCTGGGCAGCTTTACTGTCCAGGACTTTCAGATCTTTCACTTTCTTTAGGGTGTGTACTCTGTGAAGGAAGAGGGTGATATTAGAGCTTCAACTGTTAAAACCTTTGCTATGCTGTGTAGAGTCGGCTTAGGGGCTTACGGTATTGGGGCTTTTAAGGAATTTTTGGGCGATGCGGTTGGAGACACATCACCAAAAACTTTTATTTTACCATCTTTTCCCCACTCAACTTCCAAAAGTGGCTCAGGAATTTCTAATTCTTAGCTCTGGCTACCCTTTCTAGAGATTTACAGCCATTATGTGTGTCCATGTGTATGTGTGTGTCTTCTCTTCTTGAATTCAAATCTTGAATCGTCACACCTTCAGCAATGTTAAAAGGTACGTAATCTGGGGCTGTACTTTTAGGAGGCTAGATTGGCTTCGAGGTGTGACGATGATAATTTTGTCAGTGTCTTTTCTAAGCCTACCCATTCTAATATATGACGAATCCAGCCCTCATAATAGTCGGTTCTTTCATCGACTAGTAAGAAAAATATTGAACCAAACATTTTAAACAACTTTCGCTGCACTGCAAGAAGTTGGAAGAGTTAAGGCCAAAATTATCGTTGCCTGATGGAAAAAAGGAGACCTCCTGATTAATAATCCTTTGCAAATGAAATCAAACTGCAAAAGAATATATAATTTTGCAACACAATCGACACCGCCACAAAATATATTAAATCACAAATTTATCACTATTATTTGAGGATTACTGAATACTAATTAGGCGACTACACACTACGGCGATAGGCCTGCCCCCTATCACGTGAGTACACTGTCTAAGCAAAACGTGGGTACCTTCTCTGGACACTAGATGGCGCTGCCATGTGAGTTCAGAAGTATTGGTACCTCTGCCAACCCCTTCGGGGATAAACGGCGTGAACGTTTATGTTATGTTATGTTAATTCTGTCGCAATATTGATTCGTAACATAAAATATTTGGAAGTAAAACTAAAGAGTTTATAAAACTTACTTATCAACAGAATCTTCATTTCTCTTAGCGACCGGTTTACTGCTAAACTTCTGCGCTAATCCGTGGAGTATATCGGGAGATGCTAGTTTATCTTCTTGTACCTGTAATTAAATAGCAATAATTAACTTGTCTCATACAGCAGACAAATATGATGAAAACTTCAAAAGAAGGCCTGTTTGAAAAAAAACTTCTTTAAACAAATTCAAACACCATGAAAAGAAAATTGATAAAATCATCGGTTTTTGCGTGACCAGAGGAAATTCTCATTTAACATTTAATAATTAAAGCAATAGATACCTCTAAAAGTGACTCAATCGTTAAGTCATGCGGAAAAAGGCTATCATTCTCACACCATAAAAATTAAATAAAAGAATCCATTTAGTCATTTTCAAGTGGTGTACAGCCAGACAATGAAGTCATTTTTTTTTAAAAAACCTTTGGTTACTTAAAACTAGCAGAGCAAGAAACCTACGCATGCAAAAATTTGGAGAGAAGCTAAACATAATAAAAAAAATAAAAAAAATATTATGACAATGTCCTGGACATGTCAAGAAAAATTGGAGCGTTGCTTCGCTACTTTTGCACAACGAAAAAAAGGTTGATCTTTGTTCAATGGTAACATTTAGTCGGATAATCTCTTCCGCAACCTGGTCCGTGATGCGTTTGACCATTCTACAAAATTTTGTGGATGTCGGATACCGTTAAGGAGGAGTTAGGTTACATGCGAAATACAAAAGTCGGGGGTAAATGGAGCCTCACTCCAACAAAGGATAACCAACCTTTAGCCAAAACGCTTTCTCAGACATCTTCTGCGGGACTATAGTTTTCCAGTTAGCCCGTTTCAGAGGACCTTCCACCTCGTATTTCCTCTTTGGTTTTAGACCGTGGGGTAGCACGTCGGGTTGTCGCTGAAAATTAATTGGCAAATTATAAAAAAAGGTTGTTTTTGTTGAACTTTCTCCTATTATTCCTACGGGGCTTTGATACATAATAAATTTCTGACTAGTTTTGTATAAATATAGCTCGATGTTTTGTATATTGTCGACCTAGAATAGCATGAACTGTAAAATGTCTCCCGCAGTCATAAAAGGCGACTTAGAGTATCGGGGCTTATAAGTGGTTGTTGGGATGGTAACACACAAACATCCAAACATCAAAACTTTCACATATATAATATTAATAGGATTAATATTACCATGAAAGCACACTTACCATAGCCATAGCAGCCATCCCGGGCGGCGGTGGAGGTCGCGGCCCCATGCCGGGCAGGGGCGGGGGAGGCGGACCGAACCCGGGGGGAGGGGGAGGCGGCGGGGGACCCGCGCCCGGGAGCGGCGGGGGAGGGGGAGCCATGCCTAGTATAGAAAATTGTAAGAGATTAGTAACTAACTTTATGATTTTAACACGCGAGCACCCTCACCTCACCTCATAGCCCATATACGTCCCCACCAAGGGACTCGAGCCCGTCCACCCGTCTCGTCCCGGATTAAAAAATAAAAGGTACTTTTGGGGTCATGTAGCCATTGTTTTTCTGTGAAATATGACTAAGGCCCCCGGGCGTCTCGGTGATTTTTAAACTATAGTTTCACAGTAACTAACGTAATGTCGATTTTAAGCCATCTATAAAGTAATTTAGCGGTTTAATTTCTCTGAAATTTGTCTAGAGGCTCTCGGGGTCGTTAGTCCGAGTTCATAGAAATTAAAAAACACACTGTGAAACAATACACTTAAATACGGGCGGGCCGGCGGACCCAATCCGGGGGAGGGAGCGGCGGGGGAGGGGGAGCCATACCTAGTATAGACATTTGATTGACGAAGGCAAGGTATGATGGTATGGTAAGGTGGTCGCTATTTGGCCACTGCTTTATAAAGGGTTGAAGATAGAAAGACATTTGTTCGCTGCAAAATACCTTATATATAGTTTTATCTTTTACTTTAGGTTACTTAAACGAGAAAGAAAAACATAAAACAAAGAAAGAACGGAGACATCCTAAACATTCTTACGTACTACTTTATGGGTCCCTTAATGGTTGATTTCTCTGAAATACGACGAGAGGGCTCTGACAGTCCCCAGGGGTCTCGGTAATTTAATTAGAGTGTAATACTTACTAAAATAATTTTGATTTTATACCATTTATAACGTATTTCATTAATTAATTACCCCTGTTATACCATCACAAGTTTAGCTCTCTTTTACGAGTTTATTGGACAGAGTAATTTTTGAATAAACACAATCCATAAAAACATTAACCAACTACCCAATAAAATGTTAAAAACAACAAAAACCGCTCCGAATTTCATCGATTAAAAAACCATGCAAAGTGCAATGAACATGAATAGAAAAGAAATGTAAAATATATACATACCCGGCATAGGCGGTGGCGGGGGCGCCCCAGAAACACCTATACCAAATGACAAATATATAAAAACACATAATATAACATGCTATTAACATAGACCTATAAAAAAACTAAAACAGAGTCACGGTCCCTCCATTTTCGATATCGATGCCCTATTAAATCATCCATTTAGTGGTTAGCAAAAGCTAAAGGCAGTTGGACTGAATAGAAAAAATACAGTGACCAATGTAAAAAGAATGAATATTAAATCTATTAATCTCTTAACACTTTATAAGCATACAGACACATCGGCCGTGTAGTGCCGGCTTAGAATGTCGCTACCCCTTTCTACCCACGGGTGTCGTAAGAGGCGACTAAGGGTATTGGGGCATTTTTTATCACCAAAAATCTTTTTTTTTACCATCTTTTGACCACTCAACTTCCAAAAGTGGCTGAGGAATTTATAATTCTTTAGCTCTGGCTACCCCTTCTAGGGAATTATAGCCGTGAGTATTTGTATGTATGTGTGTATGTACAATAGATTTACACAAGTAGTTTTACATACATACATACATATACACACGGCTACAAGTAGTTTTACACTGAAATATTAACGTTTACCGTTTTTATAGAATTTTTTTTAAAGACTCAGCCCTAGATTTTTTAATAGGTCTATGCATTATAATCATTATTAAAAAAACATTAGTTAAGTTATAATGTATGATGATGATGTGAACTCAAGTGTTTGAAGACTAAAATTATTAATTGTTATGATTTTAGTAGTCCCTTGCACTCCAAACCCTTGCCCAAAACAGTAAAAACAAAGATAAATATATTTTGATCGCTACCGGTTAAAAAACCCTATAAAATAATTTAAAAATAGTAGTAATTTCTCATTAATGGTTTTGTTAGGTTAGCGGCTATTTTAAAAATCTTTTTGAAATTTGCAGTTAGGTTCGCAGCCGATGTAACTCAACTAAATTATATTTTGAGTCTTATACTCCATACTCCAGCTGTGTAGTGTAGGCTTAGAATAACACTTCCCCATTTCTACCCGTGGGTGATTGTAAGAGGCGACTAAGGGTATAGGGACTTTTCAAGTGATTTTTTTGGCGATGTGGTTGGAGACCCGTCGCCAAAAACATTTATTATTACCATCTTTTCCCCACTCAACTTCCAAAAGTGGCTGAGGAATTTCATTCCAAAGCTCTGGCTACCCCGTTTAGGGAATTATAGCCGTGAGTATATGTATGTGTGTATGTATATACTTTTACTGTTATCCACAAGTGGCTGATGAATTCCCTGATGATGATTTCTTCCTACTCCTATTGAAATATGTTACTTTGAGCACACGTTACGTTCTATTAAATAAATCAAAACCGGTCTACTTTGTAAAACTATGTGCGAAGTCGTTTTATGAAATTAAAAAAATGATAAAAAGCTAAATGAATCATGAAATAGAAAAGGAAAGTATAAAATAATACATACCGGGCATAGGTGGAGGTGGAGGAGGCCCAGAGCCACCTATACCAAATAAAAAAACAAATATATATAAAAAATCATGCTATTTAGGGTATATATTAAAAAATAATTAATGTGCGAATAATGATATGAAAGTGTTTGACATGTTATTACAACGAAATTATAGTATAAATTTAGTTATGTGCCACAACCTCAATTACTAGGATATGCCAAAATCTTCAGGATGCGATAGCTGTGTATATGTTTTAGAATATCGCTTATCATATATGTGATGGTTTAGAATATCGCTACCCCATTTAGTCCCGTAGGTATTTATAAGAGGCGTAAGACGGTATTGGAGCTTATTAAGTGATTGTTGGGCGATGCAGTTGGAGACCCATCACCAACAACTTTTGTTTTACAATCTTTTCGCAATCAACTTCCAAAAGGGGCCGAGGATTTTTAATTGTGAAGCGCCTACCCTATTTAGCGATTTATATCCAAGATATTATGTGTGTATGTACGTTTCTATAATTATCATAAAAACCAAAATACAAGTATTTCGATACACCGGGAATGGGGGTACGTGATTTTATTAAAATAAATATCGTCAAAAAAGCCGTGTAGTGTCGGTTTAGAATAGCACTACCCCATTTCTTCCGGTGGGTGTACGTAAGAGGCGACTAACGGTATGGGGCTTTTAAGGGATTTTTGGGCGATGCGGTTGGAGACCTATCACCAACAACCTTTATTTTTACTATCTTTTCCCCTAATTTCTAATTCTTTAGCCCTGGCTACCCCTTCCTGGGATTTATAGCCGTAAGTAAATGTATGTATGTATGTGTCAAAAAAGAAAAGTATTTTAAAATATAAAACCCTATTGTTTCCAACCACCGTTATCATATCTACTGGTATGTTACTAAACATAACTATATGTATATGTATGTATATCAGTTACACCATGTTGTTGTACATCTATCTCACATGACTTTAATTTATTGACCTCTCCATTCAAAGGTTGTCTGGAAGAGATCGCTTTTAGTGATAAGACCTCCAATTGTACTTTTTAAAATTTAATTCTGTTTATTTGTAAATATTTCTCCTTTCTGATGTGCAACACTACTAAGACTACACTTATCAACAAAAACGTATAATATTATCGCCAAATACAATATTAATACCAAAAAATATAATATGACTTACCTCCTGGCATGGGGGGTGGTGGGGGGCCGCCTCCAGGACTTCCTATTGCCTGAAATAATATTAACATATTATCATACATACATATACTCACGGCTATAAATCCCTAGAAGGGGTAGCCAGAGCTAACGAATTAGAAATTCCTCAGCCACTTTTGGAATTTGCGTGGGGAAAAGATGGTAAAATAAAGGTTGTTGGTGATGGGTCTCCAACCGCATCGCCCAAAAATCCCTTAGAAGCCCCAATACCGTTAGTCACCTCTTACGTACACCCACCGGAAGAAAAAGGGTAGTGCTATTCAAAGCCGACACTACACAGCAATCATTATCATATTTTTTTATTGAAGAAGAATGTATTAAGAAGTGACAGAGTATAAATTTTTACTATGAAACCAACTTGATTAGAGCATATTTTTTTACAATATATTTTATGATGAGAACTCAGCAAAGAATATATAAAGTCGCTATGATCAAGTTGGTCACATAGTAAAAGAATGATGAATTATTGAATTTGGCTGTTACCCGTTCACTCTACACCCTGTATTTTTTTTCTGACTTTATGTGGGTACCCTTTTGTCACGGCCTGTAAAGTTACATACATATACTCACGGCTATAAATTCCTTAACGGGGTAGCCAGAGCTTTGGAATGAGAAATTCCTCAGCCACTTTTGGAAGTTGATTGGGGAAAAGATGGTAATAATAAATGTTTTTGGTGACGGGTCTCCAACCACATCGCCCAAAAATCAATTAAAAAGCCCCTATACCCTTAGTCGCCTCTTACGATCACCCACGGGTAGAAATGGGGTAGTGTTATTCTAAGCCGACACTACTCGGCAATAAAAAGTTAAGAATATTATTATATCATGAAATTGATTTTTAAATCTTACTTTAACGATAGCTGCTATACTATCCGTAGTGACTCCCGCTGGCCCATTAGGACTATTCTTAAGTCTTTCCTCAAGATGAAGAGCTCTTGCCTCAGCCTCCTGTCTTGCCGATATCGCCTCTTCTAACTTGGTTCTTAATTCTTCTATCTTTTTCTCTTCTTCGGCGCGGGATTTTTCTGGTTTTATGGAAAAATATAGTTAATTTAAATTCAAAAGAAAACATATTAACGTCATACTTGCCGTGTAGTGCCGGCTAAAATGTCGCTACCCCTTTCTACCCACGGGTGTCGTAAGAGGCGACTAAGGGTATTGGGGCTTTTTATTGGATATTTGGGCGATGCGGTTGGAGACCCATCACCAAAAACCTTTATTTTACCGCCGTTCCCCACTCAACTTCCAAAAGTGGCTGAGGAATTTATAATTCCTTAGCTCTGGCTACCCCTTCTAGGGAATTATAGCCGTGAGTATATGTATGTATGTATGTATATTAACATCATACATATGCCTAGGCTGTAAACTACTATGCTACCCGTTTTGTTACTCATACCTTGTCACAGAACTTAGTAAATGTAAGCCATGTGTGTTTTCTTATGATTTTTTCCCTCACCATTTACAACCATGATAATTAAGACATACATATGACTATAAAAAACCACATATTCGTGTAGTAAATTAAGATTTTTAAATAGATATTTTGACAAAAAAGACTCTTCTTAAGTATTAATTTTAAAAAGGTATACTGGTAGTGATCGATAACTTGATAATAAGAGGACCTAACGCCATCTCACGAAAAAAAACGAAAATAAAACTATCCATACCAATCAATCCATCAATCAACGGTTGCACATCAATATTGAAGCGCTGCGTCAATCTGAAGTCAGGATCGTACCCGTTTTTGTGTAACACTATTTGAGTGACGCATTCTTCCACTAGTTTGTAGTATGCTGGCCTGGGAACGAACATTAATACATTATAAAATAAATAAAATAAAATAAAAATCGTTTACTTACAAGAACAAGAGTATTTATCAAGATGTTAAGTAGTTATTATGTACTTTGCCTGCTCTGCCATGAGGCGTGTGAATATTTGAATCATTAGGCTAGAAATTTGTATGTTATATTGAACTAAATAAAAAGGTACCTAATTGTACAAAATAAAAAATAACAAACATTAGAAAAAAAACACAAGTAGCACTAATTAAAAAATAAAAATGTTACATATTGTCACATTACTAATCATACAATGTTTTCTCCTAAAATAGAAACATAATTAAAAAGGGAGGATACATTTAGATCAAACAGAGAATGAGCATTAAAAATGCAGGCGCCAGAAGGGTTAGACATATTTATGTATTATGTATGTATATGTGTAGTATATAAGTATATAAGTATATGAGTGGATTTTATATATTAATTTAGTAAAGAGGTACTTTCAATTTATTAATACCAATATGTTTTTTCATTTCTTCCGGTGGGTGTACGTAAGAGGCGACTAACGGTATTGGGGCTTTTAAGGGATTTCTGGGCGATGCGGTTGGAGACCCATCACCAACAACCTTTATTTCACCATCTTTACCCCACTCAACTTTCCAAAAGTGGCTGGGGAATATCTGATTCCTTAGCTCTGGCTACCCCTTCTAGGAATTTATAGCCGTGAGTATATGTATGTATGTTCTCTAACAACACCTTTTTTGGCTTGTTGCCCCCCTTCTGTTACACCCCATATTTTCAAACCCAGAACCGAATATAGACAAATCTTACCGTATAAGCTCATCGTCCCGTATAAACAGCAAATGTTGTAATATAGACAATAGGTAAGGTTCAGCTGGGGTGTCCATTACCAAGTTTTTCACTAGCTCGAAACACTCGTTTGCATCGTTGAAATCGACTCTGTAAACAGATATACATAATTTGAAAAACAAATAAAGTAATACTAATATTAATAAATTTCTTCGCTTAATTCCGCTAAATATTTAGCGGAATTAAGCAAAGAAATTTATTAATATTAGTATTGCTATGGATTTCCGCAAAGTAACGCCTGATTCAATCCAATAACAAATAAAGTGTTTATTTACTAGAAATAAGAGTAAATGTGATGGTAGGTTTTTTTTTACAATTTTTCGTCTTGTTCTACTTTGCGGCATGTAAATATTACATTGTACTAATTTCAAAACTAATCTAATATCAAGTTTGTAATGTAGACTTTTCTTAAAATAACTTTGATAGCTCGGTGGGTAAAACACCCTCCTATGAAGCAGAGAGGCATGAGTTCAGATCCCGACCTACATCCATCCCGGGCCTACATAAATGTGACGTTTGTAAAGTTTTTCACTGTGAGGGAAAACATCGTGAGGAAACCCATTTGGCTAACTTGTACTAAGTCATGTGAAACGCTTAACTAAGCTAAAGGCTTACCCCCTACCACGTGAATACTCTGTCCAAGCAAAATGTGGGTACTCAGAACACCAGGTGAAAATGTCACGCGATTTTCAGGAGTATTAGAAATACAATTATAAATCTGATGAGTACTTCCAACATCAGGAATGTATTAGTACTATTTTAAGCCGTTCTCAGTAACTTTAATTCATTAAAACTAAAATTATAATACTACATTCATGTGTAATGTGTCGGCTTAGAAGAGCCAAACCCATTTTTTATGGCTTGCCCCATATCAAAAACTCTGCCCAAGCAAAAAGAGTGACAATGTCACATGGTGTTCACAAGTAAAGTAATTCTGCCACCCCTTCGGGGATATACGGCTCCAAATAATTTTCGCATATATGAAAAGATTGACAATATAGAAGCTTGAGAGGTCCGCCAGGATCTTACAAAGTGGCGATCGATAGTCTCTGCCTACCCCGATGTGAACTAACGGCGTCAGTATATGTATGTAAAAAAAAAAACAGTTTATTAACACACCAAAAATTACAGATACATAGTAAATTGATGATCCTTGCACTAGGCGGAGCCTGTATCGCAGGGATCGGTAAAACAAAAACTACCAAAAAAAGCTTACTAATTAATTGTTTACAAAAAGAGATCTTAGTAATAAAATTGTACATTTTACTTAATTTTAAGATTGTTAGACTACAAAAACATAAAAAATAATATAATAATAGAAAATAATATTAACTGCCACAAAGAAACAAGGTAAAAGAAAAAACAGTTATATATTATAATAACTGAGAGAGATGCGTGTTTGTGCGCGCGCGCGTGTATGTGTGTGTGTGAGTGATTGAGTGAGTGTGTGTGTGTGTGTGTGTGTGTGTGTGTGTGTGTGTGTGTGTGTGTGTATGTGAGTGTGTGTGTGTGTGTGTGTTTATTAAAGAGCAATATTAATATTAATTCAATACTTTTAACAAGTACAGGAATTGTAAATTTTCGTTTTTTCATTAATGGACTTTGAGCTATATTACGGTGAGCATACAACACTGCTTTCAAAATAAATAGTTTGCGTACGCTTAGAACTTCTGAATCTGCGAATAAAAGTGATGTGGAATATCTGCGAGGTTTCCGGAGAAGGGTTTTTAGCACAGGCCTTTGGGCCCTTACTAATATTATGAGGACTGAAACAGCACATCCACCCCAAATCAAAATGCAATATCAAAATGCAATGGCAGTATCATCAGCGTAGCATACAATGTCTGCATTTAATATAACTTTAGAGCAAATGTCATTAATATATATTAAGAACAGTGTTGGCCCGAGTATACTACCCTGTGGTACGCCATAAGATACATCACCAAGAGAACTAATTGCACTACCAATCTTGGTGCACTGTTTCCTCCCGGTAAGATAGCTTGTAAACCAGTTGATAGCTACTCCGCGAATACCTAAAGCTTCCATTTTTTTAAGCAAGATCTTAATGGACACGGTGTCGAACGCCTTGGCCAGATCCAAGAATACTCCTAGTGCTTTACGACCACGATCAAGATGATTTGATACAATATCAACCATTAGTCCTATCGCATCCTCAGTAGATCTACCCCTTCGAAAGCCGAATTGGTTGTACGCACCTGACATCATCAAATTTAGCCAAAAACTCGTCCTGATCGGCCGCCGCGTGACTATCGAATACATTCATTTGAATCTGTCTCGAACCTTCCGCATTGGCTCGGAGATCCTCTGAAATAAAAAAATATATTGGGAAGTCGGTTATGGACGATTGTTTTAGGTGAAATCAACACCCTGGTTTCGGTAATGTCTATTAAATTATTAAAAAAAAATGCCTTTAGTTAATACATTTGAAATATATATATAAATCATATATAACACAATTTAGATTTAGAATTTGGCGACTTATTACAATCATTTTTGTCGTGTCTCCCAAACTAGATTTAACTGTACAATGGGAGATAGATTTGAGTAGAGAAAATCTTTACAGATGTGTACTATAATGGAGTGTAGTGAAATTTGCTAGTTACATGTAATTTAATAATAGGCTATTTGACTGTAATAAAAATACACATTTCTTTTATTTCATAAGTCTTAATATTACTTTCTGAAAGCGATTTGTAATAATGCTTGATAAAAATATTTCATTATTTTACTAAAATTCATCTTCTAAAATAAGTTGTTTCGATGCAACTGTCACGTGACTAAAAACGACCGTGATTGGCTATTTCTGTAATGACGTAGATTGCGCGTAAACAGACTGTGTATCGCTTCGCTAATTGGTGTATAATGCGGAATTGACGTCACAACGTGCCACAGCCGCCATATCACTTAAAGTCCCGTTTTCGCGGCACTTTTGAATATTGCATTTTCTTTTTAGATTTTTCAATAAAATAGCTTAAATCAAGATAGTAAAGTATTATTTTAGGGCTCCTTATAAGCAAATAAACACCGTAAAATAGTTTTCAAAACATTGTCATATAGCCCATTGTGAGGAACAGCAAAGATATACTGGCCAGTACACCCCGCTAAGTACCAACTTATAACTTGTATCTATGCTTAGCTCGCGAAACATTTCGACACCGCGATGTAGGAATAAGAGTGAGACGCTGTTATGTGCGAGTGAGTCCGCAGTAGTGTGCGCTCTAACATGACTCCCACAAAATGTTAATAGATTTTAAAACATATTTGACATAATGCTTTTTAGATGGCTCTGAATCGTGCCTTCCTATCGCTTGTCTAGTGTAAAACTCGCTCGCGGAACATGACAGTTTTTCGTCCAGGCAGCCGGCAAACGTTAATTTATACATACATACATACATGTACTCACGGCTATAAATCCCTAAACGGGGTATTCAGAGCTTTGGAATGAGAAATTCCTCAGCCACTTTTGGAAGCTGATTGGGGAAAAGATAGTAATTATAATTGTTTTTGGTGACACGGGTCTCCAACCACATCGCCCAAAAATCACTTAAAAAGTCCCTATACCCTTAGTCGCCTCTTACGATCACCCACGAGTATAAATGGGGTAGTGTTATTCTAAGCCGACACTACACAGCAAATTAATTAATTACACGTTAATTTATATGGCGTTATAGCATCTCACATATGTACCAGCTACAATGCTACTACATGTCTGAACTGGGCAGTGTACTTTCCTGAATCAACTTCCAAAAGTGGCTGAGGAAGACAATTCTGAAGCTCAATCTAACCCCTTATCGCGATTTATAACCGTGATTATACGAATGCGACAGTTACTTCAAAGGCTTTTCCTTTTAATTGAGACATGTGTATTGATTGTTTTAATACTCAAGCAATTCTAGTAAGGATGTAAGTAAACAAACTAAGAAACAATTAAATATTAACAAGGTTACATTTTTTCCCCTTTTTGTCTAACTGTCTGTAGCGGCAAATTTTTAAAACGGCTAGACTGATTTTTATGGGATATACACTGACAGAAAGCTGATATATTAAAGAACAACTTGGTATTGTGATAATATTCTTAACACCCAAATCTGATGATTAAACATTAAAGTTACAATCAAATATAAACCTTACCGATAAGATCGTAGAGTCCAGCCCGCATGAATTCAGATCGCAGATGCAAACGGAACTCTAACTCTTCAGGTTCTGTTATTATTGCGTTCATCAGTTGCATGTAGCCGTTCTGGAATCGAATGAAAATAAATAAATAAATATAAACACAGATCAAGCTTCAAACTTAGTAAGACTTGTATTATAGGATATTAACTCAAGGATATATTTAATATTATATAATACACATATAAATATCAATAAGACTGAGAAACAATCATTTATGCTAATCACATAAATGTTGCTCTCAGCGGGGATCGAACCCGCAACCACCGGAACGAAAAACTAGTCACCTATCCACACGGCCACGGGCGTCGTCAAAGTAAAGAAAATAATGATACATCAATGATTATTTAGAAGATGCTTATACATCAAATAATATGAGGAATCTGCGGATTTTACAAACATGTTTATCCGTTACTAAACTTTCCGTGCATGAAACCTCATGTGGGGATTATTTAACTAAACAATTAATGAATGAATGATTTCGACACTAGGAGGAGCAGGAGTCGAACCCGCGACCCGCGGTTCGCAGTAGTAGTTCGTACGCATCAGTGGTTACTTGGCACCATAGCTCAGTTGGCGTAGACCGGGAGGTCGCGGGTACGAGTCCGGCTGGTGTCGAAATTTTATTCATATTCGTTTATTGCTTCATGTGGTACACATAGGTGGTACAATTTATAGAAGTAGCCGTAACATGAGCCCTGCAAGGATTTTTCGGTCCATAATTGATTAGTTATGTATATCCGTTCCCTGATTACGTCAAAAAGTCAAAAGTCAAAAAGTTTATTTTTAAAATAAAGTTGAATACTAACATTTTTTTAACGTTAAAATTTTAAATTTATCATTAATCCGTTGCTTCGGAAGGTGTTCGTAAAGAGAAGAAGTAACAAAGAAACTCTTTACATACACATCTTTTCATTTTTTCAAAACATGGTTTGTACAATTCGAGTTTATAAACATGTTTTTACTTTATAAAAGATTTTCTATGCGACCAGACCAAACGCTAGTTTGACATAATTAAAATAAATTGTCCACATAACGTGAGAAGACGTATCTTTAGCAACCGCGATTGCATCACTAGTTACCATATTGCCGCTGTAAAAATTGTAACATATTCTATCTATATGTATCTATCTTTCTAGCTATGTAGTATCGGTTTAGAATAGTACTACCCCATTTCTTCCCGTGTCTTTTACAGCCGTAAACAATTATGTATGGACTATTTCTCCCCACCCCATTTTTCTTTCATGACAATTTTTTTTTCTCAAGACTCAAGAGTTCACGCAGTATATCCCCGAAGGGGTTGGCAGATCTAGTACTTCCGAACATCACGTGACATCGTCACCGGATGTTCAGAGTACCCATGTTTTGCCTGGACTGTTTACTCACGTTATAAGGGGCAGGCCTGTCGCCGTTTTATTATTTTTCGTATAACATATTTCTACGGCGTGATAGCTCAATGGGTAGAACACCGATTAACGTGCAAGCGACTAGTGTTCAAATCCCGGGTCGGGCCTACACAAATTTGTCTTTTCTAAAGACAAATGAGTGGTTAATTTATCATTGTTGTTAACGGTGAGAGAATACATCGTGAGGAAACCCACATGGCTGAGTTGTACTTAGGTCATGTGACAGTGTATTCGTACTAAATGGCGATAGGCCTGCCCCCTATCACGTGAGTACACTGTGCATGCAAAACGTGGGTACTCTGAACACCAGGTGACAAAGTCACCGACAAAGTCAGGAGTAATAGTACCTCTGCCAACCCCTTCGGGGATATTCGGCGTGAACGTTTATGTTTATGTGATGTAACATATTTCTCACCTTCAAGCTCTCTGGTGCTCTAGGCATGAGTCCATCGATAATGGTCTGAAACCGCGGTCTACGGCTTGACTCTCCGGCCATAGTCACGGCTTCTAACACCTTCTCGTGGCCGTTTGGAATGAAACAGGTGGCTGCTAGAACCTGTAAATATAAGATTGGATAAATGAAATATGAGGATGGTAGTACCTGCTCTATATATTATATTCGTATACTTACTCGCTCATTTGAATAAAATCTTGTTTAAATTAAACTAGAAACGTAGCTAATCATTCACTCACTGTTTCATTCGACCTTTGATTTTGCAACATATTTCGCTACACAGTACAAAGTATTGTACGATAAAAATACTATCAAAACCCATACCTTAGCAGCCTCCAAAGCGCAATGCGGCTTCCTATGATCCAAGCTCCTCGCCATCACCGGCAAAGCCTCCCGACACTCGAACATGGTTCGGATGCGACAGTATTATTCATAATGGCGGATTTACTATTTTTTTACTTACTTATTTATTTTAGTGCCGTGTAGTGCCGGCTTTGCCGTGTAGTGCCGGCTTAGAATGTCGCTACCCCTTTCTACCCACGAGTGTCGTAAGAGGCGACGAAGGGTATTGGGGCTTTTTATTGGAGACCCATCACCAAAAACCTTTATTCTTACCATCTTTTCCCCACTCAACTTCAAAAAGTGGCTGAGGAATTTATAATTCCTTAGCTCTGGTTACCCCTTCTAGGGAAATATAGCCGTGAGTATATGTATGTATGTTATTTATTTTGACTCACTCCTTCATTCAGTCACTCACTCTTTCAGTCTTCCACTGATATTAGAACATATCTCGATACACAGTTAAATATGTGCTATAATAATAAAATAAAACCTTAATAACATTACCTTAGCAGCCTCCAAAGCGCAATGCGGCTTCCTATGATCCAAGCTCCTCGCCATCACCGGCAAAGCCTCCCGACACTCGAACATGGTTCGGATACCGACAGTATTGTTCATTATAGCGGAAATACATCGGATGCAAGAGTATTGGACTCGGTCGTAGCGAGAATCACTGGAAATTAAGTTATGAACTTATATTATAGAAAACATTTAGAAATTCTTACAAACACATTTTAAAAAAAAACGCCCAAGAAGTCGAGTGCGGGAAAGATTATAAAATAAAAATTTTAGGTGATGAGATTCTAAAAGAATCGTACGATAATCCGACTGCGGTAAAGTGTTGTGACTTTTTAATAGGCCGTTGAGCGATGTTTTTCGAGACCAATCACCAAATCCTAATTTTTACTTTCTTATACTCAATCAACTTCCGAAGCTCTGGCTACCCCTTCTAGGGATTTATAGCCGTGAGTATATGAATTCATGTTTAAAAGTTAAAACTAATTACCGTTTATTAAATCATACCGCGTCCTCTGGATACAAAAGCTTATCTTTGTGGTTATCATTTGAACAAACACATACATATACATATAGCTGATCCAGATATAATACAAATCTAATTATAATTAAGTGCATAATCTCTTTTCAAGTACCTAATTAAATGATAAAATAGTATCTCTGTGGCTGAACTTAATGTATAGAAGCTATAAAAAATGAATTTTCGGTTACATGCACTCATATACATACATACATACATATACTCACGGCTATAAATCCCTAGAAGAGGAAGCCAGAGCTAAGGAATTAGAAATTCCTCAGTCACTTTTGGAAATGTGAGTGGGGACAAGATAGTAAAAAATAAAGGTTGTTGGTGACGGGTCTACAACCGCATCGCCCAAAAATCCCTTAAAAGCCTTAAAACCGTTAGTCGCCTTTTACGTACACCCACCGGAAGAAATAGGGCAGTGCTATTCTAAGCCGACACTACACAGCACACATATACTCACGCCATTAATTCCTGTTAGGATAGGCGGATAATATCGATCACCACCACCTGAGGTTTGAAACCTCTCTATCAATCTTTTCATACATACTATTTTATTCTTCAGACTACGGACGCCATCCTTTTTGATAGATAATTTTCAGATAGATCTAGTTTATACTGTAACATATTATTGATATCGTTAAATAGAACTCGTAAAGCTTTTAAGGATCAGTATCTATATCTATATATATTGCATAATTTTGAAATACATACATACATATACTCACGGCTGTAAATCCCTAGAAGGGGTAGCCAGAAGTTCGGAAGTTGATTGAGTATAAGAAAGTAAAAATTAAGATTTGGTGATTGGTCTCGAAAAACATCGCTCAACGGCCTATTAAAAAGTCACATAACTTTTTATCAGTCGGATTATCGGACGATTCTTTTAGAATCTCATCACCCAAAATTTATATTTTATAATTTTTCCCTTACTCGACTTCTGGGGCGATTTTTTTTTAATGTTTATTAAGAATTAAATATTTTTTTTAAATGTGTTTGTAAGAATTTCTAAATGTTTTCTATAATGTAGAAGGGGTAGCCAGAGCTTTGGAATTGGAAATTCCGCAGCCACCTTTGGAAGTTGATTGGGGAAAAGATGGTAATAATTTTGAAATAATCGAGTAAGATAACTTATCTTTTCCACGTATCAGTTAAATACTTATGAAAAGGCTTAATTTCATTAGAATATAAGCTGATTTATATTATTTTGTTCGTTATGTGTGATGATTTTGTAAGCTAATTGTTGTCACGATTTTAACTATGTTATTAGGAAGGATGATGTAAGTCATCCAAAGATAAATACATATATGAAATAAAGAAGACCCCGATCAGTTAGCTCTGAGAAAAATACAATAATGTCTTAAATATGATACTAAATTGAGGATATATTTTGCTGTTTAGTGTCGGCATAGAATAACACTACCCCATTTCTTCGGTGGGTGTACGTAAGAGGCGACCATCGGATTTGAAGTTTTTAAGGGATTTTTGGGCGATGTGGTTGGATACCCATCGACGAAAACCTTTATTTTACCATCTTTTCCCCACTAAAATTTCCAAACGTGGCTGAGGAATTTCCAATTCCTTAGCTCTGGCTACCCCTTCTAGGGATTTATAGCCGGGAGCATATGTATGTATGCATGTAAATTGAGGATAAGCCTAATGATGTCGATACAAATATCGCAAGGCTATAAATCGCAAAAAGCGGTAGACAGATCTATAGAATTCTTTCTCGGTTATATTTGGAAATTGAGTCAGGGAAGATTGGAAAATAAAGAAGGGTTGATGATGTTTCTTGAGCCACATTATACAACAATCACTTAAAAAGCAATGAACTTCAAAAGTATAAATCTATATTAGTACAAAGGAGCGATAGGCCTGCCTATTTAGCTGCACTCAGGCTAAACTGAACCCAATACTTAACACCAGATGGCCAAACCGATACATAATGTGTCAAAAGTATCAGTACCTCTGCTACTCCGCTTAGGATATACGGTGTGAAAGATGAGTGTAAGTGTATACGGTAGAGTCATTCCAGTTTGAGATTTAGCTTTAAGAAACGACTTTTTTATTTTTCGGTATGCAAAGTTTTACTAAAGTGATGCTGATTACAAAATCATTTCGAGATATTATGGTTATAAACAATATTTTCTTGAAATTATATCAATTGAAGCTAAGAGGACTGTTATTATATCAAAAAACTGTAACAGTGTTTGACCTTCAATGTTGTTTCAAAGACATACGGTTTTACAGTTTATTAATAAAATATCGAAAATCATAGGTTTGTTTAGTATAATATCGTAATAATTTCATTTGACATCACAAATTCGTGATATGTTTTGCAATCAGCAACATTTTTATACAACATTTCGCTTAATTTGCATGTCGCTACGTGATTTTATCAATCGATGACGTCATTAAGTACAAAAGTTGAACAATCTTTAAAAAATCATAACTTTACAATTACTCATTTTAAATGGAAAATATTCAAATAAGTCTTTTATTTTCGTGTTTACTATCGAATAAAAATATTTATAACATAACATAACATAAACGTTCACGCCGAATATCCCCGAAGGGGTTGGCAGAGGTACTAATACTTCTGAACATCACGTGACTTTGTCACCTGGTGTTCAGAGTACCCACGTTTTGCATGGACAGTGTACTCACGTATAAATATACGTAAAAATATTTAATAAATCCCAAAAATAACTTTGCATACCGAATTATGAAAAGAGGCTATGTAACTTACCGAAAATATCCACTACCACTGTTAGCATGAAAATATAATCACAACATAGTTAACTTCTTTAGTAAAAATCTCAGTATATCTAATTTTAATTTAAACATTGAAATAAACAGTAACTTATCTAAAACCAAGTCATTGATGAGGAATAATTAAACTTTATGTATTGAATGAAAAACAGAAGTATATCTTACCTACTAAATACTTGAACAACATTATTATAGTTTAAATTGAATTAATAATCCAACGATATCTTGCCTATTGAAAAACATTATAATAAACATTAAAAAACCAATATCAAACAAACAAATTTCAAACTGAATACCCAAACTTAACTTACGTGCTATAACACTGGTTAAGCTGTGTAGTGTCGGCTTAGAATAGCACTACCCCGCTTCTACCGATGGGTGTACGTAAGAGGCGACTAACGGTATTGGGGCTTTTAAGGGATTTTTGGGCGATGCGGTTGGAGACCCATCACCAACAACCTTTACTTTTACCATCTTTTCCCCACTCATATTTCCAAAAGTGGCTGAGGAATTTCGAATTCCTTAGCTCTTGCTACCCCTTTTAGGGATTTATAGCCGTGAGTATATGTTTTATGCAAACAAACAAATTTCAAACTGAATAAATACCCAAACTTAACTTACCTACTATAACACTGGTTAAGCGTAGTAAGCAAACTTTCGATCCCTTTCGTTCCAAACTCTTCGATCCAAGACAACGGGTTGTTAGTCAGAGCTATTCGAAGGTTCTCGAGGCAACTGTGTAGCTTTCCAACGGATAGCTCTGGCTGGTTTAGGTAGGCTACGTAATCTGATGGTTTCTCGAATTTTGACCGGCCTTCCTGTGAATGGGATGTTGATGTGAGAAAAGATGTTTTGTGAACGTTGTTCGGAAATTATGCCTGTTTTACGTACAGAGTCACGATAATAACATATACATACAAACATATACTCACGGATATAATTCTCTAGAAGGGGTAGCCAGAGCTAAGGAATTATAAATTCCTCAGCCACTTTTGGAAGTTAAGTGGGGAAAAGATGATAAATAAAGGTTTTTGGTGATGGGTCTCCAACCGAATCGCCCAAAAATCCAATAAAAAGCCCCAATACCTTTAGTCGCCTCTTACGAAAACTCATAAAAAAGTAAAAAAAAAACACATATCAATGCGTCAAAATAACTAAGTTATTTATTCAAACATGATATTAAGAAACGTAATATATTACTAACCTGAGCGTTAACGAACTTATAAGCCACCAGCATCTTCTTTTTCTGGTCCCGGTGGTATTTCCTCAGCGGAGCCTTTTTTTCCTCACTGAGATTCATGTCGGCCTGAAAATTTAAACGATGCCGTTTATCAAGTATTCATCGCATTCAAATATTCACGACTGCCTCCGTGGTCTCGCGGTCAAGCGCTTGGGTTCAAGTACGGAGATCTCGGGTTCGATCCCCGGGGGGCGGTAACCTTACAAATTTATTTAGTAAGATTTAGCCCAGTATGGAAGGATATTGCAAGCATGAATCACCTGTTTATCCCAAAAATTCAAATGATTCCGTGCTTCGGAGGGCACGTTCACCCGTCGGTCCCGGCTACTATCGCGGTAGAAGTCGTTAGTCTGCCAATCCGCAATTGGCCAGCATGGTGGACTAAGGCCAAATCGCCCTATATAGGGTAGGCTCGTGCCCCTTAGTGGGGACATAAATGGGCTGTGAGGAATGAGGAAAATATTCACGCCTTATATCCTCGAAAGGGTGGCAGAGGTAGTAATACTCCTAAACATCACGTGACATTGTCATCTGACGTTCTTCAGAGAACCCATGTTTTGCATGGACAGTGTGATGTGATAAGGGGACGGCATATTGCCGTTTTATACAAATATGTGGGAACAGCAAAGATATACTGACCAGTACACCCTGCTGGGTACCAACTTAGAATTTTTATTTATATTTAGCTAGAGAAACTTTTCGATACCGCGATGTACGATTTTTTATGACGCTGCTAGTGTGCGAGTGAGTTCGCCGTCTAGCGGTCGCCACAAATACATTGTCACATGACTAACTTCAACTCAGCCGTGTGAGTTTCCTCACGATGTTATCCCTCACCATTAACAACCATGATAATGACCACACATATGACTTTAGAAAGAAATTATTGGTGAAGGCCCAGCTAGTAATTAAAACCCACGCCTGCCGCCGCCGCTTCATTTAAACTTATATATCTAAATTAATTCTAAATAACAATCAGTTGCGACTCAATCGTTTTAATTAAATTCTTGGGAAAGTCCCGATTATTTAACCCGAAACCTCCATATTCTAACCCGAACGCTCTAATAGTTGGGCCGCTTTAACCATCGCGCTACATAGATACCAATTTTATCGATAGACCAATAAATGACAGTTTCAACCGTGGTACCTCACTCATTTATCCCGGTAATAGTTTTCAATACCTATATCTAAGTTCTACTTCTATACATACATACATACATATACTCTCGGCTATAAATCCCTTGAAGGTGTAGCCAGAGCTAGGGAATTAGAAATTCCTCAGCCACATTTGGAAGTTGATAGGGGAGAAGATAGTAAAGATAAATTATCGTTGGTGATGGGTCTCCGACCGCATCGGCCAAAAATCCCTTAAAAGCCTCAATACCGTTAGTCGCCGCTTACGACTCCCGTGGATAGAATATAAAGTATTATAAAGTACAATAAGTATTATAAAGAGTTTTAATTTGTATTTTTGGATGTCTGATGTTTACACTACTATACTGCGTACTCCGAGGAGTCGTCATCGTCATCGCGGTAGTCTACTAGCTAGCTAAATGAAAAAAAATAAAAAATGTGAATGTAAAGAGTTTCTTTGTTGCTTCTTCTCTTTACGAACATCTTCCGAAGCAACGTACTAATGATAAATTTAAAAAATTTGACTTTAAAAAAATGTTAGTTTTTAACTTAATTTTGAAGAATAAACTTTATGACTTTTGACTTTTGAAATGTGACTGACGAGTGCCTAGCTCTGAATCTCTGGCTACCCTTTTTTGGGATTTAAGACTGTGATATGTATGTATGTAGAATCATGAAGTTCCTGCTCTAACCATGGTAGTAGTAAATTATCTATAACTAGCTTTCCGCCAACGGCTTCGCACGCGTTGAAAGCGGTTATGTAGCGGTATAAAGCACAACTATAACCAAACTTCTCATTCCCACGATTTCCCTCGGGAATGTCATTTTGCTTCGGGATAAAAGTACCCTATTATTTAATCCGGACTTCTAAATATACGTCTGCAAAATTTCAAAGCATTCGGTTTATTTCATTTATTTCAGATGAGTGCGACAATAATATTAATATTAAACAGTTAATAAAATATAAAACTAAACTTAAACGTGACTAATTAATTAAATATTTACAGCAGAAATTAAATTAAACAATATAAAAAATGTTTTCAAAATCGCTGCCGCTAGGGGGTAGGGTTCCCAAGAGGCTGGCTGCATTGCCCCTCTGTATTGCAATACTTACTCTCTGAGCAAAGTATGTGCCAGCCCTAGGATCCCCACTAGCTTCGACTAGGCGCGCAGATATTTCTTTAAAAAATCTACGCGCATCTGAACCCCATGGACCGAGAGTCTCCACGGCAAAAGGGATAAAAATATGACTCTCATCCAGGAAGCCATATTTACGCTTCTTTAGATCCTCAGAGTATGTCGCAGCAGCTCCAGCCCGAACAGCAGACCGTGACAAATGGGAAGGCGCCAGTGTGTCGACGCAAGTTGCATCCCACACAAGCGTCCTCCCATTTTTCCAGGGAATCAACGACATACCATCCGGTCTCTTGCCATCAAGCATTCGGTTTAGTAGTTACGGCGTGAAAGCGGGACAAACAAACAAACAAACGCACTTTCCGATTTACAATATTAGTGAGGATATGTTCTACTACTATACAACTACTTCTACATCTATATTCGTCCTACCAGCATCTCCTCGAACCGTTGGTGCAGCTGGTCATCATTAAGCGCGTCGATCTTGGCGGCGTACTCCGAGGAGTCGTCATCGTCAGCTCTGTAGTCGGGCCGCGGGACCGTGTCGTAGCCACGCTCTACGCCGGTAGTGCCTTTCTTTGGACGCCCGAACCAGGTGTCGAGCTGAAACGAAGAATTGAGGGGATTAGTTTCTTTGTATAGAGAGTGATGGATAAATGTCTTTGTATAAAATCGTAGCGGTAGTGACTGACTGGCAGAAAGCGCACAGCTTTAATGGCTGGACATACACATATATAATCACGCCGCTAGTTCCTCTTCACCCTTGGCTTTTGTATTTCGCTTGTGACATTACTCTTCATAAACGGTTGGACCGATCTCTATCACACTTTGCATGACGGTCATACATAAGCAACGAGTACCGCCGAGACGGAGTGAGCAGTTTTTTCGACAATAAGTAATCATTGAGGAATGATCACCCTTAAAAGATTCCCATGTAAGCTCCTTACATTCACAGTTTTTCCAATAGTACATACATATACTCACGCCGTTAGTTCCCATTAGGGGAGGCATAGAATATCGATCGTCACTTTGTACGGTCCTAGCAAACTTCTCTAGCTTAATTCACATCCATCAATATTTTTATACATGCGTTTTGTTCTTCATACGTATGATGTCCAGCCAGCCGTATGAAGTATGGCTGGACATAGAGAGCTGAAATTCGGCAGGTTACTATAGCACTCTAAAGCGCTAAATAAACACTAAGAAAGTCCCTGAAATTCTCACGAAAACATGTATGAAAAGATTGATAAATGTAGGGCTAGAGAAGTTTTCCCGAATCGTACAAAGGGGCAATCGATAGTCTTTGTCTACTGCAATGGGAACTAATAGCGTGAGTATATTTCGTATGCATGCACCACCAAAAATATATATTATATTTATGATACAGAAGAATATCCGCAGCAGGGTCCAATTTAAAATCTGAATTGAGCTTATGCCAATTCTGTTTTTTCTCAAGTCAAATGAAAAACATCTTGAGAATACCACATCAGTACTGAGTTGTACTTTAATATAGTCAAGCTAATCCTATTAATATTATAAAGCTGAAAGTTCAGATGTTTGGATGTTTGTGTGTTTGAGGCAAAAAGGCTCCACAAGTCCATATTGTATATGAATGAAATTTGGCAGAATGCTAGATTAGGACCCAAATCATAACATTGGATACTTTTTATACCGCAAAAATTTGACCAATAAAATATGCACGCCTGATTGAACTAAAAGTGCTAACAGACGATCGAACATGTACGGCGCGCACCAGTGTTCGTGGTACGGGCCGTACCAAAAACGAACGTGTGTAGCGTGGTTCGCCGCACATAAATATTATTAATATTGGTGCGGGCTGGTTCGAAGCGCTTGCGGTGCACGGTGCGATGGTGCGCGCCGTACATGTTCGATCGTCTGTAGGCTAGAGCGCACCGCACGGTGCGATGGTGCGCGCCGTACATGTTCGATCGTCTGTTAGCACTTTAAGAGTATCGGAAAAAAAACACCTTAAGCTTTGTCATAAGCATATTTGACAGTACGAAGTCTGTCGGGTCAGCTTGTAAATAATAAATTTAATTAACATACACAATTCAACATACATTAACAATACATTTTTTATTTAGTTGTATTTTTCCTATTTTTATTTTAATACTTGTAATGCTGAGTGTGTATTGTCAATGTATGTGTATATTTTGTGTAGCAAAGAGTAAATAATTTCTCTTCTTTCTAAGATGAATACATGTATTTGAGTTTGTTCACAGTTGCGTGTGTGTGTTAGAAGTCATTTATTTTATAAATATAATCTCAAGTGGTCTTTATATGAAGTATTTATTATTATTTATCCCCGAAGGATTGGTAGAGGTACTAATACTTCTGAACATTACTTGAAGTTGTCACCTAGTATTCAGAGTGCCCACGTTTTGCTTGGACAAGTAAACATGGGGCCTATCTCCGTTTTAAGTACAACTTAGCCGTGTGGGTTTCCTCATGATATTTTCCCTCACCGTTAACAACCATGATAAATTAACCACACATATGACTTAAGAGTCAAATTGGTGTAGGCTCGACCCGGGATTTGATGCCACGCTAGTTTGTGTAAAAAATCTACCCTCTGACTCAGAGGCTCTGAGCTATCACGGTTGTTCGCTATATATAATACACTAGCCCAATTTAGATTATCGTAAACAAGACTATTCTATAATTTTTATTTCGAATCATTTTTATTTTTAAATAATAATTTAATCCAAGTAATGTTTACTGTTTCCGCTTCGAGATTAGATTATTTAATCGGTATAAATGGATTGAAACCGAAAAGAATTGAAGGCAAACATTTGCGGTGTTTCAAATATTATTATTTTTTAAATATTATATCCATATATAATAACATAACATAACATAAATAACATAAACGTTCACGCCGAATATCCCCGAAGGGGTTGGCAGAGGTACTAATACTTCTGAACATCACGTGACTTTGTCACCTGGTGTTCAGAGTACCCACGTTTTGCATGGACAGTGTACTCACGTGATAGGGGGCAGGCTTATCGCCGTTATGTACGAATAAACTGTCACATGACTAAGTACAACTCAGCCATGTGGGTTTCCTCAAGATGTTTTCACCGTTAACAACCATGATAAATTAACCACACATATGTCTTTAGAAAAGACAAATTGGTGAAGGCCCGACCCAGGATTTGAACACTAGTCGTTTGCACGATAACCGAGTGTTCTACCCACTGGGCTATCACGGTAGCACATATATAATCACGGCTATAAATAATAATCCCTAGAAGAGGGAATTGCTTCAGAATAAGAAATTCCTTAGTCACTTTTGCACGATGAGTAGGGAAAAGATTGTAAAGTAAAGGTTGTTTGTGATGGGTCCCCAACCCTTAAACTGCGACTAACAACGAAACTTCCTGCTCTGTCAGCATTGCGACATTGAAATAACTATCTACATACATATACACATATACTCAGGCCATAAATCCCAAAAAGGGGTAGCCAGAGCTTTAGATCTGGAAACTGCTCAGCCACATTTGGAAGTTGATAGGGGACATGTGGCAGAAAAAAAAAGTAACCTTGATGAGGGGTTTCCAACGGCCAAAAACTACTTAAAAAGCCCCATACTCTCAGTCTCCTCTTAGGATACCCGTGGGTAGAAAGGGGTAGTGACATACTAAGACGGCACTACGCTCATTGACTGTACTTGTCTTTTGATTATACGGAATAATATAAAAACAAGATTTGTTGAAATTTTAATTTTATTTGGAAAAACGTTTTCAATATCCTTCAAGTCCAGTAGACAATGGCCTCAGATACTTTTTCTCGTCACAATATAGACAATATGATATTTAAAACTTCGCATCGAAATTTTTTGTCACCAAATTCAGTCGTACTAAGTAATCGCTTATATATAGTCACGCATTACTATAAATGGAAGAAACATATCTGAAATATAGGATGCTTGGTTATGGGCTTCCAGCCACATCGCCCAAACTTTCAAAGCCACAAAACACTTAGGGGGCGTCCATAAATTACGTGAGGTGTTTAAGGGGGGAGGGGGTCGAGTCAAATCTCATCTAATCTTACGTTGGTGGGGGGGGGTCTCGGCAAATATCACGCAATTTTTTTTCTGATCAAAAAATATATATATGCTTTGTCACAAGACGAGCTAATGAGTTCCTTTGTACAAGTGCCAATGGCTAAGAGTGGCTAGATCAGAACGAAGCTGAAGGAGCACATGATTTTACTGAAAATCAAATGGAAATGTTGGTTCCAGTACAGAGACTCTTGAGACCGTGCATGAATCTCCATGGACTAAATTAGAGTAGATATTCTTTTTTTAATTACAGTGTTTACGATTTAAGTATTCTATTGTTAAATTTTTATAACTCTTATAATTAAACACTCAGCAATATTGATTACTAGTCTTAACTAGTCGTAAATAAAAGCACGATGCAAATTTGTTTTATTCTTTTTACATTAACAATCCCACGCGTTTGCGTAAGAAACTCACATTTTGAAAAATCTCACGTGAGTTTCGTGGATGGGGGAAGGGGTTGAATAAAATCTCACGACATCTCACCAGGTGGGAGAGAGGGGCAGAAAATTTAAAAAAACACCTCACGTAATTTATGGACGGTTCCTTAGCCACATCTTACGACACCCATGGAAAGAAAGGGATTAGTGATATTATTGTTTAATAATTCCATTAATTATACTTTACTAGTGTATGATGAGTAAAGAACGTTGTAAATGTAGTAATTACACATAATGTTTACTTTGTTAAATACTGATTAATTTTAAGAAACTCCTGGAAGGATCTGACGACTGTGATACAGGTTCGACCTAGTGCAGTCTCAGCGTTTTAATAATGATCAAGTGGTCTTATATATTTTTTTTTCAATGTATTAGCATTAGTCTTGTTGTATCCTTACTGACAAAAACTATAGCATAACATCAACCTTAGTCGTGTATTCGTACAAAACGGCGATAAGCCTGCCCCCTATCATGTGAGTACACTGTCCATGCAAAACGTGGGTACTCTGAACACCAGGTGACAAAGTCACGTGATGTTCAGAAGTATTAGTACCTCTGCCAAACCCTTCAGGGATATATGTGGCATGAACGTTTGGGTTTGTGAGTTTGAGCAATACTGTGTAATGTGTATGTAGAGAATGAATGAAAATAGAAGATATGAAATCCTATGATATGAAAGCCTCATCTACATAAATTATTCAAACACCACCAATGAGGCTCAATTAAAAGGTGCACAATTAATACACAACCTCATTGGAGTATCGACACAATCGATTAGACTCGGCCAATCGATTACTATTCGATGCAATGCTCGACGACAAGAGCCAAGGTCGAAATGACAATAAGACAATATAAATAATTTCGTAATTCGTAACAGCTATTTTAAAATGGTGGAACTATTTGAATTTGGAAACAATAAATTTCGCGGTATTTTTTCTTGTTTTAGAAAGTGATGTGTAGTGTCGGCTTAGAATAGCACTACCTTATTACTTCCGGTGGGTGTACGTAAAAGCCGACTAACGGAATTGGGGTTTTTGAGGGATTATTGGGCGATGTGGTTGGAGATCCAACACCAACAACCTTTATTTCACTATCTTTTCCCCACGCAACTTCCAAAAGTGGCTGCGGAATTCCCAGTCCTTAGCTCTGGCTACCCAAAAGGACATACATATGTATGTTTCAGAAAGTGTTTATCACATTACAGCTCATTTAAGTCCCACCGAGAGGCTCGAAATTACATTGAACTGGTTGATTTATGTAGTCCATCACACTGGCCTTCATCTGGGTTGGCAGACTAGCGGACTACCATCATAGTAGCCGAACTCTCCTCCAAAGCACATGAATAAAGTGTTTATACATACGTACTAAAACGTGTGATTCGTTAAGACTCACCATTTCTCATCTGTCAATGATTTTCAGATATTACCTACGACGAGATACTATTTACCTTTAGGCGATACTAAAACATAACTAAAACAAAGCGGTCGAATTGAGAACACTACTTTTTTGAAGTCGGTTAAAAACCGCTGACAACCTTGATAAAAGAACCAGAAAGACTTAACAACAGTCACATTAGTGTAGGCCCGACTCAGGATTTAAACGTCAGACGTCTTCATTATCCTTTTACTGATCTATCAAGGTTTTATCATATTAAATCATCATGAAAGAAATTGAAACAACTATTGATTTTTCGGATATTTTAATCGCGTGTTATTACATTATTTTTAAAGATATCCGAAATATCATAACATAACATAATATAAACGTTCACACCGAATATCCCTCAAGGGGTTGGCAGAGGTACTAATACTTCTAAACATCACGTGACTTTGTCACCTGGTGTTCAGAGTACCCACGTTTTGCATGGACAGTGTACTCACGTGATAGGGGGCAGGCCTATCGCCATTTAGTACGAATACACTGTCACATGACTAAGTACAACTTAGCCATGTGGGTTTCCTCACGATGTTTTCCCTCACCATTAACAACCATGATAAATAAACTACACATATGTCTTTAGAAAAGACAAATTGGTGTAGGCCCGGCCCAGGATTTGAACACTAGTCGTTTGCACGATAACCGAGTGTTCTACCCACTGGGCTATCACGGTTGCCGAAATATAATAGTTGTTTTAATTAAAATGTGCAATCGTGAAAATCTTAGAAAATACTATCATCATGATATGACCAAAAACTACATGATAAGGATAACATTTATGAAAGGGATTCAAATGACATTATAAACGGACGGTAAGTTTTGATAAAAAATAATAAATTACCTTTATAATGAGTTAATATACATTTAATAACCCCCCGACAAATATACATACATACACTCACGCCCTTAGTTCGTATAAAGGTGGACACACACAGACTATCGAACTATGTCGGTCGATAGATTTTGTCCGATCCAGCACCCGTATTGCTCTTATAAAAATGCATGTTGAAGCTGTGTAGTATTGGCTCAGAATAGCACTATATCATACAAAGTGGGTGTTCGTAAGAGGCGATAGAGCATGCAATTATCGAAAGTTTTCGATAATCGATAAATCGATATTCTTTGTTCTTTTTTTCGATAATTATCGATAATTACCGGTATTTGGAAAAAATATATATTATTAAAATTTAAAGTATAACTCCGACTGGTTAAATATGTTAAAATAAAGGAAACCATATAGCAATTTCAAATGTTTTTTTTATTAAATCTTCAAACAGAATCAACCATCAGCCTTACTGTTTTCTAGCTTTAATGTAGCTCAATCTTTAAACAATTAAAATTAAAATGAAGATAAACATTGAAACATTAGTTTAGTTCAGTTCAGTTCAGTACAACGTACATAGAAAGAAAATCATTTTAAAAGAGGAAATAACAATATGTATGTAGTCATATTTCTTTGTGAAAGACAATAACTTAATAACTTAGGTACATCATTATTAACTAACTACTAAGTAACTAATATACCTACATACTATACTAGAATTTGTCTGAGCTCTTTTTATATACATTCACAAAGTTAATTTTGTCTTTATTGGACATGGCGAATCGCAGTGTGTGTGATGTATGTGTAACTAGAACAAAAAGGCAAAAATCAGGATAGGTAAAATGAAACCTAATTTTGTAAATATCTTCTAATATATAGATAAGAAATAAAGACTGTCAAGTGAAATGAACTAGAAATTATGACTGAAACGAGTAATTCGGTATGCAAAGTTTTTTTTTGGTATTTATTAAATATTTTTATTCGGTAGCAAACACGAAAATAAAAAACTGATTTGTATATTATTCATTTATAATGAGTAATTGCAAAGTTATGATTTTTTAAAGATTGTTCAACTTTTGTACTTAATGACGTCATCGATTGAAAATATCACGTAGCGAAATGTTTAGTAAAAATGTTGCTAAATGCAAAATATTTCACGAATTTGTGATCCCAAATGAAATTATTACGATATTATACTAAACAAACCTATGATTTTCGATGTTTTTATTAATAAACTGCAAGAACTAATGTCTTTGACATAACGCTGAAGGTCAAATACTGTTACAGTTTTTTGCCAAAATAACGGTCATCTTAGCTCTGTTTGATTTTATTTCAAGATAATATGTTTTAAAAACATAATATCTCGAAATGGTTTCGTAACCAGCATCACTTTTTAAAACTTTGCATACCGAATTCGTTATCAATAATGATATCCCCTAAAAGACTTAGATTCCAGGGGCTTAAAGCCAATAATAAAAAAAAATTAGAACAATAACATTTTGAAGTACCTATTTTATTAAAGGTATTAACGACTAACTAATTAAGTATTATATGATTAATAAGCAAAGAAATATAACAAAATACAATAATCCAAATCCTCAGCTTAAATCAAAATTTTATACACCATAAAACAAACACACACAAAATCCAGCTGATGAATGAATGAACCGAATGAACGATCGATAGAGTCAGTAGGAATGGGGTGTTGAAATGAGAGATGCGACAAAAGAATTGATACATATATCGATTATTAATAAAAATACCAATTTTATCGTTTATCGGTAATTTTATCGGATTTCTTCGATAATTATCGATGAGAAAATGGAAACGATAATCAATAATTAATCGATTATCGGTTATCGGTTTGAATGCTCTAGAGGCGACTAAGGGGCTTTTAGGTGTTTTTTGGGTGATGCGGTTGGATTGCGGAGACTTATCACTAAAAACCTTTATTTTTACTATATTTTACCCACTCAACTTTAAAAAGTGGCTGAAGATTTTTTATTCTGAATTATAGCCGTGAGTGTTTGTATGTAGATAAAATAGTTAAATAATTGTCATAATCAGGGTTGCCATAAATATATACGCAAAAATTTACTTATGTAAGATTTTTCTTCAAAACATAGAACTTAAAAAACTAAACACTGAACAAAATATTTTATAACGATCACATACTATTTCTACCCCACACTGTCTGTTAACCTGCACTTGGCCCGCGATTAGGACTATAGCGAAATCACCCTGAACGTTGTAGGTTCTAGTCCCTCGTTGGAAACGTATATGGGTTGTGAAGAGTTATTTCCAGAATAAGACCATTCTGAAAACCAACTTTGACCAAATACATACATTCACTGCAAACAGCTGTTTTTTATATTTGATTAAAAAATTACTCACCGAAAACGGCGATCGTTCTCTAACAAAATCACCGACCACCCGTATCGTATCCATGACTAAATTTCATCAACAACAAAAAACAAAAAAGATTTTTTTCTTTTAATTTACTAGCACAGCTCAAGGTGTTTTCAATCCAGCCAGAATTACATCGTCACTGCTAAACAAATACTGAATGAATCACTCGGCTTTCATGACATCACTGTATTTTGGAATTGGCAATAAAATATGCACTCAACCGGTACTTTAGTGTACAGGTAAATTAGCTAAGATTTTGGATAAATGCATTGATTTGTTATTTATACAATAGGCTATTTGACTGTAATAAAAATATACATTTCTTTTATTTCACTAGTCTTAATATTACTTTTTTGGAGCTTATGTAATAATGCGAGATAAAAATATTGCATTATTTCACTAAAATCCGTCTTCTAAAATAAGTATTTTCGATGCAACTGTCACGTGACTAAAAACGACCGTGATTGGCTATTTCTATAATGACGTAGATCGTGCATAAACAGACTGTGTATCGCTTCGCTCATTGGTGCATAATGCGGAATTGACGTCATTTGTGCTACAGCCGCCATATTACTTAAAGTCGCGTTTTCGCGGCACATTTGAATATTGCATTTTCTTTTTCGATTTTTTAATAAAATAGCTAAAATGAAGACAGAAAAATATTGTTTTAGGGCTCCTTATAAACAAATTGATACCGTACGATAGTTTTCAAAACATAGTCAAATAGCCTATTTATGGCTTGTGGGCGGTAGGACGTGGTTTTAAATTAAAATATATTAAACTGGATTAGCTTCGCTAAGGTTTCTTCATACGCTCAACCCGTATAAAATTTTGTCGGATGACATATAGCCCGTCTCTTCTAAAGGCTGTAGGTTCCTTTTAGGGGAAGATTTTTTAATATCATTCGTGTAGTTTTCACTAACTGTTGTTTAACCTAACAAACATAACTTTTATCTTTATAATAAATACAGATATATATATCTCAACGAGACAGATATGAGAACAATAAAACACATGTATGAAATATTTACGAATATAAGAGAAGCGTCAAAGGTTTATCGGGTCGTACAAATGTTCTATCAATAGTCCCTGACTACCTTTATAGTAATTAATGGTGTGAACATAAGTAATTTTCAGGCACGTCACAGCGTGCATTTTTTAAATATATTTTTTTCATTGCTGTGTAGTGTCGGCTTAGAATAGCACTACCCCATTTCTTCCGGTGGGTGTACGTAAGAGGCGACTAACGGTATTGGGGTCATTAAGGGATTTTTGGGCAATGCGTTTGGAGACCCATCGCCAATAACCTTTATTTCACCATCTTTACCCCACTCAACTTTCCAAATGTGGCTGAGGAATTTCTAATTCCTTAGCTCTGGCTACCCCTTCTAGGGATTTAGAGCCGTGAGTATATGTATGTATGTATGTTTTTTTCATTATGATGTTAGCTTGGAATAGCAATAATTCATATTTCACCAGATTTCTAGAGGTGACTCAAACTCGTTGAAGAATTTCTAAATCCGAAGCTCTTCCTACCCTTTTTCGAATTTCTATCCGTGAGTATGCTTTTTAAATATTATTTTCGGATCGCGACTTAAATGGGCCATTAAAAAAATAGTACGGGATTGGGTCAATTCGATATTAATTTTATAAATCTGAAAACTTCGGTGTGTCTACCAATACTTTTAGGAGAATGTGGTCGTGATCTTATATTGTCTCGCCAAAGCCACTATAAGACAAATGCATAATGATTCACTTTCAATCTGTGACATCATAGTTATTTTAGAAAATATGCAATTGTTTGACTGGTATTTCGACGTCATAAGTATTATATAAACATACATACATACATATACTCACGGCTATATTTCCCTAGAAGGGGTAACCAGAGCTAAGGAATAATAAATTCCTCAGCCACTTTTGGAAGTTGAGTGGGGAAAAGATGATAAGAATAAAGGTTTTTGGTGATGGGTCTGCAACCGCATCGCCCAAAAATCCAATAAAAAGCCCCAATACCCTAAGGGCCGGCGCTCACTGCCGGCATGGCATGGCAAAGGATTTCGGTACAGATATAGCATTATTAATCTTATTACCATATGTATAGAATTTTTGAACGTTAGATCTGACTTACGGTAGTGTCGGCTTAGAATAGCACAACCCATTTGTTTCCGCGGGCGTCGTCGTAAGAGGCTAATAAGGGTCTTGGGAATTTTTAGGTGATTTTAATCAAAACAAATTGATCAACGTATGTATGTCTAAAAAAACTAGGAACAGGCGGGCATAAAGGGCATATTGAATAATGATAAAAATCCATCGCATAGTCATACCAGGATTTAAGGTCCCCTTAACCTTCAACGGGTATCCTTAGCTCAAAAAGGATTGTGTTAATCCAAGCCGACACAGCACAGAAATATCACATGACAACCTTGTAAAAACTAATGCATAACAATAACTTTTAGCCTTGCATTATTTTAAAATGCATGAGTTTATTAACTATTTTATAACGTTTATGTTTTTAAATAGACATTCCATTACCTTATATTTAAACTAATCACATTATTTTATTGCCAATTCAAAATAACACTGTTATAGAAGACACTTTTACACGAAAATAATTCCACTTTTCTACGCTTAGTAAAAACGTAAATTTTCCGCAAAATCCGTACAAAAACACTAAATACACAATTACACAGAGATTGTCTCCAAAAATAATGAACATCATTGCTCATGCCGTCTCTCTGGCACTTATTAATAGCCGTATGGTTAGAGCGAGATGGATGAGTGACGCAGTGATTAGGATGCATACACAATGCGGCAGAAATAATCTGTCATCAATGTAATTAGTTTTTAATTGGATGATATTATAGTTATTTTTAAGCTAATGGGAATATAAGAGGACACGTTTAGATGATGCTGTGTAGTGTCGGCTTAGAATAGCACTACCCCATTTCTTCCGTTGGGTGTACGTAAGAGGCGACTAATGGTATTGGGGCTTTTAAGGGATTTTATTTTTACCATCTTTTCCCCAATATCACTTCCAAAAGTGGCTGAGGATTTTCTAATTACTTAGCTCTGGCTACCCCTTCTAGGGATTTACAGCCATGAGTATATGTATGTATGTAGGTATGTACGTTTAGATGATCGAGTATGTCCTATGAAGGCGTCTGAAGTGTGATGAATAAGAGTATGTATCTAAAAGTAATAAGTTTGCCAAGACTGTTGTTAAAGCACTTGGATCCAAGTGCTTTAACGGGCTCAAAACATAAACAATCCAGAGTCGCGTCAGTCACGTCAAGCGCCATCAGAAAGGAGACAAACAGCTTAGCCTATAAAACCGAGATGCCCGCTGCATCTTTTTTTTTCACAATTGAAGAATCCCAAGAAGACACGGAGAAGACGCGAAGTCATTTAGACTGTTCAATTAAATACTAAGCTAATTGTAACAGTTTCACAATAAACAAGTCGCAAAAAGAAGATCCTATTATTTCTACAACATTGGCGCCCGAACAGGGACTTCAGCCTACGCAGCAGAGGCACCACCAGCAGAACGAGAGAAAAGGAGGACCACGCCACGCCACGCCAAGCCGCCGGTGAAGAAGCCAGGTCCAAGGGTTGGACACAGCAGCCATCCCACCTGCCAGCATCTTACCGAGGAGAGTGTCGTGAGCCAATCATTCCTTTCTTTTCCTCACCTTAAAACCCCTCACCACGGGCAAATTAGTCAAGATAATCAATAGATAATCAATTTACATCCATTAATATCTCAGCAATCCCTTTGTATTTTACATCAATCTTATCATAAATCTATTTAATTACCTAGAAAGCACATTACTTCCCATTTATTTCTTAAAAATTTTGAGGTTAGAATAGATTCTCAACGGCATGGTCCACATGATGAAATTAAAGTTGAACTGATTGCACAAGGCAATCACCACTCAGCTATTTCTGAGCCACAGCCGCTGGTTTCTGTGATCCAGTGTATGACATAGGCCTCCCATGTGCTACAGAGTTAGCGCATAACATTTACAAAGATAATTGCAACTTAACCTTACAGCAATTCATCTAACAGGCTCCAACGCCTCACCAAGTGGAATCAGCGCACTCTATTAAGGACATCCAGGTTATGTTTCATACCACATGTCAACTTAAATAGTTTCTTAATCATATCAATATCAGAATTTCAGCCTTGTCTTGCATTAATTACTTAGTTTTCAATATTTTAACTTCACTTTGGCATTTTAGTGTTTTTGTAAAACTAGTGAGCAACATAACTAATTTTACAAAACCACATGCTCTTCACTTAGGTTAATCAACCATATATTTTCTACAGCCATCAAGTGCACATGTGAATCATTGACTCACTTTGCTTATATACATTCACTCAATTAAGTAAAGGCAGCAGTTAAGGTACTCATACCTCACATGTGCCGGCAACTCTAGCAGCATATCAATCAACTCTTCACTTAATTCAATTAATTTCAATATACAAACTTAATATTGGTTAGTTTCATGCCAGTTTCCGCTCTACCAAACGATTCAGGGATATATACTTACTACTGTTTCAAACAATTTCAGTGAACGTGAACTTCACCGAGGAACGCAGGCCTGCATCATTCAGCTGCTGCCTGTTGTCTCCAGCGGCGTCACCTTCACAAGGAGCGTAAACCGGTTTACAATTTACTTTAATTTTACATTCTTGCCACACCCTTTACTATAACAATTAACTCCAGAAATTTATCTATATACAGAACCTTTCACTTAACTAGTTACTTATTAATTATTAATTTCCTTTTCAATATGACTGACAGTGAATTATCAGTAAAAACAAACACTGCTCATGCCAGTCGAAGCTCAAGCCCTGCCAAAATGGCAAGCGATGAATATACTGTGCTTAAGTACAAACGCACTTCAATCAAAGGGCAAGTGACTAAATTTAATAACCTTTTAATTAACCTCATGGAACATGGAGGTGATAAGCCATTAAGCTCTATTCAAGTAGCTGAATTAACATTCAAATTAGACAAGTTTTTGGAGTTAAACTCTCAATTTGAACACCTGCAATCACAAATGGAAGCTCTTAATTTTAGTAACTTAGATTATGAATTAGATGAAAGAGAACTCATATCAAATGAATTCTGTTCTTGTATTGTGAAGGCTCGAAATCTGCTCGGTGTCAACAAACCTGCAGACCAATTCCAAGATGCCACTGAAGGGTCAAAGGCCTCCCATCCATGCCACTGTAATGGTCAAGGCACAATGGGGTTTAGGCTACCTGAAATCACTATACCTAAGTTTGATGGTTCATACTTCAAATGGCTTGAATTCAGAGATACATTTGAATCATTAATTCACAATAATAATCATATTAAACCTATTCATAAATTTCATTACCTCTGCTCATACCTACAAGGTGAAGCAGCCAGGGTTATAGCAAATCTTGAGGTATCTGATTTCAATTATGTAGAAGCATGGAACATATTATGTGAAAGGTATAACAATACAAAACAATTAGTTAATAATCACCTTAGTGCACTTTTTAATCTCAAGGTTATGCAGAGTGAATCAGACAAGTCTCTTAGGTTTTTAAGTGATCACATCACCAAGAATGTTAGGGCTTTACAGACTTTAGGTCAACCAGTTCAACACTGGGATTCTATTTTAATTTATTTAGCTTCCTCAAAGTTTGATTTAAATACTAATATCAAATGGGAAGAATACAAAGGCAATCTTCATTCAGAGTTGCCAACCTTTAATGACTTAAAAGAATTTTTAAAGATAAGAGCTGACATTTTAGAGACATTACCTCAAAGTAAGGTAAGGGCTAACACATCACAGGGTTCAAACAACAGTCATAATAATAATAATAATAGTCATGATTTAAAACACTATCATAGTAACAATCATATTAAACAAACAATAAATCCACCTCAAGCCTTTATTGTTTCCACTTCAGGTAAGGTAAGCGATGAGGCTAGCAATCCTCAATTGCCCTCACGTTTACCCAATGCCACTCTAGCATCAACAGTTACAACTAATACTAATTTCAAGTGCCCCCTTTGCAAGGGTAAACATTTACTGTTCCGATGCTTACGTTTCAGAAAGCTCACATTGGCTGACAGACGGAGTAGGGTCACTGGGCTTAAGGTTTGCACAAATTGCCTTCGGTCTGACCATATGGTTGCCAAGTGTCCCTATGGAGACTGTCGTAAGTGTGGTGGACGCCATCACACTCTGCTACACAGCTCTCCCCTTCTTCAAAATGATGTTGCTCCATCATCACATCCTGTCCCTTCAATGCCTCAGTCGCTTTCTCTCAGTCCTCCAGTTTCCCCTTCAGGGATCATTCGCTCCACCGCCATGATTGACATCATCAATCCCCAAAATGGTAAGGTGGAGACAGTCAGATGCTTGCTAGATAGCGGCTCTGACTACTCTTTTCTTTCCGCTGACTTAAGGAATCGCCTTAAGTTAGCTTCCACACCCTCAATACACAACAGTGTTGCAGGCGTTGGGAACACCTCTCTTAACCTGAGACCACATCAGTGCTCAGCGTTAATTCGTGCCCGCACTGGCACATACTCACATCTTCACACCTTTTTGGTGTTGCCTTCCATAGCAAAAAGGCATTCTAATGAAGCCATTGATGTTTCAAATATCACTCTTCCCTCAGCTATCACATTAGCTGATCCTCAATTCAATCAACCACTAAAGGTTGACATTATGATTGGAGGCGATCTATTCTGGGATCTACTTGGCTCCGAAAGGCTCACCTTAGGTCCAGGCCTACCCATGCTGCATCATTCACAGCTAGGCTGGATTATAGCTGGCAAGATTTCCCATTCATTACCACAAAATTAACAAACTTGTAATTTTGTTAGTAGCAGTTCTTTTACCAAGTTAACTAGAACTCATAGACTAAAAACTAGACGTTTCTGTCCTCTAAGCCCACTCAAGGCAGCAGATTACCGTCTTGGTGATACATACACCTTACCAAAACCAATTGGTTATTAATAACCTAAGTTGAATGAATTCATACACAACAAACATTCAACAATTGTTTATGGTTTACTTTTAATTTACATTTATATACAAATATTTTACTTTATACAATACTTATACACTTTACATCATCCTACACATGGATCAATCATTATTTGCTATTTTATTATGTCTTTCCTTCTAGATACAGTAAACAGCTGACTACCTAAAGGTCATTGACATCGAGGTAGTTGACCTTACAAGTTCATCGACTTTGAACTTTAGCATATACATATATTTTTAGATTCATTTATCAAATGTATTTGAATCAGCGCGATGATCAATCACCATGATTATCATCATCATCAACGGTGGTCATCATCATAATTTCTTTATGCTTTTATTTTCGCCAGGGGAAAGCCCAGGGAAATATTTTGTGACAATGGGCGAAATTTCGTTGCCGCAGCTAAGGAAATAAATTCATTTTTTAACGACAATAAAGACTCATTTGTGCAGTTTGCTAATGTTCAAAATATTAACTTTAGATTTTGCCCGGTTTACGCCCCTAATTTCAACGGAAGCGCGGAAGCTGGCATTAAGCTTGCTAAGTTTCACATTAAACGCATCATGGGTAACACCCACCTCACATTCGAGGAATTATCTTCTCTTTTTGCCCAGGTTGAGGCTATCCTCAACAGTAGACCCATCGCTCCCCTTTCCTCCTCCCCAAATGATTTGGCAGTTCTCACACCGGGACACTTTCTCCTCGGCAGGTCACTCACGGCTCTTCCATCACCGGATCTGGCAGACTTACCGACGAAGAGATTGGATCGCTTTCAACTGTTGGAGCAGCTACGGCAAACATTTTGGGGGAGATGGCACAGGGAATATTTATCAGAGCTACAACAGCGAACTCAATGGCGAGTAAGATGTAGAGACTTGCGCATGGGTGATCTTGTCCTAATAAGCGAAGATAACTCTCCACCTCTGTTATGGCGAAGAGGGCGAGTCACTAAACTATATCCAGGAGCAGATGGTGTCCCGAGAGTGGCCGATATCAAGACCATGCAATCGACAGTAAGGCGAGCCATAAATCGCTTGTGCCTACTTGTAGAAGAAGATTGAAGACTCGTCTTCAATGGCCCCCCAGTATGTTAAAGCACTTGGATCCAAGTGCTTTAACGGGCTCAAAACATAAACAATCCAGAGTCGCGTCAGTCACGTCAAGCGCCATCAGAAAGGAGACAAACAGCTTAGCCTATAAAACCGAGATGCCCGCTGCATCTTTTTTTTTCACAATTGAAGAATCCCAAGAAGACACGGAGAAGACGCGAAGTCATTTAGACTGTTCAATTAAATACTAAGCTAATTGTAACAGTTTCACAATAAACAAGTCGCAAAAAGAAGATCCTATTATTTCTACATCAACTGTTTAATATCAAAATCGATAGTCTGTTTACCTCTATGAGAACAAATAGCTTGAGTATATGTGTGTGTGCATTTATGTATAGAATAGGGTCGTGCGTGTTAATACATTTAAGATATGTGAACTTTGCGCAATATCTATAGGGAAAAATCAGGATTAAAACGGGCACTTTCCTAATTAAAATACATACATACATACATACATATTCTCACGCCGTTAGTTCCCATTGGGGTAGGCAGAGACTATCGATCGCCACTTTGTACGATCCTGGCAAACCTCTCTGGCTTCGTTTACATCCATCAATCTTTTCATACATGCTCTTTTATTCTTCATACTGCGGACACCTGCCTTTTTGAGCACATTTTCTATTTGATCCAAATGTGTCCTCCGAGGTCGTCCTCTACTAACATTACCTTCCACATTGGCTCTATATATCTCTTTCACCAGTTTACTGTCATCCATCCTCTCTATGTGCCCAAACCATCTCAACATTCCTTTTTCTATCTTTCTTACAATATCATCTTTTACACCACACCTTTCACGAATCACATCATTCCTCACACGATCACATAACCTTACATTACACACTTTTCTGAGGGATCTCATTTCTACTGCATTCACTCTACTTTCATGCTTCTTCTGCCACACCCAACATTCACTGCCATACATAAGCGTAGGAACGAGGACAGCATCATGCACAGCCATTCGGGCCTTTTCAGACACCGACTGACTAGACATTAGACTATCCAGTGCTCCATTTACCGCATTACCCTTTTTCACTCTTCTCTCGATATCTTCATCACACTTTCCATCCCTAGTAAACAAACTTCCCAAATATACAAACTCTTTCACTTGTTCCACTTTCTTACCATTAATCTCAATCACGCATTCGGTCATATTCACCTCTCTCTCAAAAACCATAATTTTTGTTTTATCCACATTCACCCTCATTCCCTTTTTTTTCAAAAGACGCACATGCAATATTCATCATCTCTTGCAGCTCTTCCACCGATGATGCAAGTAGCACTTGATCGTCGGCATATAAGAGGCATTTAATGATGAATCCACCCATTCTCAATCCATAATCACTTTCACGCAACTCTGTTAAACAGTCATCCATGAACAAATTGAATAGCCACGGGGAAGCTGCACAACCCTGTCGGACACCCCGAGAGATCCCGAACCAGTCAGTATTTTCCCCGTTTACTCTCAAGTGTGCTAAAGAGACCCTAATTAAAATCTTAAAATATAACACACTAAATAAAAAAAAGTCAGCTGTGTAGTGTCGGCTTAGAATAGCACTACCCCATTTCTTCCGGTGGGTGTACGTAAGAGCCGACTAACGGACTTGGGGCTTTTTAAGGGATTTTTGGGCGATGCGGTTGGACACCCATCACCAACAACCTTTATTCTACCATCTTCTTCCCACTCAACTTCCAAAAGTGGCTGTGGAATTTCTAATTTCTCAGCTCTGGCTAACGCTTTTAGGGATTGATAGGCGTGAGTATATTAATGTATGTAAATAAAAAAATTGCTGTGTAGTGTCGGCTTAGAATAGCACTTCCCCATTTTTCCGGTAGGTGTACGTAAGAGGCGACGATTTTTGGGCGACGCGGTTGGAGACCCATTAACAACAACCTTTATATCACCATCTTTTCCCCACTCAACTTTCCAAAAGTGGCTGAGGCATTTCTAATTCCGAATTTCGTATAAAGGATTTATAGCCGTGAGTATATGTATGTATGTATGTACTAAATAAAAAAATCCACAGGTTTCCCGTGGTCATAAGTTGGTGTTCTCGGAGATCCTATTAATATTAATATTATAAATGTAAAAGTTTAGATGTTTGTGTGTTTGAGGTGAAAAGACTTCTCAACTACAGAATGTATATGAATGAAATTTAGCAGAATACTAGATAATGACCCAAATTATCAAATAGAATACTTTTTATCCCGGAAAATTTTGACTAACAAAATATTCACGCCTAATTGAATTCCGAGTACCGGAAAAAACGCCTAAAGTTTGGCCTAAGCAAATTTACAGTACGAAGTCTGTCGGGTCAGCTAGTAATATATCAATTAAATGAAATTATTAAGTAAAAATATATTCATGTTTAACCGTTTCTGCTATTTTCATTTTCCATTTGTTTTTAGTTATCAATATATATTTATTATATTTAAAGTCAATGTTAATTTATATAACTCAAAAATTGTTATACAAAAACGTTTGTGAAACACAAATGTAATAAACTAAAGATAAATCTAAAAATGTCTACATGCGCACGCGCTTATACTGTTGTCACCTTTCCAAGTGCTTAGTAAATCATTAAATGCTATATTAAAACGTTCGTAACGTGCTTTTTATATTGATTACCGCATATGATTAACAACGCCCGTTTAGTGTCGGCTTAGAATAGCACAAACTCTGGTTTCTGTGAAACAGTGAACTGACTGAGTCATTTGAAGTGAACGATAAAAACTTTTAGCTAAAATTTCGAGACCTATTCCAGTTAGATAATAGCCTGAATCTTAATATGGTCAGCAATTTAAATCGTTTTCGCGCTCCAGAGGGCACGTTAAGTCGTCTTTCTCGGCTACTATTACGGTTAAATTATACAGTAATAAATAAAGAATAAATAAAGGAAAGAAAAATTTCTTCTTTATTTATTTATTTATTAGTAATAATCCCCACATGAGATTTTCATGAACAAAAAGATTTAAATTAAATTATACAGGTTAATAAAGAATAAAAAGGCATGTCTGAATTAGTATAGGCACAACTCGAGGGGGTAGTCAGGATCTTGCAATGTAGCGATCGATAGAATCTGACTATCGTTTTGGAAATTTATCACAAAATAAACATAAACGTTCACGCCGTTTATCCCCGAAGGGGTTGGCAGAGGTACCAATACTTCTGAACTCACATGGCAGCGCCATCTAGTGTCCAGAGAAGGTACCCATGTTTTGCTTAGACAGTGTACTCACGTGATAGGGGGCAGGCCTATCGCCGTTTTGTACGAATACACTGTCACATGACTAAGTACAACTTAGCCATGTGGGTTTCCTCACGATGTTTTCCCTCACCGTTAACAACCATGATAAATTAACCACACATATGACTTTAGAAAAGACAAATTGGTGTAGGCCCGACCTAGGATTGGAACTCACGCCCTTCTGTTTTCTGGCGGGTGTTCTACCCACTGGACTATCATGTCGTCGTTGTCACGTCGTTGTTGTCGTTCATTCACGCCGTACATCCCCGAGGTTGTCAAAGTTACGAATACTTCTGAGCATCCCGTGACATTGTCATCTAGTGTTCAGAGTACCCACGTTTTGCTTGGACATTGTACTCACGTGATAGGGAGCAGGCCTATCACCGTTTAATAAACCAGCTAATACGGCCGGAACGTTTTAGTTTGAGTTGAGTAATAGATCTCATAGGCTGCACTGTAATTCCACTTAGATGAATGAAATCCCTTGTTGTATGCATGTGTGCTAATACATTACCTAGAATTAAGATGTTCCCTTTTATTACAGTTATCGCATAAAACACAAATTAAGTGCATGTTTAATGCACACGCGTATTTTTCCATCTCTGTTATACTCAGTGAATTTGACATAAGCGTGAACACATCGTGAGAGGATGTCCTTAGGGTGGGCTCGAGCTCAGTAGGAATATATGTAACTTTGATTTGAAATTTAAGCCCCAAACTAAGTACAACTTAATGACTTGTGGTAAGGGACTAAGTCAATGATATATACATACATACATAAACTCACGGCTATAAATCCCTAGAAGGGGTAGCCAGAGCTAAGGAATCAGAAATTCCTCAGCCACTTTTGGAAGTTGAGTGGGGAAAAGACGGTGAAATAAGGGTTGTTGGTGATGGGTCTCCAACCGCATCGCCCAAAAATCCGTTAGTCGCCTCTTACGTACACCCACCGGAAGAAATGGGGTAGTGCTATTCTATGCAGACACTACACAGCAAATATATATGTATATATATATAATATTATTTAATACACATGAAATTAACATCCAAGACAAAGAAACAATTATTTATACTCATCCCATAAATGTTGCTCTCAGCGGGGATCGAACCCGCAACCTCCGGACCGAGAAGCTAGTCACCTATCCACTCGGCCACAGTCGTCGTCAAATGATGACTTCAAACAAACATACGCTATTTTCTGTGAACTTATCACGACGGTGGGTGTACGTAAGAGGCGACTGACGGTATTGGGGCTTTTAAGGGATTTTTGGTCTACGCAGTTGCAGATCCATCACCAACAACTTTTATTTCACCATCTTTTCCCCACGCAACTTTCTAAAGTGGCTGAGGAATTTCTAATTCCCTTGCTCTGGCTACCCGTCAAGGGATTTATAGCCGTGATTATATCAATGGAAGTATGTAATAACACGATGATAAGTAGAAATACATAAAATAATCGCCAGAGCATTAGAAAATCAGCTAAATATAAATATTATCGACTGATATCCGATATCTAGGGCAACTGCATTCTTAACACTTGTCACCTGGTTACTAGTTTCTTTAGCTCGCTTTTTAAACATACTAATACTATATTCACGCCATTAGTTTCTATTGGGGTAGGCAGAGACTATGGATCACCACTTTGGACGATCCTGGAAATTTTCTCGAGCTTCGTCTACATTTATCAATCTTTTCATCTTCGCCTACCTTTTTGAGCACATTTTCTATTTGATCTAAATGAGTACCCCGTGGTCGTCCTCTACTAACATTATCTTCCACATTGGCTCTATAAATCTCTTTCACCAATAATATAGTAGTAATATAGTACGCCGTGTAGTGTCGGCTTAGAATAGCCATACCCCATTTCTACCGATGGGTGTACGTAAGAGGCGACTAACAGTATTGAGGCTTTTAAGGGATTTTTGGGCGATGCGGTTGGAGACCCATCACCAACAACCTTTACTTTACCATCTTTTCCCCACTCAATTTTCCAAAAGTGGCTGAGGAATTTCTAATTCCTTAGCTCTGGCTACCCCTTCTAGGGATTTATAGCCGTGAGTATATGTATGTATGTACCAATAATATATACTCACGCCATTAGTAACCATTATATAGGGGTAGGCAGAGACTTATGATTGAGAAGTTGTACGATCCTGACATATCTCTATAGTTCATCTCATGTACTAATCGAAATCAATGGTTTAGTTGGTAGGAGATTGATCCGGAGGTCGCGGTTTCAATCTTGAGTCGATTCCAACTTTCATCAATATTACACCATTTTTATTAAACAATAAAACCTGTTTATATCCCGTGGGTATCTATCGATCTATCGATTCTAACGCCCGATTTCTGATTTGAGTATTCAAGCTGAGAACGACTTAATTATCATTTTGTCTCATTCAGTTGTTAAGATTTCAATGCGACAGAAAGATACTTAAGTTGTTCTCAGCTAGAATACTCAATTCAGAAATCGGGCGTAAGCCTACAATGGCATCTATATATGTTTTGTTTGCCTAAATAATATATTTTAATAGTTAAAATCAATTTAGATCCTCATCCTCTAGGTCAAGATAATACCAAACCTTATTTGGCAAACCGGTTAACTCTAATTCGATTTAAAATACACTCACACCTATATGACGTCATAGCTACGAATACAGATTACAACATTCATACTCATGTATCGATAAAACATGAATTCCTAACTCATAGTTCACGACGTATAGCGAGAGGATGGCAGAGGTACTAACACTTCTGGACATCACGTGACATTTTGGAACTCACGTTTTGCTTGGGCATTGCATCCACGTGATGGCAGGCTTAATATGTTTTCCCGACGTTTCGGTAGTCAACCCATGAGCACGGCACCAGTAGGTGTGCCGAAACGTTTGGGCAAACATATCACGTAAGTGATTTATAAATATTTCGTTGGTTAATCCCAATTATTATGTATAATTTCTACAAACCGCGACAGTATAAAAATTGTTAGAGGGTTTACGCACTATTATCATCTCATCTCATCTCATATACTCACGGCTATAATTCCCTAGAAGGGGTAGCCAGAGCCAAGGAATTATAAATTCCTCAGCCACTTTTGGAAGTTGAGTGGGGGAAAGGCGGTAAAATAAAGGTTCTTGGTGATGGGTCTCCAACCGCATCGCCCAAAAATCAAATAAAAAGCCCCAATACCCTTAGCCCCTTACGACACCCGTGGGTAGAATATTCGTATTTTGAAATTTCTGATATATGAGAATACATGGTGATATTCGACCAATCCAACGATACTTCCGTAGTTGGTTTCATCGAATAGAAACAGCGAATATTTATATAGTTCTATACATATCAAAATGTGAAAATTTGAATATTCGATCGTGCGAGAGAGAAAGAAATAAATGTTAAAATGGGTAGCAGAAATAAGTATGCTAATTATTGTTCTCGGCGTGAATAGTAGGCCTTCTACGCTGCCCCATCCACCGAGATCCGACAGATGTTTCGAAGTGGATACATATACTAGGTAAGTTCTGGCTAAGAATAGCACTAATCCACTTCTTTTCAGGTGTGGCGTAAGAGGTGACTAAGGTTATTCTGGAATATGAGGTAAAGTAACTATTCGTAATTTCACTAGTTATCCCTCTTTTTAATTAAGCCGTGAGTAGAAGTAAATATGTTACTAAACCGTAAACAAACGATTACACCAAAATATGACAAAAAATTTACACCAAATCCACAACATGACTAATCATTTGAGAACGGCCATACGTACACAGATCTCTTAGTCATTATTATAGTCCAAAATGACACTTAACTACCCCCTATAATAAATAAGTCGTGAAGTATCCAACTCACCCCTCGCTTCTGCCACGTATCACTCCGCTTCACCTTTCGTCTTGGCAATGTTTTGGAATCCATAATGCAGACAACCTTTACACCCTTTTATATCTTCCACATATCTTCCACCAGTTTTCACGATTTAGCACGATAATAACACACTAAGACTTATATCAGTGTTATAACTATGGTATTAAATTTCCTTTTACTACCATTTTGAACCACATATTTTGCCTTTACACTTAAACTGTTGTATCTTAGTCTAATTTCGTATAATAGTATACAAGATTAGGCACGAAACTATGATTATAAAACACAAAACATAGTATCAAAGTAATGTTTTATAGATGTGGTATTAAAAATCATTTAACCACCATCTTGTAGAACATATGTGGACTGTATGAACCGCAAGCAATGACTGAGTGTAATCAGGTGGAAACGTTATCGTATAACTTCGTACTGCTGGGCAATCTTTCAGTTTCAGCGTATGAATATATCATTGTTTACTTAGCTTGAAATTCCTGCGTGTTTTCACGACTGTAATCGTGAGAAGGGATAGGCAGAGATGTGTTTTTTTTTTAAGTTAAGTTGTTCATCTATGCAGTTTCGGCTTAGATTAGCACTAACAGTTCTCTTAGCACGGATGTCTTTAGAGGTGACTTAGAGTATAGAATTTCGTAGTCTGTAGCTCTAGCTACCGTTTTTTGGGATTAATAGTCGTGAGTATATGTATGGTGCCGAATAAAAGACCATGCATGAAAATATTGATGTACATATACATATACTCACGGCTATATTTCCCTAGAAGGGGTAACCAGAGCTAAGAAATTATAAATTCCTCAGCCACTTTTGGAAGTTGAGTGGGGAAAAGATGGTAAGAATAAAGGTTTTTGGTGATGGGTCTCCAACCGCATCGCCCAAAAATCCAATAAAAAGCCCAAATACCCTTAGTAGCCTCTTACGATACCCGTGGGTAGGAAGGGGTAGCGACATTCTAAGCCGGCACTACACGGCACGACATATTGATGTATGTAAAGGAAACTCGAGAAGTTTGCCAGGATCGCACAAAGTGGCGATCGATAATGAAAACTAAGGGCGTGAGTATATGCGTGTATGTATATGTTCACTATGAATTAAAAGTAATAAATAACACAGTCTTGTACTTACAAACCCGCTCTTAGCTTTCTCATGCCGCGACATTTTGGATTTCTCCGAACTCTGGTGCACCATTCTATGGAAAATCAAAAAAATAAATTGTTAAGAAAGTTAAGTAAAAGTATATTTACTAACTTATTGTTTGAGATATTGTGAAGAGCTGGAGCCCAAAATTGGTTACTCACCAGACGTCCGTGTAGTGCTGGCTTAGAATGTCACTACCTCTCCTAACACACGGACCTCGTAAGAGGCGACTAAGGGTACCTAAGAGACCCAACAATACTTTAATTCTACTAGCTTCTCCCCATTAAACTTCCAAATGTGGCTGAGGAGTTTCTAGCTCTGAAGCTTTGGCTTTGAATTGTATTTATTGCCATGAGTATATGTATGCTGTGTAGTGCCGGCTTAGAATAGCACTACCCCATTTCTTCCGGTGGGTGTACGTAAGAGGCGACAAACGGTATTGGGGCTTTTAAGGGATTTTTGGGCGATGCGGTTGGAGACCCATCACCAAAAACCTTTATTTCACCATCTTTTCCCCACGCAACTTCCAAAAGTGGCTGAGGAATAAATTTTTCACTTTGTGTGCAGTTTGATCCAACTCAAAAGACAGGATAGAAATGAATTTATACATGGCAAAAATTTCGTGTAGCAACAGCTTAGAATGCTACTACCCCTTCCTACCCACGGGTGGCATAAGAGGTGGCAAGGGTCTGGGGCTGTTCATGTAGTTTTTGGGTGATGCGGTTGGAGACCCATCACCAACAATACTTTATTTCTATCATCTTATGCCCTATCAACTTCCAAATGTGGCTGAGGGGTTTCTAGGTCTGAAGCTCTGACTACCACTTTTTGGGATTTATGGGTGTGACGTGAGTATATGGATGTATGTATTATTATAGATAGAAACTATAGCACACTGCAAACACTACAAATGGGTATGATAGAGGTACTTATTACTTTTTATCAACTTTTTTAACAAGGTTTTACCATGCTGTGTAGTGTCGGCTTAGAATAGCACTACCCCATTTCTTCCGGTGGGTATACATAAGAGGCGACTAACGGTATTGGGGCTATTAAGGGATTTTTGGGCGATGCGGTTGGAGACCCATTACCAACAACCTTTATTTCACCATCTTTACCCCACTCAACTTTCCAAAAGTGGCTGGGGAATTTCGAATTCCTTAGCTCTGGCTACCCCTTTTTAGGGATTTATAGCCGTAGTATATGTATGTATGTTTTACCATGTAGAGCCCTAGCACAAGTGTTATTTTATCATTACTCTGCTGGTTAAAATGAGATAGAAGTATATTAGCTGTTTTATATCATGCTGTATTTTGTTAAAAGGATGTTTGCGCCAGCCATGCTGATGCATGTAGTTGAAGCAAAAATTATACCTGTTGTTTCAAGTAAGTTTGTCTATTTTACATTGCCTGATGTAAATCAATAAAACTTACTGTAAAATTTTTAATAGAGAGAATATGTAGTATTATTTGTATGTAGTATGTACTCAGCACGAATAGCCAAATCTAATGTATGCTATGTAAAAGTTCATAGATCTGTAGAGTGAAAAGGAGATTTGAAGCATTTAGAATTTCAGTAATAATTTAAATTCTTTTTAATTTCTTTCAACCTTCTTAAATAGATGATTTCTGATTGTCAATTTCTAGCTACTCCTTAGTATGATTATAAGGCCAAGTTAAGATACAGTGCAAGTAACTCTCAACCTTCAGAAAAGATATAAAACAATGACTTAAAACTAATATATAATCAACATTACAATGTATTAGGATGGTGGAGTGTTTAAATATATTATGAATAGTTTACATTCAGACGGATGCATAAAAAGTAGACAGTAATTAACCCATATTTGTGAAACAATAAAAGCAAAGTTTAGTGTAAGAAATGATTACCGTAACCCTTCCAAAAAGGTGATTAATTACAGAAAAGTGAGGATGTGTCTAGAGCATAAAGTAGTAGGATAGGATAAACAAAAGTGTAACTATTTAGTGACAACTTAGAATAACATTGCCTTTTCTTTCCACTGGTGTAGTAAGAGGCTATATAGAGTTTTTTTTCTAGTGATTATGTGGCAAAGAACAAACATGGATGCAATATTTGAATAAACACAAATTGATCCACAAACTAGCATATTCAATAGAGCATGTATGACATGGTATACCAAAAGTTAAAGTAAAAAAAAAATGCAATAGTCATAAAATTATCTGGTAACATCAATCAGTAGTAATTGAGTGTGTGTATACAATTGTTTCTAACAATTTTATCTACAATTTCAGAAGCTGAAACTATAAAGTGAATTATATTACGAATTTCTGATGAAGCCTCAGTGGAGTCACAAAATCATGACCTTATTAAAAGTTGTAAATAAACACTAAATTATAGTATTATAACATTAGTATAAAGTTCAGGAACGGAATTTTAATATGACCATGAAGGCAAGTTTTATTCATGCAAAAGATGAACTTCTAAAGTAAGTTAACGACAAAAACATGGGTAAACGAATAATATAAGCAATGTAAAGTTATCGGTGTAATATCTTAACCGTTGTAGAATATAAGTAGCGGTAAGTTATGTTAGATAAAAACACGAAAACATTGAACATTTACAAAAAAATATAGGCGTTGATGTCATTACAGCTATATAACCTCTCAAAAACTTTTCTAAGGCCATGCTATGAGGAAACTCTGTTGAGATAAGATAAGATTGATTATTTACCACAACTATTACGACGAATTTGCATCAAATATCTTCGAAATATCTACTTTTTGATAAAAACATGATAACACAAACAATAACGGACATTTGTCATACACTAACACATACGTAATTACAGATTAGTGATGTGCCTTTATATAGTATAGCACTCATGTCAAGCCAGTCAAACAGTAATTGTCAGTCATTATTAGTGATGAGATTCGTAAAATAAAATCAAAAATGGGTATTGAATCTGAGGATATACATCATTTAGGAAGTCTTCTACGCTATGACTTTAAAAAGAATGGCCACTTAATACTTTTCTGTATCTTCTATGAGTAATTTAAACTTCTGTCTCGATGACATTATTATTTTCATATCAGTCATCAAAATTTTACAAACGTTTTGTATCAAAATATATTTTTACTGTTTTTTTTATATCTAGATCATTCATCAAAATTATATTAATGTATCGTAGAAGTCATGGATAAACCAGAGGAACAGAAAAAGTGCTTCTGCGCTAAATGTTTCATGTTAATAAACCCTGAGGACAAAGTTGATATAGACGGACAAAACTTTCACCGATTCTGTTGCATGTGCTGTAAGTGTAATTGAGTTCATTACATATTATAGCCTGATTTCTGCCTAATTAATTAAAAGGATATTTATATTATAGTCTCATTGACGTACTATTTTAGGTGTCTGCCAAACCATCCCAAAATCTCTGCGAACATTCTATGGGCATGTGTTCTGTCCTGAATGTTTTAAGAATCATGTATTGAGTCGATTTCGACCTGGAGCGGACAATGAGGCATTTCATAGTTATGGGTGTTTTCAATGGAATGGGCATGGCCCTCACAGTTCCTGCGGGCATTCACATTTTATGCAGTCAGGAGAAGGAAGCCATGGACATGGGCATGCGTGTCCGCACAAACACGAAAGCGAAGAAAAAAGTAAGTAAGCTACTACCCTTCCACATATACATAGGGTTATATTATATAACAAACTTTTACCTGGACAGTGTTTTCACGTATTGAAGAGCAGGCCTCTCGCTGTTTTATACGAACATATATGTCTTTGGATAGGACACGTTTGTGAATCCTACGTCTCTGTATTAGAGGCGTTTCATATCCTCGCCGATCTAAACTGTTACTTTCTTAATCAATTAAGGAAAGAAAAAAAATCGACACCAGCAGGACTCGAACCCGAGACCTCCCGGAAAGGAGGTAGGAAGCGCTGAAACCACTAAGGTGTTAAGAAACAAAGAAAAGAAGTTCACATTAGTAGTCACTTGACGCCATAGCTCAACTGGCAAAGCAACCGGGGCGTTATCTGAGAGGTCGCGGGTTCGGGTCCTGCTGATTTAATTATTTTTTTTAGTGATAATCCCCACATGAGGTTTTCATGAACAAAAACATTCTAATTATGTTACTCTTTTGTTTATGTTACGCTTTTTGTTTGTAGGCATTTATGTAACGGCTGTTATAAATTGAATAGTTTCAAACCCACCCCTTTGGGGAAATGATCCTTTAGGTATTGAATAAATATTTCTTCTCTCTCATTTTCAGTTAATTATGATGATTAAAACATGAGGTTTTCATGAAATTGGAACAAATAATATTAATTATTTATCAATTACAGAATCGGAGCCAGCCAAACCGGCCGAGTCTTCCGATACTAAAACTGAAGGGGCAAATCAGAAGAGATCTGTATGCAGCAGATGTTTGCAAATGATAATGAAAGGAAAAGAAGTATTAATTGGGGGTCAAAATTTCCATCCTGAATGCGCAGTGTGTTGTAAGTACCTATTGTGGTTATATCCAAAACTCTTAAAAGTCGTTTAAACAACGTCCTAGATCCCAGTACACTGTTGTGAGTATAGTATCTCATAGTGGCTGGGTTTTGATACTCTTTATAAAATATTTGCATGACAATAATATATTAAATTTCATTAGCACCTTAACAAACTAGTTGTTTTAACCAAAAACGTTGTTTTTCAACAATCCTTTAATGGATGTCACCTAGGCTATTTACATCTGCTTTTAATAATTATTGCTATAAATTGTACAAAAACTTAATTTTTATTTCATGTTTACACAAGAGCGAGAATCCTAAGGCTAAGTAAGTTTAATATTTATGGCATGAGAGCAGTGTTGGGCAAAAAGTAATTGAATTACAAATTACTAATTACAATTACAAAACAAAATTTTAATTACAAATTAAAATTACAAAGTAAAGTAATTGTAATATTAAATTAACAATTACAATTATAAAATGAATTTAATAATTAAAATAATAATTAGAGAAATTGATAATTAATTACTTTTTCGAATTATCAATTAATTTTATTTAATAAGAAAAACATTTTCATCATTAAAATTATCTTCATTTCCGAAATCAGTATAGGTACATTTTAGAGAAATATAAATTAACTTTTATTTTAAATTGGATTTTAATACAACTCTCATCTCGAACATTTCGTCGGATAATTTATGTGACTTTGGTAAATTAATCATAGTCGCATATGAAAATAATCTTTCAACAGGGCCTGATGATGGCATCGGTGTATTAAATTTTTTGAAAATATTTAAGACCTCAGAATGTCGCCGTAACATCGTGATATCTTTATCTTCATCGCGCAGGAAGTTGGCCCATATAATTGGAAATGAAATCAAATATGCAGTGCGTTTTATCTGCTCTAAAATGATATGATATTGATAACATAATAGTAATTGAGTAATTGAAATTACTAATTTATATGTAATTACAATTAACAATTACTGTTTAATTGGAATTACATGTAATTGCAATTACTTGTATTTAATTACAATTGTAATTGAATTAATATTATTTAATTATTAATTAAATTGCAAAAGTAATTAATTTCGCCCAACTCTGCATGAGAGTACACCCTAAAAAGTTTAAACTCTTTAAAAACTTTAAATCCCCTACATTCTGATGATGATGATGGGGAAAATGGCTATACGGTTATTCATTACAGTATCTAATGTTGCCAGGTCATTGCCGAAAAGTACCTAAAGACTCCGCTAAAATATACTATGGACAGATGTTTTGCGAAGAATGCTTTCACAGGATGGTTTTAGGCCGGGACAAAGACAATGCCCAAGAATTTTATAAGTACGTTTATTTTATTTTATTTGATACCGTTAATGTCTTGAATTTGCTAGAGATATTTTTATTAGCTTAAATCTAAAGACTCATCAGTCAATGTACAAAAACACGCTGGGCAACTTACTCTAAAATTAATAATCAAGGCTTTTCGGGGGAGTTGTTTTTCAACACTAACAAGGGAAGGGAATATCATATTATAATGATGTCATAAATAAACTCAAATCCGACTTGGTTATATTTCGCAACGTTCTTGGACTTTTTAATTGATACAATTTATTAAGATTATATAATTTCTCTTTAATAAATCCTGCCTTTATGTGTACAGCCAGTGAGAACATCAACTGACATCCTAAAAGGCATGGGTTTGAGTACTGACTCGAGCCAACATCTCAGTCATTTCTGAAGTCTAAAAAGTAGTTATTTTTTAAGCTTTAATTGTGGTAAATTTACCACACTTGTTAATGGTGATAGACTCGACTTAAAAGTATACTACTTAAACGACAAGCCAAATATAAGAAAATGTTGTTATAATATTTATTCTTCGATTTTAATTTCAGGAATGCGTTCGAAGCGTGGAATAACAACCCCCATTTTGCCGAACACATGAAAAAATTCATGGAAAGCCAGGGCAATAATGCTAATCCCATGATTTTCATCAATGGCCAGCAACAAGGGCCTTCATTTTGTCGCTGTGGTCGGGAACACTGTTGTAGAGCCAAGTTTACGACTCCAAGCACGAGCCCGCCAAGCCCAGCCCAAGACGAACCTAATAAATGTAAGCCAGAGTGCATGTATTTATAAACATTACATAAATGAGCTTTTTCCGATATACCGTTAGTATTTATTTATTATTATCGATTATTGTATTTAAAAATGGCATAAAGAGGAATACAATTTTAATACCAATCAAATCAAACTAATCGAACAAACTTGAAATAATATCTCGTCACCCATAAAAATACCCAGAGTAAATTAATCATTAAACATTGGAATAGTCTCAATGGTTTGAACGACGACCACCACTTTTTGCGCTGGTTCACAATAAAAATATGAATATGAAGATGGATCATTTTCAGGGCAACCTGAAAAAACCAATGCATATCAATGCCTTAAATTTCACTAGCCAGAATGCTATAAAAACTTTTATTTTCTAAATCTTCTCTTAATATTACAAAAAGGTAATATGAGATCGGTACTGATTAATTCAATGGATGCATACATCAGACAACAAATAAGTTCATGCCCAAAATCCCATCACATGCTCCTCATTGTCATATTTTGACTATGCGAGTTATGAAATAAATATAAGGGGAAGCTTGATTTAAATAATCTTGCTTGATTTTTGCCGCACGCCGCCGCTATTATAAGTACATACATATTTAAAGAGACTTTTGGATAAGTTGATATTAATATAGGACTTATACAATGTAGGCGATATATCATTTCTTAAATAAAATGTCTGGAATGCTCTTATTAACCATAAAATCCTGTATAAATGAGTGTGCCAATGCCAACAGTAAATTTCTTTCATAGGTGCGTAGAGTACATCACATGAAACTTTTCACAGCCAAGACAGCGGCGCTTCTGCAAGTTTTAGACCGCATTGATTCTGAATCTGATACAACGTCGATCATCGAATCAAAATCGACCCTGACTTGCAAATGTGAGGCTGAAAAATCTATCGTTTCTATGGGCACCAGCAAACTATCTTCAACTAGCCTCAAAAGTGAAACACTTGGCGCAGCAAATTTTGATGAATCCATGACGATAGACGAAAAATATAGTAACGACAACATAAACGCTACAGAAAAAATTGAAAAGCTGACTCATTATTTACGAGGGAATATGGTGCATAGAAAAAAATGGAGTATACCTCAAACTACACTGCCAAGTTGGGTAGATGTGTATGTGAAACCAGTGACTAAAATTTTTGCTTGTTCTCATAGTCCAAAATGCCTATGGCAACGAGGAATCATTTACCTTAACAGTGATGATGATGGTTATACAGATATAACGTGTTCATGTTGAAATATATAACATAAAGCTAAAGAAAATGTTGTATTCATCAAATAATTTTATATACACCTGAATCAAATACTAGATGAATCTTAATAAAATGGAGAAGTAGTAAAGTATAGATGGGTCTATACTTACTTGTAAAATTTCCATTAGTACTAAATTATCGGGACGCGTGAATAAATAATGCAGTGCAAACGCTTAGCATTGCTGTTTTTAAAAGGTTAACTAAACCTGGAGTAATAGGGAGTGCTGACATTTTTTTTATGTAGCTTGTGATTCAGTTAGCCGTTTAGTGTCGGCTTAGAATAGCACTACCACAGTTCTTCTCGTGGGTGTTCGTTCGTAAGAGGCGACTTAGAGTATTAGGGCTTTTCAAGTAATCTTTAGGTGATGCGGTTGGAGACCTGTCACCAAAACATTTGTTTCACAAACTTTCCACCACCCAACTTCCAAAAGTAGCTGAAGAATTTCTTATTCCGTAGCCCTATTATATTAGTGGCTACCCTCTTTAGGGATTTAGAGCCGTAAGGACTGTATGTATGTATTTGTAAGTATGTGATAGTGTCCCACTGCTGGGGAAAGGCCTCCACCAGTTGAATCCACAAGTCACACGTCCCAACTCTGTGCTGCCTCCGACCACCCGGGCAAAAACTTGTCGAGGTCGTCCCACACCTTGTCTGTGGCGATCTTCACCCATCTGTCTTGGGTGGGTGCATACAAATAATGTGACCAGCCCAGTTCCACTTTAGCTTGGCGGTTTGTGCACCCATATCAGTTAAGTGGCAAATTAAGGCGCGCAGTGAGGTGTTCCTTACGCGATCTGTCCTGCAAACACTGACAATGCTGCGCTCCATTGATCGCTGGCAAACCTTGCGTTTGGGCTTCTGAAGTTCTGTCAGTGACCAGGTCTGAGCGCCGTAGGTTAGAATAGGTAAGCTACACACATCAATGAGCTTTCGCTTGAGTGTACACGGTAAGTTACCCTTTACTAGTGCTCCTCTAGGCGTTTCTAAATCCGTCTTTCGATTTCTATATCCTGCCTGTATTCAAAGGAAGCTATCTGGGGGCAAATGAACTAATCCTCAAAATGTATCGCCTGCCCATCAACTTTAACCCTTCATTTTCTGCTGTTGGTCATGGCCTTGGTCTTAGACCAATTCACCGTCAGTCCAACCTCATGGCGGCTTATTCCGTTTATCCACCCCAAAACAGCCTCCCTAAGTCGGATATTCGGAAACGCATGTCCTTCTAGCCACCCTGAACGGGGTGGATAATCGGAATTCATAATAATATGTTTCTTCCGATTTTTAACCACAAGTACAGTCATCTACAGAAACATACACAACACAAAATGGGTCCAAGAAACTTCGTGAACATTAAAATACTTAAGATAAACATACCTAATTTCTTACTTACAGTTTTAATAAAAATAAATTGGTGGGAAGTTTTAAATTAATATTTATTGTTACCAATAGGGTTGGTATGTAGTATTTGGGTGAAACCCATTTAAAATAACTGATGTGACAAATGAAACCATAACAAGAAAGAAACTCCTAACAAAAAAGTGACAAATTGAAATTTAGGGTCGTTTTTCTGTAAATGACTGTACGCAGACAGGGTAGAAAAACGGAAGAAACATATTTTATGCATTCCGGAAATCCACCCCGCTCAGGGTGGATAGAAGGACACGCGTTTCCGAATATCCGCCTTAGGGTGGCTGTTTTAGGGTGGATAAACGGAATAAGCCCACAACTCAGGGCTTGTGTCGCCGAGTTTCTGTTACCAATTTACCATATTACAATAACTGGTGGCAGGACTATTGGTATAGTTTTAAAAGGATATTGACGGTTTTCAGCTCATTCTTCATTTATTAATTAATTTATCTTGCTTCGATAATGTAAACGTAGTTTTTTTATATTTGCTGGTATCCCGGTTATGTTTACCCTGATTGACTGATTTGATTGAAGTCAACCGTAAATAGAATGATAGAATATATCAATATAATGTCAAAATAAATAATTCAATTCCTTCAGGTGTGGCACTATATTTGCGCTTTATAGTATTTTAAATTATTATTATGAATGAATATGTGCAGATTTAGTTGTAAATATAAGAAATAAATAGCACAGTTTATCAAAGAATAATCAAGTTCTTACATCAAAAGCTATTACGTTGAAGATAAGCCTTACATAAAATTGGGCGTGAACCAAGCGTTTTCTTGTAAAGTTTACGATGTACGGCCGAAAAACTCCTTCCACTTATCGTTCAACACCTTCGGTGTATTCTCATTATACCGGGAAGTAAGTATCGATTAAAGTGTAAAGCTATATACATTGGTAAACCTAAATATTTCGCTCCAAACGCTATCAAATGTCTATGAAGTTTCATCTAAGAGTTTCTATTATTTGTAGATCATCAACGAATCTTCGATCAACGAAGTCAGTGCGATCTCTGCGAGTCCCTTGGTATCAGAAGCCAATTTTGCATGATGCCTATTTCCTGGACCTGCAAAGGGGCTCTCTACTTACAGCCAGCATCTCTATTGTAAGTAGTTATATTTCAAAGTACTTTATTTCTTCAGAATGCGTGAAATTAGGTTGGTCACTAATTCTACTAATTACTAATGTATATTTTGCTATAAACTTAGTGTGCCTATGTGCTCATTAAAGATAAAATTATGTTGTGAATAGTGAATGGAGTTGATATATGAGATTAACTGCAGTTGTATGAGTTTGTCTCTGAATTACTAATTTGCAATGACTCTAATTCTAGTTGTATGGTTGCAATTTAATAAAATTGTTCTTTGTTGTTTCTAAACAAATTGTGTAGTGCAAATCCATCCTTTTAGTTCATACCATAACTGTTAAGTATTGACTAACTATCTTCTTCCTGTCACCTCTGCCTTAACTGTACTTTTCAATATTGCCTGAACTGCACTCATAGGCTATGTTAAGAATCAACAGTCAGCTATTTAACTTATGTGACTGGATATATAAGCAGTGATATTTTTGTAAAAATCTTGGTTCAAAGGTTGCAAGTTCAAATCCCGCTAAGAACAACATTTATGTGATGAACTTAAATGATTGTCTCTTTGTCTTAGACATTATATTCATATGTATTTTATTACATTAAATATAATGTTAAGTTAGTATCCTATTATACAAGTCTTACTTAGTTTGGGGCTAACTTGATCTGTCTATATTCTTACATACATACATACATATACTCACGGCTATAAATCCCTAGATGGGGTAGCCAGAGCTAAGGAATTAGAAATTCCTCAGCCACTTTAAGTGGGGAAAAGATGGTAAAATAAAGGTCTATGTTCTTATTATAAATATATTTGAATCTGACAAGATATTCTTGTCCTTAATTTGGCAACTATAATTTAAATATTAAGTGAATATTAAACATGTGATGTCACAATGAAAAAAAGTGTTAAAAGTAAAAGGTGTGCTAGATTATGAAAATATTCAACTTAGTTTCTTATAATATATGTATGAATAATGCCCTAGCCCTAGATTATAAATATAAATTTATTATGAAATAGTGGGTAGGCCCAGCTTCCCATGGGTTGCATAGTTATAAAAATATCTGAGGTTTCTTTAATCAATGCTTGCCCTTTGTGAAAGTTAATGCAATGATTACAACTTATAGCAATTCCTGAATAGTGTAGCTTTGAGATTGGGAACTTTTATAAACAGTTCAGTATCTCCGAAAATAAGTCCTTGCAAACAAACAATCAGAGTTACAAACTTTAATTACATTATACTCACGGCTATATATATATATTTGCCTGCGCAACCGTTACACAAAAATAATCCTTATAGCATGATTCAGTATCCACATGTGACGACGACGCGATGGCTTATTTCATGTATAAGTTTGGTGTTTCTATACGGATTTCTATGATTCTTTTTTTATTTAATAGATAATAATGTAAACTTTTTAAATTAGAGATCAGTGAGAGTATTATAAACGTGAAAAGATTTATTATAAGTATAGATAAATTAGAATAGATACATCTACTCAATTAGCATCAATATAACATACATACATACCTACATATATTCATGGCTATAATTCCCTAGAAGGGGTAGCCAGAGCCAAGAAATTATAAATTCCTCAGTCACTTTTGGAAGTTGAGTGGGGAAAAGGCGGTAAAATTAAGGTTCTTGGTGATGGTTCTCCAACCGCATCGCCCAAAAATCCAATAAAAAGTCCCAATACCCTTAGTCGCCTCTTACGACACCCGTGGGTAGAAAGGGGTAGCGACATTCTGAGCCGGCACTACACGCCAATATAAGTATGTTTAATATATGTAATAAAATAAATATTAAATTGGTTTTCTCCCCAGTTCATTGGCCTGTTCACATTTGGCCAGAGTGTGTTTGACCTATACTGCCTCGGCATGGCAGCGCCAGGGTCTGTTCACTATGGCTACTACATCATCAGCTTCCAGTTTGTCTATGTTGGCAGTCCACCAGGTCAGTTATACATATATCAGTTTTATGAAATAATATTGATTATTGATTTCCCGACATATCCTAGTGCTACATAAAGAAAGAAAATTAAGGAATTCTCATGTAATGGGATACCCTATTCAAAGTTTAGGTAAGGTAACACTCTTAGTTGGTTTTCCTTTTTCTATGAATAATCCTACCCATTTACATTACAAAAAGAGTAATTAATAGGGGTTTTCCCTTTCAAACTTCCCTAAGAAGGCAAAGCTGTTAAGTTCCCATGCCAGTTGTGCTCTGCCCCTGATTACGTATCTTTTGCGACCAATGATTGTGTTGCAAGTTGTATGATTGTCGCTGTCTGTCAGTTTTGTTACCGACAATATTGCAACTAGCAACACAATCACAGGCGCAAAAGATACGTAATCTGCCCCCAGGTCTACTATGAGAGCCCAGGGTTACATATTATTTATTTATTTAAACACTTTATTGCATACAAAAAAACACACAAACAGTATATTACATAAAAGGTACAACAGTACGCCTTAACGCGATTTCTTCCAGTCAACCTTTATGGTGAGGAACAAATTAGACAACTCTTTAAAACATTATGGTCAAGTATATATGCAACTTAAATAGAACTTAACTAAACATAACTTATTTACAACCTGTATATTAATTATATATATATAATAATTATACATATGTTGTATCTTTTGGGACTATCTGCAGCGTTCCAAGTTGCAAGATTGGCACTGTCAATATAAATAATTAGCATGTGTTTCACTCCTCAGTCATTTTTGGAAGTTAAGTGAGGAAAAGTTTGTAAAATAAACATTGTTGATGATGCAATTTTAATGTTTTTGTTCATGGATACCTCATGAGGGAATTATTAGTAATAAATAAAGGATAAATAAAACAAAAAAAAAACGACACCGGCGGAGATCGAACCCGCGACCTCGGGTATACGCCCCCGTCGCTGTTTGCATTCTATCTGAAAAGGTAGACAAGTGGCCTTCCGAATTTGTAAAAAATCGGAGGTAGGAAAGCAAACACTACTTAAAAGTGTAAAAGAAATAAAGGATAGAAGAATTTCGCGCTGGCAGCCATTGACACGGTAGCTCAATTGGCAGAGCGAGGGGGGCGTATACCCGAGGTCGCGGGTTCAATCCCCGCCGGTGCACACAGGGACAGATTACTTACTTAGAGCGACAAAAATCTAGTTTTTTTTTAAATTTTATATTTTTACTGTTAAGGTCTTTATTTCACTGTTTAAACAAAAATTCAAGTGTTTTTACTTTGTTTTTATAACTAATGCTTAGCATATCAATTTGTATATCTTTATGGCTCAGGTAAACGATCGAATTTCTTCTTTAATCTTTGTATTACCCCTATAATGGTTAACTACGCTTAAACAAATATACATCGGATTCCTTTATACACAAAATCACGTATTCTTCCCAAAATAGGCGTATCAGAGTCTCAAACTAACAATAAGTCAGACACATTTAGCATAAAAATTAATAATTAATTAATAAGAAAGAAAGCTCATTTAAAATATAATACTTATATATCTAATAAACTATACACTCACGACTATAACTCTGACTTGGTAAGACGATTCACACTATTACCTAATAAACCTGCCTCCTTACTTGCATACCTTATAGTTAAAAAGTTAACAAAATATCATGTTTCAATTATTTATTTCTTACATAGTAGTGGTTTTACATTTTAAAATATGAGAATTTTTTTCACTTAAATAATCATTACACTAATTAATAATTAGTTACTAAGCAAACATTTTGTAAAATTTTAAAAAACATAAAAAAAGGATTATTTTAATCTGTCTGTTCATCCGCTTCAGTATTATTATCGCTTGCCAGGAACAAAGGCATTCGCAGCATGTCTCTCACTATTTCGTTGTGTACAGATGCCTGTTTTTTTTAGGTTTCTTCCTTGAGTTGCTGATAACTGGATCTGATGATATTAACATCCAGTTACATATATCAGTATTAGTATTTAGGCGAGATATCTTTCTTGAATGATACTGCCTAAGGATTTTATAGCTTTTTTGACTGGCTTCTAAAACGTCTTCCGATAGTTGGCCGACTGGAAGTGGCAGTGATTTTATAATATCGGCTCCATGGAGCAATATTTTGTGTGCGCTTGCACTCATTTTATACCATCCATATAATGAAACAGTTAACTTTGCAGTTTCGATGGCATATGCTTTAAATTTCTCTTCATTTATGTAGTGCCCACTGGACAAAGTCGCTAAAATATTTGAGTATCTTTCGATTATATCTTTCGACAATCCAGTTATTTCTGCCACAAGTACTGGGTTTTTAAAAAACTTTCTGGCCGTGTTGCCGTCGTTGCTGTTTCCGCTTCCCTGTTTTGGTTGGTCGACAACCAGACCCATTTGGGAATAAAATTTTTGGTAAATATCCTTTTTTCTTAATTCGACTGTGCCCTTCACTTCTTTACCTCTCGCTTGCCACTGTTTTATTTCAAGCTTATAAGCTATGTGCAAGAGATACTCGTAAGTCCTTAAATATGAATGTAACACACACAAGCCAAATTTATAGGATTCTTGGTTGCATTCCTTGTTTTGCAAGTCATCAATATTGTTAAGGCTAACAGGAGTGGCTTTGCAGACATTGCACGCCTGCGTACTCTTTGTGTCGGTAAGCACATTTACAGTTTTTCCGTCAAGCATTGTGCAAATAAAATGATGCTTTACCAAAGTAGTAAGTTCGCCAAGAACAACAAGCGTTGGCCTTAATTGGTTGATTTGGAGCTCTATCTCGCCATACTCTTCTTTAGTATTTTCTGGGTTTTCTTTTTTTAATTTAAATGACAGGGGGCGACAAAATCTTGTAGATGACGTTACGTTATTTTTCCAATAAATTTTCTTTTGATTTTCTTTTATCTCAGATAATTCTAATGGTACCATAGAACATAAAATTATATTAGAGTCGGCATACATCGAATTATTTGTAAAGTTTTGCTTGTATATGGAGTGACCCCCACTACCATCCAAGCCCCATTTATAATAGAAATCCAAGTTATTTCCCTCAATGTTCTCTATTATGACTTGCGATTGAACTTGCATTAGTCTGTGGACAGTTTGATCTACCAAATCTTCTACGGGAACTACTGCTTCACTCTCAGTGATACGGATGTTTGGCGGATAACATTTTTTTTTTCTTCAATTATGAGCTGGTAAGAAGGATATATGTCTGCACCCCTTTTCTTTGCACCAAGCCGCATCTGGATGTAGTGCTCTTTCGTCAGTACAAGGTCGACCATAAGTCCTAAGGCTTCTTCAGAAGTGTAAGGCACAAGACTTGGAGAAGATGACAGATATGCTCTCTTTATTTTTTTTCAATCTTTTTGGAGTTGCAGTGCTTGTCATATTCAACACTTGTGCTGCTGTTCTTTTTCCTGACTTGATAAGGCTAGTCTCAACTGCTGAACACAGCTTCTCCGGGGTATTTTGGGATACGATCGACTTAACTTTTCTCTCCCTAGTACGTTTAGAAGAGTCTTCAAATATCTTCGTCGGTCGCCCACGACTTGTAGTGGTAGAGGAAGGCTGAGCCGGAGAAATGGAAGTCGCACATATCTCCGGAAGGTTTAATTCTACAGCAAGCCACTTCGACTCTCTATTGGCAAAACGGTCGTACATGCTTTTGGAAGCACGCCATTTGGTCAATAGTTGACTCACAAACACTTTTAAAACTTTCTTCAATTGTTTTTCAACATCAACGGATAAGATTTCATTCTTATGTAAGTCTTTAATATAACGCACTAATCGGTCAATACATTTGGATGAATGAAGTTTGAAAATTTTTTCACTTCTTAATACACCAAACAGTTCATTTCTCGTCACTTTACGACTACCTGCGAAAAAAGGCAATATTTAACAAAGGGGAAAAAAAGGGACGCTAATTTCTATAACATTACAATAACAAAAAGTTGTTAAAGCCAATAAATTAATAGACTAGGCTTAACTATGCCTAACTTTTTTTAAAACTCTATAAAAATGTAAGGTTATGGATTTTTTTAAAGTAAAATTAAGAGTTCTGGTAAATCGGTGAAACTTACGTCTAAAACCCATTAAAACTTAGATTAGAAATATACGAAATAAACGCCATACCTGTAGCTTCACTTTCCATGGTAAAACCTTCACAATTGTTGAGCACAAAACACAAGACGGGACTAGTTACTTCGTTGAATTTCCGAGGGCAACTGGGCTATTGTTTGAGCGTGAGACAAACGCTTGGTTCGGTAAGTCACAAAAAAAATTGGGATGCTACCTGGAATTTCTTTTGTTTGCCAAGCGATGCTTCGTTCATCGGTCTAACTAAATATGTAATAATTTATTGATTTAAGCTCATGAAATAAATTGATTTTTGTCGTCGTAAGTGAGGGTGTTGTCCCTATGTGCGGTGTCGAAATTTTTCTTTCCTTTATTTATTGTCAATGATGGTTCTACAACCAGTCGCTTTTTGCGAATACATACATACATACATATACTCACGGCTATATTTCCCTAGAAGGGGTAGCCAGAGCTAAGGAATTAGAAATTCCTCAGCCACTTTTGGAAGTTGGGTGGGGAAAAGATGGTAAAAATAAAGGTTTTTGGTGATGGGTCTCCAACAGCATCGCCCAAAAATCCAATAAAAAGTCCCAACACCCTTAGTCGCCTCTTACGACACCCGTGGGTAGAAAGGGCTAGCGACATTCTAACCCGGCACTACACGGCGAATACCCTGTGCTATTTTAAACCAAGACACTAAAAAACTAAAATGTCATAACTAATGATTTATTTGTACATTTGTGTTTTTCCAGTGCGAAACATGCTGATCGTATTTAGTCTATTCTCTTGGATCGGGTCCATAGCTGTCATCATTACTGGAATATTACTAGTTGTTGCACTGAGAAAGGTATGTTTATTAATAATCTTTGCTAATTTGTTGAACAATAAATACAATTTTTAAACATTTGTATGATGAATATGAAAGGTCTTGGATGTTACTTATGTGATAACCATTATAGCTCGTTGAGGTCTCGAATCCTAAGTAAGGCCTCCACCAAAGTGTCTGTGGAGGAAAAGGGAAGATCTTCCGCCAGACGGTGGTATGCCTGGGGACCGCGGTCCAACTGTATTAAGTTGGAACATGTATATATAGTAAATGTTTTAGAAACTTTGATTGTGCGATGTAGGTTTTGTATGGCGAGTCTTGATGACGCGTGTGACGTATATTACTTGGTTTCGTGTTCCTGTGGAATGTGATTCTTCTTGCACTGTCAGCGTTTCTATGTAGTGCGCGTCATTGTGTGCTGATAGCGCGCCGCTACATGTCCTTCCTAAAATCATTAGTTTCGTTAATTTTTCATAGTTGTTAATGGTGAGGGAAAACATCGTGAGGAAGCCAACATGGCTAAGTTGTAATAACTCTTAGTTTTATAAGAATTTGTTTCATTTACATGAATCATAACTGGTTCTTCCTATATTGCCTGTGCTAATATTTACATTCAACCTTATCATGCTTACACCCTTACTATTTTTAACTGTAGGTAGGGACTATCAAGAATCCTTTAGTTCTAACAAGGGACCAGATGAGCAGAGCTTTGTAAATGTAATTGTATTACACTACTTATTACTAATAATTAAAGAATAAATAAAGGAAAGAAAAATCTCGACACAGGCGGGAATCGAACCCGCGACCTCGGGAATACGCCCCTGTCGCTCTGCAAATTGAGCTACCGTGTCAATGGCTGCCAGCGCGAAATTCTTCTATCCTTTGTTTCTTTTACTCTTTTAAGTAGTGTTTGCGTTCCCTACCTCCGCCGAGGTCGCGGGTTCGATTCCCGCCTGTGTCGAGATTTTTCTTTCCTTTAATTATTAGTAATAATCCCCACATGAGGTTTTCATGAACAAAAACATTCAAATTACATTACTTATCCCATGCAAAAATTAAAAGTTATTTTTCCGAAATAATTACTAACATTTTTGAACGTCCAATTTTTAAGTTGCCGATTCTACCCTTGCTTCGGAAGATGTTTGTACAAAATATAATCAAAAAACGCCTTACAATACATACATACATAGATATACTCACGGCTATAAATCCCTAGAAGGGGTAACCAGAGCTAAGGAATTATAAATTCTTCAGCCACTTTTGGAAGTTGAGTGGGGAAAAGATGGTAAAAATAAAGGTTTTTGGTGATGGGTCTCCAACCGCATCGCCCAAAAATCCCTTAAAAGCCCCAATACCGTTAGTCGCCTCTTACGTACACCCATCGGTAGAAACGGGGTAGTGCTATTCTAAGCCGACACTACACGGCCTTACAATCTCATGTTTAAATTTATTTAATTGCTAGCAAGTGAACATGTAGTGTTATAAGTTATAAGCTAAGCAAGTCTAAGTTATCCCACCATGCTACATGTTACCTGATTGCCCAATTTTCTTCCTGACCCTGTCAAAACTCTCTTGCTTCACCAACATTCATCAATCTTTTCATGCAAGTATTTAACTCATCCATTTCATGTTTTTTATTAATTTCATTAGAACATCATCGTAAATCTCATATTAATTTTTCCATCACGCTTACAGTTAGTAAAGGATAACAAAAATAAGGTATTTGCTGAATAACCATTTGCTTTGTCATTGTTTGCATGATTTTTGATGTGATGTGCTTCAGTCTTTTGCTGTAAAGTGTATTATTTGTTGTCGTATGTCTACCCTTTCAAGGTAAAAGGCTGAGAAGGCTTTAAGGTTGTGAATCCACCAGAGATGTCTATCCTAAGTGCTCTCCGCTTTAAGTTGTTACCAATCTGATTATCATTTTGTTTTTTTTTTGTTGCTTCTATTAGATTTTTCTTTAGGATATTTTCCCAATCATTTCAGTTATTATTCTTATCTATACTAATATTATAAAGCTGAAGAGTTTGTTTGTTTGAACGCTAGGATCTCAGGAACTACCCAACCAAATTGAAAATTTTTGTTGGATAGTCCATTTATTGAGGAAGGTTTTAGGCTATATATCATCACGCTGCGACCAACAGGAGCAAACTATCAGCGAATAATGTTGCAAAAACGGGGATAATTATTCATACTAAGGCTTCCGTTGTGTGCGCTGCGTAAACGGTTTAAGTTATCCAAAAAAAATGTATTAAAGAATTATTTCTCTTTAAATGATCTAAAAAAATGCCCGCGACAGTATATGTCTAACTTTATAGTTTAACTTACTATAACCATTTTTATGGTAAATAAATTTGGTCGAATTTAATGCATAATTGCCATAATGTTTTATCAACATAATATTAATCTTTATCCAAATAAATATGTTGTTGATTGAGAGTATATAATTGGGAACAAAATTGTCCTTGACATCACTTAATTTAAATAAACATCTTAGAAGATAATACAATTTTTAAATTACTCCGTAACAAAATTTACACGCGTGCATGAAGCGCAAGACAAGACGCTGCGCTGGCCGGCGAGCGAGGTCACCTGCGCGAGAAGCTTATGTTTAATGGCTGGTTTACACAGTGCGAGCTAGCGTACGAGTCAGCCTTCCGAGTAGCTGCACTGCAGTAACTCGCACTGTTTGGACGTAACTTACGAGTAACTCGTACGTGCGAGTTGGTCAGTAGCTCGCATCCGAGTTACTTCAACATTTTTTGTTTTCACTCGCCTGCTCGCCCGGCAGCAACTCACCCATGACAGCGGCTCAGCCGTCGCTCGCATCGTTTGGACGCGTTCGGCAGTAGCTCGCCAGTGCCAGCCGGACAGTTGTGAGTGGGTGGACGGCTGAGTGGGCGGACTGGGACTGGGTGTTGTGGGAGTTACTCGTTATGGCTGGTTTACACAGTGCGAGCTAGCGTACGAGTCAGCCTTCCGAGTAGCTGCACTGCAGTAACTTGCACTGTTTGGACGTAACTTACGAGTAACTCGTACGTGCGAGTTGGTCAGTAGCTCGCATCCGAGTTACTTCAACATTTTTTGTTTTCACTCGCCTGCTCGCCCGGCAGCAACTTGCCCGTGACCGCGGCTCGGCCGTCGCTCGCATCGTTTGGACGCGTTCGGCAGTAGCTCGCCAGTGCCAGCCGGACAGTTGTGAGTGGAACCCCGTGGACATCGCGACTCGACTCGGACTGGGACTGGGTGTTGTGTAGACAGCAAAGGCGAGCCGAGCTACTGGCGTACGAGTAGACAAACCGAATAGCTGTCTACTTGCCAGGCAGCAGCTCGCACTGTGTAAACCAGCCTTAAGTTACGTCCAAACAGTGCAAGTTACTGCAGTGCAGCTACTCGGAAGGCTGACTAGTACGCTAGCTCGCACTGTGTAAACCAGCCACGGTTTGTCTACTCGTACGCCAGTAGCTCGGCTCGCCTTTGCTGTCTACACGACACCCAGTCCCAGTCCGAGTCGAGTCGCGATGTCGGGTGAACTTGTTGTAATTAAAAAAACCGGTGATACGCTCTATGACAACAATATTATGTCAGGAATTGGAAAATATCTAGAAAAGTGGGTACTCTGAACACCAGGTGACAAAGTCACGTGATGTTCAGAAGTATTAGTACCTCTGCCAACCCCCTCGGGGATATTCGGCGTGAACGTTTATGTTATGTTATGTATAACGAAAGAAAAGGATTTGGATTAGAGATTGGATGGCTAGAAAATCTTTAGGGACGTCACGTATGATTCTAACGAGCTTTACCATGAAGACCATCGAGAATATAAAGCAGTCATGAGAGTGACTTCATGGGTTTTCAGAAAATGTCATTCCATAGGTTTTCTTGTTCTCTGTAGAGTTTCATGAATGAAATATTATTGTCAGAAGACCATCTATCCGCAGCCATTTCGAACTCGATGTCGTACGTAGGCAGCACACAAAAAAAACACGGGTTCCACTCACAACTATCCGGCTGGCACTGGCGAGCTACTGCCGAACGCGTCCAAACGATGCGAGTGACGGCCGAGCCGCTGTCATGGGCGAGTTGCTGCCGGGCGAGCAGGCGAGTGAAAACAAAAAATGTTGAAGTAACTCGGATGCGAGCTAGTGACCAACTCGCACGTACGAGTTACTCGTAAGTTACGTCCAAACAGTGCAAGTTACTGCAGTGCAGCTACTCGGAAGGCTGACTAGTACGCTAGCTCGCACTGTGTAAACCAGCCACGGTTTGTCTACTCGTACGCCAGTAGCTCGGCTCGCCTTTGCTGTCTACACAACACCCAGTCCCAGTCCGGGTCGAGTCGCGATGTCCACGGGGTTCCACTCACAACTGTCCGGCTGGCACTGGCGAGCTACTGCCGAACGCGTCCAAACGATGCGAGCGACGGCCGATCCGCGGTCACGGGCAAGTTGCTGCCGGGCGAGCAGGCGAGTGAAAACATAAAATGTTGAAGTAACTCGGATGCGAGCTACTGACCAACTCGCACGTACGAGTTACTCGTAAGTTACGTCCAAACAGTGCGAGTTACTGCAGTGCAGCTACTCGGAAGGCTGACTCGTACGCTAGCTCGCACTGTGTAAACCAGCCATAATTCACAGAACGTATTTAAAATAAAATTTACAGGAAGCCAGATAATGATCCCAATTAACACAATAGGACACTTTTTATCCCAGAAAAATTAAGAGATCAATAAATTTTCTTAAAAAATGGTTAAACAGACTAAGAATCAATGCTCAGCCAAAACTACTATACTTATAAACTTAAAATTTATAAAGTGAAAAAATTGTGAGGACATTATGAAAAACACCTTTTTTCTCATCGCATGACAGAGATCCTCAACAGGTCAGTTAAATATTTCAGTTTGACGACGTGAAAGTCTACACTTTTGACAGTACGAAGTCTGTGGGGTCAGCTAGTGTCTATATAAAAGGACAAATAAAATATTTTTAAATGAGTGAGGATAACGTGTTTTAGGGGAACAAATAGCATTACTTCATTTTACTTGCAGATATTAATAAAGCGATTCTATTGGTTGTTTCAAAACACGTTAAAGTCGTATATTTTTAATGGCATGTACATACATACATACATATACTCACGGCTATATTTCCCTAGAAGGGGTAACCAGAGTTTAGGAGTTCTAAATTCCTCAGCCACTTTTGGAAGTTGAGTGGGGAAAAGATGTTAAAAATAAAGGTTTTTGGTGATGGGTCTCCAACCGCATCGCCCAAAAATCCAATAAAAAGCCCCAATACCCTTAGTCGCCTCTTATGACACCCGTGGGTAGAAAGGGGTAGCGACATTCTAAGCCGGCACTACACGGCATGTATAACACTTAATGGCATGTATATAATAATATATAATTTTATTTGGAGACCCATTACCAACGATACTTCACTTCTACGATCTTGTCCCCTATCAACTTCCAAAAGTGGCTGAGGCATTACTTATTCTGAAGCTCTGGCTACCCCTTCTAGGGATTTATAGCCGTGATTCTCGGAGAACAACGATATGTATGTATGTATGTATTTTTGATGACATCGCAGCGTGAGATCGGCGCAGGAATAGTTAAGAATGAATCTCTAGTTTACCCTTTTTTAGAGTTTAGGTCGTGAGGATATAAATAAATGCATGGTTTCGTATAGAGTAATTACTGATTTTATTGAAAATCTATTGGTGCGAAGTTGCGTTATTAGAAGCATGTTAGAGTCACATTTTAGTTATTATTTTAATTGTGCAAAATTTATGTTTTGATGGCATTAAGTTTGTTCTCATTTTGATTTTTTACAGTTGATCTTTGTTTTAATCAAATAAATGCATGTTTTATTGATTTCTTATCCTTCACTCATATGAATGTTTGAAAAATTACGTCTTCTGATTGTGTTGGTGATATAGTTAGATGTATGACTCTTCAAGAACAGAAAACTTCAAGTCATATATCCGTACAGTGCAGAAGAATAAGAATTTTAGGTTTTGAGGCTATTTAAGTTATTGTTGACCAATCATTAACCATCCTTTGTTTTGCCATTTTTTCCCCACTCAATTTCCAAAAATAGCTTAGGAATATCAAATTTGTATGCTCTGACTACCCCGTTTTAAGATGAATAGCCATGAGTAAATGTATGTATGTATTTATGTGAATGGTATTTGGTTGCAGACCCATCACCATATATCCTTTTCTTTCAATCATTTTCCCTCTCTATCTCCAAGATCTGAATATATTGTTACGTACCGGGTTCTTAATTTGATAAATACCAGTCACACTTTCGTGCAATAAGGTGTAATTATATTTATTGACCAATAACGCACTTTACACAACACAACAAACACTATCGATAATTAACTATCGATACTCGCACTAATTAACAACACTAATTTACTCCGTTATAGTAACACTGTCCACACCGTTAAGCTTATTTCCGTAATCCGTATATCACTGCACTGTCGTATTTAATTTCTTCGCTCTAGTATTTCGCTTGTTCTCGCTTTAGTTCTTCGCACTCGAATAACTCCGTAGCACGCGTCGATCTTTATATATGCCAAATCTCAAATACGCGAATATTACAGAAAGTTCTAGTACCACATTCTCGAAAAGTCGATATTCGAGAAACATCTAGTAATTCCTTTTTTTACTTATTAAAATACTAGTAACGCCATCTGTTATCTAGTAGTGGCAAATCCTATCTCCTACTTGCGAACAGATGTCGTAACATTACCCCCTCCTTACATTAATACTCGTCCCGAGTATTATTGCTTCCATGGTACTTCGCAAGTCGATCGATGTGAACTATTTTCGAAGCCCCTCTAGGTTGGCGTTGAATTCTGTACGTTACATCGTTTATTCTATTGACCACCTTGTACGGTCCTTCCCACCTATTTTGTAACTTAGGGGACTTCCCTTTCTGGCGAGTTGGAATGTGTAACCAGACGAGCATACCCTCTTCGAAACGCGGCGTGTTAGCTTTACGGTCATATCTGGTTTTCATCTTTTCACTAGCATGTAAACCATTTTCACGCACTAGGGAATGTACATCTTGCATTCTTTCCCTCAAATCGCTTACATATTCAGTTACACTCTGCGGCTCATCTGGTGACCCTCCTGTCAACAAATCTACAGGCAATCGTAGCTCTCTTCCGAAATTGACGAATGCAGGTGTTTCCTTCGTGCTTTCGTGAACAGCTGACCGGTAAGACAGTAAAAATAATGGAATGTGTTTGTCCCAGTCCTTCTGATGTTTTTCAACCATCTTCGCCAACTGTCTCTCCAGTGTTTGGTTGAACCTCTCCACCATTCCATCTGACTGAGGATGATATGGCGTCGTCCTGGTTTTATGCATTCCAAGTAGTTTGCACACCTCTTGAAATACTTGTGACTCAAAATTTCTTCCCTGGTCAGAGTGTATCTCCAGGGGCACGCCAAATCGACAGATCACTTCCTCAACCAGTTTTGTAGCCACAGTTATTGCTTCTTGATTGGGTATGGCAAACACTTCAGGCCACTTAGTGAAGTAATCCATCACCACCATGAAATATTTATTTCCGGACTCTGATTGTGGAAACGGTCCAGCCACATCAACGGCAATCCTCTCCCAGGGAGCTCCCACATTGTACAACCGTAATCCCCCTCTACTCCGGGTCTGCGGACCTTTCACCGCGGCACACGTTGTACATTTCCGGCACCAGTCCTGTACGTCGTCCCTACAATGAAGCCAGTTAAACTTCGCACGAACCTTCTGCAACGTACGATTTACCCCAAGATGCCCGCCCGAAACACCGTCATGTGTTTCCCGCAGTACATCTTTAACCTTGGCTCTGGGCACGACCAATTGTAGGTGCTCTTCTTTACCGTTGGGTTTCTCCCACCTCCGGTACAGTAGACCATTGATCAGAACCAGGCTGTTCCATTGCGCCCGGTAAGCTTTCGTACTCACTCCTGTGGACGCTACTTCACTCCAAGCCGGTTGATCGTGTTTTTCCTTCTTCCATTTCATGATGGGTCTGAGGTTCTCATCTTCTTCTTGGGCCTTCTGCATAGCTTCTGTTTCCCATCCATCCAATGGACAAATTCGAGTCACTTTCACTACCTCCTCCTTCGACTCTTGCTTCCTGCAATGTTTACAGTCTTCCGGACACGGTCTACGTGAAAGCGCGTCTGCATTGCCATGAGTTTTACCACTACGGTGCTCGATAGAAAAGTCATACTCTTGTAGCTGTTCGATCCATCGAGCTACCTGTCCTTCCGGGTTTTTGAACTGGAGAAGCCATTTCAGTGCAGCATGATCAGTTCGAAGCTTGAACGGTCTCCCAATCAAATACTTGTAAAAATGCTGTAAGGTCTTCACTACAGCTAGAAGTTCCTTTCTCGTGACGCAGTAGTTTCTTTCCGCTTTAGATAGAGACTTGCTGAAATATCCGATCACAACTTCCTTGTCACCTTGGATCTGTGATAACACTCCACCAATAGCCATATTACTAGCATCGCTGTCAACGATGTACTGTCCCTCTGGCTGTGGATATCCAAGGATAGGTGTCTCGCAAAGCCTCTTCTTCAGCTCATTGAAAGATAACTCGCATTCATCATCCCAAGAGAAGGTTTTCTTATCTTCAGTCAACCGATGCAATGGTTTGGCGATCTCAGAAAACCCTTTTACAAAACGTCGATAGTACGAGCAAAGGCCGAGAAAAGCTCGCACGTCTGTTTTGTCCTTTGGCGTCGGCCATTTCTGCACAGCTTCCACCTTTTCCGGATCCGTCTGAATTCCTTCTCGGCTGATTACGTGTCCTAAATAGTTCACTGAAGTTCTAAACAGCCGGCACTTCTTCGGATTCAGTTTCAGGTTTGCTCCACGAATTTTCTGAAAGACTTGTTCCAGGTTCTTGAGATGGTCTTGGAAGCTTTTGCCTATTATGACCACGTCGTCGAGGTACACCAGGCAAGCCTCGCCAACCAATCCCGCCAACGCACACTCCACAAGCCTTTCAAAAGTAGCTGGCGCGTTGCAGAGACCGAAAGGCATGACGTTAAACTGCCACAAACCCTTTCCAGTTGAAAACGCAGTCTTCTCTTTATCAGTCGGATGTATTTCCACCTGCCAGTAGCCTGACTTGCAGTCCAGGGTTGAAAACCTCTTCATGCCACTCAAAGTATCCAGAGTGTCATCTATTCTTGGCAAAGGATAGCTGTCCTTCTTTGTCACGTTGTTCAGTTGCCTGTAGTCAACACAAAACCGTGTGCTTCCATCTTTCTTCTTAACAAGAACCACTGGAGAACACCACGGACTGGAGGACGGACTAATGACCTTCTTCTTTTTCATGTCTTCGAGCAATTCTTCAACTTCTTTCTCCTTAGCGATTGGGATTCTCCTTGCTCTCTGTCTAATAGGTCTTTCGTCCCCTGTATCAATTCTGTGTTGCACTAAAGATGTTCTGCCTAAGTCCCCTTCTGCATTTGAGAAGATGTCAGCATATTTCACCAGCAACTGTTTAACCTTGATCCTCTCCAAGTAAGATAAGTCATCCTGGATCTCACTTAACAAGTCAGTTACAGTTGAATTATCGACTTTCACTTTGACTTTCCCATTTGGAGAATGACAGCTCCCCATCCAGACTACTTCTTCACACTGACCAACTACTTCACCCCGCTTAAGCTGTACATCTTCTTGGTCAAGGTTGACTACCTTCACTATTGCCGTCTTGTTGCTTGTAACCAAAGTTCTTGCTGTCAGAAATTTCCTTGGCCCGTTCTTCCCTGTCTCTTCAATCAACACACAACGATGCCTCTTCTTCTCGCTGTCTACAGGTAACATCACCGGAACCAACTTCTGAGAACGCGCAGGAATATTGATGGTTTTCAAGCATGTCACTTCACCGACGGGACCACCCAGTATAAAGATTTCTTCCTGGCCACACTTGAAAATTCCTCTCGTTATGTCAATCCGGCAGTTATATTTCTTCATGAAGTCCAGTCCTAGTATGCATTCATCCATTATCTCAGCCACAATGACTTGATGAGTATACGACGTCTCGCCAACCATCATCCTGACTGAGAGTTCACCAAGGACAGGTATTCGCTGGCCAGAGGCGGAGAGTAGCCGACACTTAGTATCTCTGCTATACTTGATATTCGCTGCTTTCACCAGTGCCGGATTGATCACCGTTCTAGACGCTCCAGTATCAAGGGTCATCTTACAGTCTTGATCATTGACACAGCCCAATATCACCAAACTGTTCCCGTTACAGGCTTGTGAGATGGTCATTGTCGGGGCTTTCTCCTCTCTAGCCAGCACCTGCCCCCCGGTCCTGGCTAATGCTCGTTTCCCTGGACGTTTGCGGCAGGAGCCTCTGCCTGCCTCTTTTCTTCCTTCCTCAGCGGGCAACTTAATCTCAAATGGCCCCTTTTCCCGCAGCCATAACAAATCGGTCCAGTACTCCTTCCGACGGGTGCTTTAATGACCTTGACGTCCTCATTTGCTTCCGCAATCTCACGAAGTCGATGAGTTTGGCGCGTATCCTGGCGGCAAGCTTCAACTTCTAGAGCGTTCGCCAAGGCATCCTTGAGAGACGTGTGGTGTTGAAGTCTCACCGCTGTTCTCACTTCGATATCTCTGATGCCGTCGACGAATGCTTGCACCAGGTTCATTTCCACCGTCTTCGGATCTACACTGGGATAGGCCTTGCGGACGAGCTTCTCGATTTCAAGGGCCCACTGCTGAAGTCCCTCTCCGGAACGCTGGACCCTATCACGCAGCTGAGCGCGGAACACGTGCTCCAGGTGTCGCTCTCCATAGCGAGACTCCAACGCATCCAGCAGGTCCTTGAAACCACCACTCGGAGTCGGCAGCGCCTCTATTACTGACAGTGCTTGACCTCGGAGCGCCACCGTCAGTGCAGTCAAACACTGTTCATCAGTCCAACCATTGGCAGCCGCAACAGTCTGGAACTGATGTCTATACGCCGACCAGGATGTTGTTCCGTCGTAGGGAGGAACCTTCACACGAGGACCATGGACAGCTACTACATTCTCACCGGAGACAACCTTGACCGGTCGTGATTCAAGCTGCAGAACCCTTTTCTCCATTCCGCGGAAGTCGGTCTTCATGTCATCGATATCTTTCTCAATAGTGGTTACCTGCTCCTTCATCTGCTCTACGTCTTTTTCCACAGTAACCACCCGACCACTGACTTCATTGACCGCAGTGAGAACTTGTGAGAACTTAGTTTGCTGTTCCTCGCGCAACTCACGAACTTCTTGTTTCACAACACCCTGTACCTCCGAATGTATGTTTTTCAACATTTCAACTATCATCGCCAAGTCAGTATTAGTTGCGGCCGCCGGCGCCGTTGATGTAGACGGCGCGTTAGTCACCGCGGACGTCTCCTCTGGAATGTCACTCCGAGGGTTCGTGACCGATGACCTCATTTCCGACAGCTGTTCACCCTCTGCGGCTTTCTGAGCGCGTGTCTTCACACCCTCTCTTCCGTCTTCCTTCGGCATAACTGGCATCTTCAAATCCCACTTCTGACACCAATTGTTACGTACCGGGTTCTTAATTTGATAAATACCAGTCACACTTTCGTGCAATAAGGTGTAATTATATTTATTGACCAATAACGCACTTTACACAACACAACAAACACTATCGATAATTAACTATCGATACTCGCACTAATTAACAACACTAATTTACTCCGTTATAGTAACACTGTCCACACCGTTAAGCTTATTTCCGTAATCCGTATATCACTGCACTGTCGTATTTAATTTCTTCGCTCTAGTATTTCGCTTGTTCTCGCTTTAGTTCTTCGCACTCGAATAACTCCGTAGCACGCGTCGATCTTTATATATGCCAAATCTCAAATACGCGAATATTACAGAAAGTTCTAGTACCACATTCTCGAAAAGTCGATATTCGAGAAACATCTAGTAATTCCTTTTTTTACTTATTAAAATACTAGTAACGCCATCTGTTATCTAGTAGTGGCAAATCCTATCTCCTACTTGCGAACAGATGTCGTAACATTATTGCTACCCATTTTTGGGACCAAAAACTTTTATGGGATTCTCCTTGTATATATATGTGTGTAAAAAAAGTTTTTTTTTTAAATTTAATTTCTTCTTTCTTACAGGAATACGAAAAGAAGATAGTCCCGTGGCTGTATTCGTTTGGTGTGTTCATCTCATTCCGGTTCCTAGCGATGCTATTCGGAGCCATCGTTAACGATATGATATTTGCTTACAATGTCCTGTCTTGTCTTATTTGGATCATGTTTTGTGCTATTGGTAATTAACATCTTCATATTTTTAAAATATCTAGGGATTCAATCACTTCACAACCCTTATTAAATTTTGTGTGATTAGTGCCGGCTTAGAATGATACTACTCCTCGCTACCCACGGGTGTCGCAAGAGGCAACTAGGGGTATTGGGATTATTCAAGTAGTTTTTGAGCAGGGTGGAGACCAATGATACTTTGTTTCTGCCATCTTGTCCCCTATCAACTTCCAAATGTGACTGAGGAATTTATAATTCCTTAGCTCTGGCAACTCCTAGGTATTTATAACCGTGAGTATGTGTTTGTATGAAATAAAGTGTAATTAGAGTAGCTTTGGAAGGGAAAGGAAGATTTACCCTCACAAAGAATCAAAGTACCAAACTTTCCCCCTTTATAAAATTAGTATAGATAGATAATTAATAATAATAACCTGAGTCCCTGACCCCGACCGACTGTGCTCTTGTCGGGGAGTACCGCCTCTCCCATTTAAAATTCTAATTTTCTGTTTCGGCCACGGGAGAGGCGAGAAACTTAAAGTTTACCCAAAATAATAATAATAAAAACTCTTTATTGCACATCACAAAAAAACAACAATTACAAAAAAAAGATCCGATCGGTACAAAAGCCAAAGTACAACTGGCAGTCTTATCACTAAGAGCTATCTCTTCCAGACAACCCATGAATGGAAAGATTTGCTGGATTAAAAACATGTTCGTAACAAACATAATTCTGCAAGCCAAAGGGGTATATAGATAAAAAATAAGTTGAATGTTTTAGTGTTGTTCTTGCTATCTACCCTCTATTTTATATAAATGACTTGGGATTTTTGAATCAAGATTTCATTGCATCTTTTAAGTTATTGTTGGGCGATTTAGTTGGAGACCCATCAATAACAAAACAACCCTTCATATATAATCTTTTATCCACTCAACTTCTAAAAGTGACTGAGGAATATCTATCTGGTGCTCTGGCCACCAGTTTTTGGGATTTATAGATATTAGTGTATGTACTTGTACTTTTAATCTTTTAATCTGCTAATAGGTGAAGACCTAATCGTTAACCAAATTAATTATTTTTTTTTGCAGGCGCCTACGGTTGGGTTTTGGTCTATAGTTTATATTTGGAGCTATCCGACCTTACCAAGCTTGAAGATTTGGCACATTTGAGAGTAAGTACCTTTTCATCATTGTCACTATTTATACATACTATATCATATCATAATACATTCGCAGCGAAACATAGGCACAATTAATATAATTAAATTAGTATGGGGGTTGTGGGATCGATCCCCGCAGAGAGCAACATTTATGTGATGAACACTAATGATTGTTACTTAGCCTTGGATGTTATTTATATGTGTATTATATAATATTAAATATATCATTGACTCAACGTCGTTTCAAATTTAATATGATATATAATATGATATGTGTATATATAATATGTGGCGATATGGCTCGCCACCTATCACGCCGTGGTTCCTCGCGGGGCGAAAAGTGGGCTAAAGAGACCCGCTTTGGTACGATGAATGTGTGTGGAGGGATGCATGAAAAATTAGATGAAGTATGTTTGATTATGGAAGAAAGAAAACTAGATTTTCTGTGTGTAAATGAAACGAAGCGCAAGGAAAAAGAGGTTTCACAACTTGGCCCATTTACAGCTATCTGGACGGGAGTTGCCGAGATAGACAGAGCTTGCCAAGGCGTGGGACTTCTGATATCTGAAAGGATGGCTAAGTGCATGAAAGATTATGCGTGTGTGAGTCCAAGGCTCCTATGGATAAAGGTGAAGGTAGGGCTTGTCCGGATGCGCATAATTTGCGTGTATGCTCCGGACATGTCCAGATCACTATCCGAGAGGGAGGAGTTTTGGAATCTGTTAGACGATGTTGCGAATGGGTGTGATGAAAATGAGAAAATTGTTATGTTAGGAGATTTTAATGGTTGGGTTGGTGTGTCACGCAACGGTTGTGAAAGAGTTTTAGGAAAGTTTGGTGATAAAAGAGTGAACGAGAATGGTGAGAAAGTGATTGATGTATGTTTGGAGAGGAATCTTTGTGTTACGAACACGTTGTTTGAACACAAAGATATCCATATGTATACTAGACAGAGAGGAAGCGAGAGAAGTATGATAGATTTTGTGATAGTGGATGAAAGGCTAAGAGCAAAGGTTGTTGACACCAGCGTCCATAGGGGCATTAACGTTGGCACGGACTACTTTCTCGTGATATCACGATTGAGGGGACTGTGCACGCGTTGGCGTCACAGGGCCAAAGTGTCGACAACTGAATTTGCGAGAGTAAAGGTGGAGAAATTGGAAGAGGATGAAAATATTAAAGATGAATATATGAAGAAATTGGACGACAGGCTAAGTTGCGTGGAGATGAAGGATGAATTGGAAATAGAAGAAGTATGGGATGTGCTCAAATCGTCAATGGTAGAATGTGCGACGGAAGTATGTGGATTGAGTAAAAGAACAAATAGACCACCAACAAGTTGGTGGGATAAAGATGTGAAAGAGGCAGTTGGAGATAAGAAGAAAGCTTGGTTAGATTTACTAGCGATTAAAGCTAGTAAACGAATGGATGCGAGAGTAACAAATGATGTAGTGAAGAACAGTGAAGATGAATATAAGAGAGTTAAGAATGAGGTTAAGAAAAAAATAGAAAAGAAAAAGCGTGATCTGATTGAATTGTGTGAGAGGAAACTCTCCGATAATTTCCGGAATAACCAAAAGTTGTTCTGGAAATATATCCGGAAAGAAAAGGGAGTTTCCCAAAACACGAGAGTGAATGTTGTGAGAGATGAACAGGGTGAATTGGCAACGGATGAAAGTAGCATAAGGCGAGTATGGAAGAAATATTTTGAGGGACTCTTTGAAAAAGAGGATACATCCATTTCTTCGCCAATCGGCAGTAATGTTGATTGGAACGACGTTACGGGTGACTTTAGTGACAGTGAGATCAGTATGGAAGAAATAATGAAAGCAATGAAAAGTATGAAACTAGGGAAAGCGGCAGGGTATGACAGGATAAACACTGAAATGCTGAGGGCTGGTAAAGGGGTGGTGGCTTCCTGGTTGTACTTCCTTTTCCAAAAATGCTGGTCGAGTGGCAAAGTGCCACAAGACTGGTGCAAAGCGGTAATTGTGCCTTTATATAAAGGAAAGGGGTCACACCATGAGGCTAGAAACTACCGTGGAATTATCCTACTCAGCATTGTCGGTAAATTGTATGCAAAGGTTTTGATTGAAAGAGTGATGAATGAAACGGATGATAAAATTTGGGATGTGCAAGCAGGATTTAGAAAGGGAATGGGATGTATGGACCAAATCTTCTCTTTAAGGCGCATCACCGAAAAGTTCTTAGCTAAGAACCTAAAGGTGTATTGCTCCTTTATTGATTTAGAGAAGGCGTATGATAGGGTGGTAAGAAAGTGTTTATGGGAGGTGTTATCCAAGTTCGGTTTGGGGAGTCGACTTATACGTGCACTGGTATCACTCTATGAGGATTCCAGTGCATGTGTGAGAGTAAACGGGGAAAATACTGACTGGTTCGGGATCTCTCGGGGTGTCCGACAGGGTTGTGTAGCTTCCCCGTGGCTCTTCAATTTGTTCATGGATGACTGTTTAACAGAGTTGCGTGAAAGTGATTATGGATTGAGAATGGGTGGATTCATCATTAAATGCCTCTTATATGCCGACGATCAAGTGCTACTTGCATCATCGGTGGAAGAGCTGCAAGAGATAATGAATATTGCATGTGCGTCTTTTGAAAAAAAGGGAATGAGGGTGAATGTGGATAAAACAAAAACTATGGTTTTTGAGAGAGAGGTGAATATGACCGAATGCGTGATTGAGATTAATGGTAAGAAAGTGGAACAAGTGAAAGAGTTTGTATATTTGGGAAGTCTGTTTACTAGGGATGGAAAGTGTGATGAAGATATCGAGAGAAGAGTGAAAAAGGGTAATGCGGTAAATGGAGCACTGGATAGTCTAATGTCTAGTCAGTCGGTGTCTGAAAAGGCCCGAATGGCTGTGCATGATGCTGTCCTCGTTCCTACGCTTATGTATGGCAGTGAATGTTGGGTGTGGCAGAAGAAGCATGAAAGTAGAGTGAATGCAGTAGAAAAGAGATCCCTCAGAAAAGTGTGTAATGTAAGGTTATGTGATCGTGTGAGGAATGATGTGATTCGTGAAAGGTGTGGTGTAAAAGATGATATTGTAAGAAAGATAGAAAAAGGAATGTTGAGATGGTTTGGGCACATAGAGAGGATGGATGACAGTAAATTGGTGAAAGAGATCTATAGAGCCAATGTGGAAGGTAATGTTAGTAGAGGACGACCTCGGAGGACACATTTAGATCAAATAGAAAATGTGCTCAAAAAGGCAGGTGTCCGAAGTATGAAGAATAAAAGAGCATGTATGAAAAGATTGATGGATGTGAATGAAGCTAGAGAGGTTTGCCAGGATCGTACAAAGTGGCGATCGATAGTCTCTGCCTACCCCAATGGGAACTAACGGCGTGAGAATATGTATGTATGTAATATGATATAGTAGTTGCTGTGACTCTGTGTGGCTTAGAATAGCACTACCCCATTTCTTCCGGTGGGTGTACGTAAGAGGCGACTCACGGTATTGGAGCTTTTAAGGGATTTTTGGGCGATGCGGTTGGAGACCCATTACCAACTACCTTTATTTTACCATCTTTTCCCCATTTAACTTTCCAAAAGTGGCAGAGGAATTTTTAATTCCTTAGCTCTGGCTACCCCATATAGGGATTTATAGCTATGAGTATATGTATGAATGAATGAATGATTGTCTTTCATTACACTTTATTAATTATTGTCACGTATCTAATAGTCTGAAGTAAAAGTACCTCTGCCATGCCTTCAGTGTTTTACGATATCAAATTATCAACAGTGTAGTTGAGTTGCCCACATATAATACAAAACTACGTATGCCAAAAACAGTAATAAAAATTAAAAAACCGTCTAATCTAAGAATTACATACATATTGAATTATTCATAAAGCCATACTTACAACAATATTTTATTCCCAGATGGGCACAATGGCTTCCTTAAACGCCTCACTTGCTGGGTCAAGGCCTACCACACCTCACAGCACAGTATCTACAATGCCGGCCTCACAAATATGACTTGCAAACGAAACAGCACCTTTGTCTACCCCCGATATGATTAAGGAGATTAAGGAGGTTAACGAGTTAACCCCTCTATCGCCTGAGACTAGTTTTGAAACGCCCGTCTAAATTGGTCGTAGTTAAGCAGAAAGGACTTAACCCACATACGCCTTAATTTATTTAACTATGCCAATGTATTGTGGAGGGTTGAATCTATGAAGTAATGAACACTTAATTATCAAAAGTGCACGCAAACTGTTAATTTTAACCACCCAACCTAACCCACTATGAAAATGCACTGTATTTCAAACTTAAAATGCTCGCATCTCGAAATCTACTTTTTGTGGGTCGAGTCCTTTCTGCTTACATATGTCCAAGTTATCTTTCAGAACAATTAATAAACGGTTGGAACTAATGCAAACATGTGACAATTTGCTCATACGTTGAGCAAATAGTCATATTAAGCAAATAGTCATATCACACTCTCAGAACGAAAGAGGCTCAACTCAAAAATAGTGATATTGAGTAACAATACTAGAGAGACATAAAAAAGTATGCTCAATCCGATGAATAGTAAAAGGCACTAAGTGTTAAAAAAACAGGATAGCGAATTTTCCGACCCTATAACAATAAGTGCCTTTGTTTTAGAACATACTTTGTTATGCCTCTCTATGAATGTAACTCAATATCACTAATCACTATTTTTGACTTGAGCCTCTTTCGTTCTGAGAGTGCGATATATACAAAGAAAAGTTTTTTCCCTACTAATATTGTGAAAACGAAAGATTTGTTTGCAATGGATAGGTGCCAAAATTGAAAACCGTCATAAAAATACATTATAAAAAACTATTTGGTAAATTCTGAAGTATGACTTTGTATCTGCATTCATCTTGTAGTCTGTCAAGTTATTGTATTTGGGTGACGAGGTGCTGTTAAAAAGATGGATTTTATAAAGGTGTGTAATTTTTGTAAGAGGATCAGAACAAGTTTACGTAAAATACTTTATTACCTACGAACATAAATGTCTTAAAAGTTTCTGTGTGAATAATAGTCGCATAGAACTAACGCACTGCCAAAAAACTTACAACTATTTTCAAATAGAATTACTACTAAAAATGACCGATGAAAATTGTTTGCTTTTAAAAAATAAATAATTAGTGTTTTTGGTCTTGATAATACTAACTGTTCTATTTAATTTTATAGGACACAAGTGAATTAATTCTATATTTAATGATTAAATCCACCAAACATAATGCATATGTTATGCAAAACAATACCTGAAAAGCCATTTAAATTAATCAAATTGAACAATATTAAAATACCTGACTGACATATGTCACACATTTGACATATCTAAGGAATATCAAATATGCTTTAAAATATGCCATAACTGAGACAGTATTTGCGATAGCTACTGAACCAATTTTAGTGTGGTTTTAAAGAATTATGTAAAGCCCTTATTAGTGTTAAGAATACTCCGTCCATGGAACTAAGTTAAGGATAATTAGAAATATAATTATAAGGTATGAAAGTTGATTTTAAAATAATTATTTTATAATAATTCTTGCTTTATGTTCAGTTTAAATATATTTTAGTATTTTTTATTTTATAATTATTGCCATATACAATATGCCAGTATCAAATAATGGGAATAAAATCTGTTTATAATAAACCCGTTATGTAAAATTGGTTGGCAACCTAAAGTATAAATAAGTTTCGTAGTTTTTTTCTATTACAATATTATATTTTATATTATTCTCATATTTTTTTTGTAATATAGTTATTGCGTTAGGATGTTGCAATTATATCATTTAATGAGCTGTCTAAATATGGAATAAATGTATTTTTTTGTTATCTCATACTTAGAGATTCCACAAGACTTAATTATGTATTAAATAATATTTATGTAATAATGCATTTCTAAACTCTAAGTTTCTATACAATATGATATTAGTAGTAATTATATACAAATCTATAGCTATATAACTGGAATTTCATACAAATATTTATGGTATGAAAAAACGATGGATTGTATCGTAACATCAAAATAATTATCACTACACAGTTAGTTCGTAAGTTTTTCATACAAAGTCTTTATCAAACAGTCTAGTTAAAACTTCATACTAAATTAATACTTTTATGATATGTGTCAAGGAACGAAATAGCTCAATTGTGCATTTTTTATATAATTTACAGTCATGCATAGTTTCACAACACAGAAAATACCTTACTGACATATGTCAGAAATTTGGTATGTTTAAGTATGTCAAAAACAATTTTCAAGTATGCCATAGATTAATGAATCATGATTGTAAGAATGTAGATCAAAGGCTTTGTATTAAAATTATGATAATAAAATCTGATAAAGTGTGATTTTAATGCACAAAATTAGCACCAATACTTTTAAATTAGAAATATTGTAGAAAGCTATTGATGTGCCTAAATTGTATATTGGTACCTAAAGACTTCTTTAGACTATGGAGGTAGGTAGAGAAATATTCTAAATGATACTACCTAAGTTGCTAAAATAATTATTGTCAAACAATTGGGGTAAACTTTTTGAACTATTTAATGTTAAAAGAAAAATACTCCTCCTTTCATTAACATTTAATGAAATTAGTTACATTCATTTATTTTTATTCAAAGTTAATATTTACCTGGTACAATCTAACTTCAAATTCCATTAAACTTTTATATCTTTCAATTCTTGTATAGTCTTTGACCATCCCAGTATGCTTTATTCTATTAGCATTTTTGGACGTTTGAGTAATAAAAATACATTTTTTAAAGACCCAATGACGCCATCGTCCACTGTTCTTCTAAATTAGTTTTATTATATTTCTCTGACTACCCCAAAATAAAAATCCCTCCTTATTGTAAAAATGTCTTCTCTATTCACCGTCCACTTTCTATGTTTAGATGTAAGTGTATGAACTTTACCAATTTTTGTACCTATTAAAGTTTTTTATATAAAATATGATGTATTTATTTTATTTTTTTACTGTACACCTCTAACATACTTGATTTCTACCATCTTGTCCCCTATCAACTTCCAAATGAGGCTGAGGAGTTTCTAGCTCTAAAGCTCTGGCTACCTACCTTTTAGGAATTTATGGTTGTGAGCATATCTATGTATGTACCTCTAACATGAACTGTTTTTACATCTTAATATAATAATATATTATATGAATACTTCACAATTTGGATGTTCAAATCCAAATCTTAAGTGCCTTACGGCCGATTTCTGAATTGAGTATTCCAACTGAGAATAACATAACTATCGTTCTGTCGCATTGAAATCCTAACAACCGAATGAAACAAAACGATACTTAAGTCGTTCTATGCTTGAATGTTCAATTCAGAAATCGGGCGTTAATCGTCTTACTTCAATTTGTAAGATTTAACCCAATTTGTCCAAATCTAAATCTTACTTATTAACCGAAAATTAGGACGATTCCGAGCTCCATAGGGTTCTACGTTGTATGTCCACTTAGCAAAATGAACACTCGACTTAAACTAGACATTTATCAAAAAAAATGTTTTGTGCTCTTATTGAGTCAAAGTCCCAAAATAAAAAAGATATGATTCCGTAAACTGGGGTATTGAGTATAAAAAAACAAGGTAAACATTTATATTCCTTAATTTTTTTAATTTTTTTTTATTATGCTGGCTGTATCTGCGATCAGTTTTTCAACTATAATCAGATGAGATGTCGGTACAATCTATTACAATAACTAATATACAATATATTCCTTTATAAGGCATAAGAATGATCAAAAAATCATACCGAAGAGTAAAAGTGACAGAGATAGATAGTTGAGATAGGCATCTCTGACGAACGTGTGCGCAATATCTTACACCAAAATTTAGATATTGTTACGACATCTGTTCGCAAGTAGGAGATAGGATTTGCCACTACTAGATTATACTAGATGGCGTTACTAGTATTTAATGAGTCGCCATGATATCTGTTGCTGAAGGAAGTGTCACTACTAGAGAACAGATGGCGTTACTAGTATTTTAATAAGTAAAAAAAAGGAATTACTAGATGTTTCTCGAATATCGACTTTTCGAGAATGTGGTACTAGAACTTTCTGTAATATTCGCGTATTTGAGATTTGGCATATATAAAGAGCGACGCGTGCTACGGAGTTATTCGAGTGCGAAGAACTAAAGCGAGAACAAGCGAAATACTAGAGCGAAGAAATTAAATACGACAGTGCAGTGATATACGGATTACGGAAATAAGCGTAACGGTGTGGACAGTGTTACTATAACGGAGTAAATTAGTGTTGTTAATTAGTGTGAGTATCGATAGTTAATTATCGATAGTGTTTGTTGTGTTGTGTAAAGTGCGTTATTGGTCAATAAATATAATTACACCTTATTGCACGAAAGTGTGACTGGTATTTATCAAATTAAGAACCCGGTACGTAACAATTGGTGACAGAAGTGGATTTGAAGATGCCAGTTATGCCGAAGGAAGACGGAAGAGAGGGTGTGAAGACACGCGCTCAGAAAGCCGCAGAGGGTGAACAGCTGTCGGAAATGAGGTCATCGGTCACGAACCCTCGGAGTGACATTCCAGAGGAGACGTCCGCGGTGACTAACGCGCCGTCTACATCAACGGCGCCGGCGGCCGCAACTAATACTGACTTGGCGATGATAGTTGAAATGTTTCAAAGCATGCGTGAAGCACAAAAAAGCATACAGGATGTTGTGAAAAACATACATTCGGAGGTACAGGGTGTTGTGAAACAAGAAGTTCGTGAGTTGCGCGAGGAACAGCAAACTAAGTTCTCACAAGTTCTCACTGCGGTCAATGAAGTCAGTGGTCGGGTGGTTACTGTGGAAAAAGACGTAGAGCAGATGAAGGAGCAGGTAACCACTATTGAGAAAGATATCGATGACATGAAGACCGACTTCCGCGGAATGGAGAAAAGGGTTCTGCAGCTTGAATCACGACCGGTCAAGGTTGTCTCCGGTGAGAATGTAGTAGCTGTCCATGGTCCTCGTGTGAAGGTTCCTCCCTACGACGGAACAACATCCTGGTCGGCGTATAGACATCAGTTCCAGACTGTTGCGGCTGCCAATGGTTGGACTGATGAACAGTGTTTGACTGCACTGACGGTGGCGCTCCGAGGTCAAGCACTGTCAGTAATAGAGGCGCTGCCGACTCCGAGTGGTGGTTTCAAGGACCTGCTGGATGCGTTGGAGTCTCGCTATGGAGAGCGACACCTGGAGCACGTGTTCCGCGCTCAGCTGCGTGATAGGGTCCAGCGTTCCGGAGAGGGACTTCAGCAGTGGGCTCTTGAAATCGAGAAGCTCGTCCGCAAGACCTATCCCAGTGTAGATCCGAAGACGGTGGAAATGAACCTGGTGCAAGCATTCGTCGACGGCATCAGAGATATCGAAGTGAGAACAGCGGTGAGACTTCAACACCACACGTCTCTCAAGGATGCCTTGGCGAACGCTCTAGAAGTTGAAGCTTGCCGCCAGGATACGCGCCAAACTCATCGACTTCGTGAGATTGCGGAAGCAAATGAGGACGTCAAGGTCATTAAAGCACCCGTCGGAAGGAGTACTGGACCGATTTGTTATGGCTGCGGGAAAAGGGGCCATTTGAGATTAAGTTGCCCGCTGAGGAAGGAAGAAAAGAGGCAGGCAGAGGCTCCTGCCGCAAACGTCCAGGGAAACGAGCATTAGCCAGGACCGGGGGGCAGGTGCTGGCTAGAGAGGAGAAAGCCCCGACAATGACCATCTCACAAGCCTGTAACGGGAACAGTTTGGTGATATTGGGCTGTGTCAATGATCAAGACTGTAAGATCACCCTTGATACTGGAGCGTCTAGAACGGTGATCAATCCGGCACTGGTGAAAGCAGCGAATATCAAGTATAGCAGAGATACTAAGTGTCGGCTACTCTCCGCCTCTGGCCAGCGAATACCTGTCCTTGGTGAACTCTCAGTCAGGATGATGGTTGGCGAGACGTCGTATACTCATCAAGTCATTGTGGCTGAGATAATGGATGAATGCATACTAGGACTGGACTTCATGAAGAAATATAACTGCCGGATTGACATAACGAGAGGAATTTTCAAGTGTGGCCAGGAAGAAATCTTTATACTGGGTGGTCCCGTCGGTGAAGTGACATGCTTGAAAACCATCAATATTCCTGCGCGTTCTCAGAAGTTGGTTCCGGTGATGTTACCTGTAGACAGCGAGAAGAAGAGGCATCGTTGTGTGTTGATTGAAGAGACAGGGAAGAACGGGCCAAGGAAATTTCTGACAGCAAGAACTTTGGTTACAAGCAACAAGACGGCAATAGTGAAGGTAGTCAACCTTGACCAAGAAGATGTACAGCTTAAGCGGGGTGAAGTAGTTGGTCAGTGTGAAGAAGTAGTCTGGATGAGGAGCTGTCATTCTCCAAATGGGAAAGTCAAAGTGAAAGTCGATAATTCAACTGTAACTGACTTGTTAAGTGAGATCCAGGATGACTTATCTTACTTGGAGAGGATCAAGGTTAAACAGTTGCTGGTGAAATATGCTGACATCTTCTCAAATGCAGAAGGGGACTTAGGCAGAACATCTTTAGTGCAACACAGAATTGATACAGGGGACGAAAGACCTATTAGACAGAGAGCAAGGAGAATCCCAATCGCTAAGGAGAAAGAAGTTGAAGAATTGCTCGAAGACATGAAAAAGAAGAAGGTCATTAGTCCGTCCTCCAGTCCGTGGTGTTCTCCAGTGGTTCTTGTTAAGAAGAAAAATGGAAGCACACGGTTTTGTGTTGACTACAGGCAACTGAACAACGTGACAAAGAAGGACAGCTATCCTTTGCCAAGAATAGATGACACTCTAGATACTTTGAGTGGCATGAAGTGGTTTTCAACCCTGGACTGCAAGTCAGGCTACTGGCAGGTGGAAATACATCCGACTGATAAAGAGAAGACTGCGTTTTCAACTGGAAAGGGTTTGTGGCAGTTTAACGTCATGCCTTTCGGTCTCTGCAACGCGCCAGCTACTTTTGAAAGGCTTATGGAGTGTGCGTTGGCGGGATTGGTTGGCGAGGCTTGCCTGGTGTACCTCGACGACGTGGTCATAATAGGCAAAAGCTTCCAAGACCATCTCAAGAACCTGGAACAAGTCTTTCAGAAAATTCGTGGAGCAAACCTGAAACTGAATCCGAAGAAGTGCCGGCTGTTTAGAACTTCAGTGAACTATTTAGGACACGTAATCAGCCGAGAAGGAATTCAGACGGATCCGGAAAAGGTGGAAGCTGTGCAGAAATGGCCGACGCCAAAGGACAAAACAGACGTGCGAGCTTTTCTCGGCCTTTGCTCGTACTATCGACGTTTTGTAAAAGGGTTTTCTGAGATCGCCAAACCATTGCATCGGTTGACTGAAGATAAGAAAACCTTCTCTTGGGATGATGAATGCGAGTTATCTTTCAATGAGCTGAAGAAGAGGCTTTGCGAGACACCTATCCTTGGATATCCACAGCCAGAGGGACAGTACATCGTTGACAGCGATGCTAGTAATATGGCTATTGGTGGAGTGTTATCACAGATCCAAGGTGACAAGGAAGTTGTGATCGGATATTTCAGCAAGTCTCTATCTAAAGCGGAAAGAAACTACTGCGTCACGAGAAAGGAACTTCTAGCTGTAGTGAAGACCGTACAGCATTTTTACAAGTATTTGATTGGGAGACCGTTCAAGCTTCGAACTGATCATGCTGCACTGAAATGGCTTCTCCAGTTCAAAAACCCGGAAGGACAGGTAGCTCGATGGATCGAACAGCTACAAGAGTATGACTTTTCTATCGAGCACCGTAGTGGTAAATCTCATGGCAATGCAGACGCGCTTTCACGTAGACCGTGTCCGGAAGACTGTAAACATTGCAGGAAGCAAGAGTCGAAGGAGGAGGTCGTGAAAGTGACTCGAATTTGTCCATTGGATGGATGGGAAACAGAAGCTATGCAGAAGGCCCAAGAAGAAGATGAGAACCTCAGACCCATCATGAAATGGAAGAAGGAAAAACACGATCAACCGGCTTGGAGTGAAGTAGCGTCCACAGGAGTGAGTACGAAAGCTTACTGGGCGCAATGGAACAGCCTGGTTCTGATCATTGGTCTACTGTACCGGAGGTGGGAGAAACCCAACGGTAAGGAAGAGCACCTACAATTGGTCGTGCCCAGAGCCAAGGTTAAAGATGTACTGCGGGAAACACATGACGGTGTTTCGGGCGGGCATCTTGGGGTAAATCGTACGTTGCAGAAGGTTCGTGCGAAGTTTTACTGGCTTCATTGTAGGGACGACGTACAGGACTGGTGCCGGAAATGTACAACGTGTGCCGCGGTGAAAGGTCCGCAGACCCGGAGTAGAGGGGGATTACGGTTGTACAATGTGGGAGCTCCCTGGGAGAGGATTGCCGTTGATGTGGCTGGACCGTTTCCACAATCAGAGTCCGGAAATAAATATTTCATGGTGGTGATGGATTACTTCACTAAGTGGCCTGAAGTGTTTGCCATACCCAATCAAGAAGCAATAACTGTGGCTACAAAACTGGTTGAGGAAGTGATCTGTCGATTTGGCGTGCCCCTGGAGATACACTCTGACCAGGGAAGAAATTTTGAGTCACAAGTATTTCAAGAGGTGTGCAAACTACTTGGAATGCATAAAACCAGGACGACGCCATATCATCCTCAGTCAGATGGAATGGTGGAGAGGTTCAACCAAACACTGGAGAGACAGTTGGCGAAGATGGTTGAAAAACATCAGAAGGACTGGGACAAACACATTCCATTATTTTTACTGTCTTACCGGTCTGCTGTTCACGAAAGCACGAAGGAAACACCTGCTTTCGTCAATTTCGGAAGAGAGCTACGATTGCCTGTAGATTTGTTGACAGGAGGGTCACCAGATGAGCCGCAGAGTGTAACTGAATATGTAAGCGATTTGAGGGAAAGAATGCAAGATGTACATTCCCTAGTGCGTGAAAATGGTTTACATGCTAGTGAAAAGATGAAAACCAGATATGACCGTAAAGCTAACACGCCGCGTTTCGAAGAGGGTATGCTCGTCTGGTTACACAATCCAACTCGCCAGAAAGGGAAGTCCCCTAAGTTACAAAATAGGTGGGAAGGACCGTACAAGGTGGTCACTAGAATAAACGATGTAACGTACAGAATTCAACGCCAACCTAGAGGGGCTTCGAAAATAGTTCACATCGATCGACTTGCGAAGTACCATGGAAGCAATAATACTCGGGACGAGTATTAATGTAAGGAGGGGGTAATGTTACGACATCTGTTCGCAAGTAGGAGATAGGATTTGCCACTACTAGATTATACTAGATGGCGTTACTAGTATTTAATGAGTCGCCATGATATCTGTTGCTGAAGGAAGTGTCACTACTAGAGAACAGATGGCGTTACTAGTATTTTAATAAGTAAAAAAAGGAATTACTAGATGTTTCTCGAATATCGACTTTTCGAGAATGTGGTACTAGAACTTTCTGTAATATTCGCGTATTTGAGATTTGGCATATATAAAGAGCGACGCGTGCTACGGAGTTATTCGAGTGCGAAGAACTAAAGCGAGAACAAGCGAAATACTAGAGCGAAGAAATTAAATACGACAGTGCAGTGATATACGGATTACGGAAATAAGCGTAACGGTGTGGACAGTGTTACTATAACGGAGTAAATTAGTGTTGTTAATTAGTGCGAGTATCGATAGTTAATTATCGATAGTGTTTGTTGTGTTGTGTAAAGTGCGTTATTGGTCAATAAATATAATTACACCTTATTGCACGAAAGTGTGACTGGTATTTATCAAATTAAGAACCCGGTACGTAACAATATCGCGTCGCACAGTGGGCTGAAAATTGACTTTCATAGACTTAGGGACTTTAATTTTAGAATGCCGCTTTTTTTGTTGTAAACTGCTTCTACCAACCATTTCCATGCTCTTATATGCCAAAAAAGTTAATTTAGCGTACAAGCGAATAAGTTATTTATTTTTTTCGAAAATTTTGTATGAAGCTCATATGAAAAATCCGATTTTCTTTGGATCTGCAAGAGTAACCGTTATATCCTCACAGGGGGTCTTAGTACTAATTATTTGTGATTTTTGGCATACCACACATGACGGTCCCTGCTGCAGAAATTTTTTTAAAAATCAAAGAATTTTTAATATTTATTTTCATTTTTAAAATGATTTATTTTATTCTATAAATCAACATACTACATACTAATGAACTACCTTTATCTTCCTGGCCTAAGTTTGGACTAGTTTTCAACAACATAATCATCCTATTCTAAAAGTTTGTGAGTTTCAGTAAAATCTAAAGGGACTTTTACCTGCCCAGCTAGTTATTAAGGGTAAATTATATTATAATGGTAATAATAGTAAATTGCAATTGAAATTTATTTATTTGGCACACATAATAATGAAAATTTAATAAATAAAAATACAAAAAATGTACCTAATTCCAAAAACATTGTTTCTTAACATCTACTAAATAGAATTATACAATTTAAAACTTAAATATAAATTAAACTTATTATACATGCAATAACAAAATAACTATCATTCAATATCGCTCTCATCTGATTCAAGTTCGGAGTCAGGATCTAAATTAGTCATATCTAAAAACTCAATCTGAGCTTCTGGTGACTTAATTAAATCTTAAGTTTCAGCGAAGAAATTCTGTTTTTTCTTAGCGTCTAGTATCGGTCTTTGTGCAGATATCAAAGGATCAGACGAAAGAATAAGGTTGTTCAGAATATCTTCATTGGAAGCTTGTCTGGTCTTCTTGCGCGAATGGTGTTCCCGAAACCTCCTAAAATCTTTGTTGCGGGCTTCTGAGGCTTCTTCTGAGAGACTTCCGATTGGAACAACATCATTATTCGCGATTATGTCTGCACCATGTATAAGCAACTTATGGACGGTAGAGGACATATAGTACCAGTCGTATAACTCCACGTACTTTTCTGCTGTTGTGCGGGCAACCGGATAACATCGATTTGCTCTCCGGATGTTATTGCTTGCAGGATAACAGCAAATCTCTTCACAAGCTCTTCATCTAACCCTGTAATGGCTGCCGTTTTGTCGGGAGATTCGAAAAATCTTCTTGCTATATTCCCGTCATTTGTTGTTCCTGAGCCTTGCTTTACAATATCAATCAAAAGGTTGAGTTCATCTTTAAATTTGTCTTGGATAAGTTTTTTTCTATTTTCTAATAAGGTCTTGTGCTCATTTGCTCTTGCAGCCCACTTCTTAAAATACAGTCTGTATGCTATATGCAATAAGCATTCCATTGTATTTATACGGGCATGTAACGATGACAATCCAAATTCCAAAGCACTATTGGATACAGTCTTTGTAGATACACAATCCAAGCGGTTCATTTCTGTAGGTTTAGATAAACACAGGTAGCAGGTTGCGTTCGATTTCGCTTCAGAAAGGTACGTGCAGATTTTAGCGTCAATCATTGTCATCTTCAGTTCATGAGTTACCTTGTTACTGCTGCACTCAGTGGGGATAAGGGATTTAATTTCGTCATCCATATGCCTTTTGTGACTGACCACCACTTCTTCACTCTCCTTTACGAATGTAAATTGCACGGGACGGCAATACATCACTGAGCATGGTTTTGGATTCGTCCATATATTTTCATCTCCTGCAGTCAGAAGTAATGGCACCAAGGACGTCATGAATATACTGGAATCCAAAGCCGCTACAAACAGAAAATGGAGGGGCAGCAAGACCCCTCCATTTTCTGTTTGTAGCGGCTTTGGTTGGAAGCACCATCAAATCCATACTTAAATAAGAGCTTCAAATCTTTATTTTGAACACTTTCCGGAAGACTTTCAAGGATCCTCTTCACTGTTATGTCGAGTAATGCTTGAAGCGTAATTCTTGCTGATGAATCCGTTACAGTCAATGATTGCTTCGAAGGATAACATTGTTCCTTTGCTTGTTGCACTTTGTAATAAGACGGGTAAACATCTTTTGCACCTTCTCGAATTGCCGTCTCTCGCAGCGTGATGAATTGCCACTTCGAAAGCTTTAGTGAAAGGAGCAAACCTAGCGCCTTTTCTGGTGTAAAGATAGTAATCTTAACTGGCTTCTTAAGAGTTTCCATAATTTTCGTAGCTGCTTCTGGATTTTTCAGCATATATTGGATGACTGATGCTATATCTTCACGGCCGTCTTCGTTCAAAAGTAAGGTAGCTGAATGTGCCATTTCAGTTGACTCTTTTTCCCTGTAATCGTCAGATCTTCTCTTCTTTTGTTTGCTTCCTAGATCCTCGAATGCTTTTCTAGGTCTTTTTGTCATAGTACCAGTAGACGACGTCGACGGTTCTGGTCTGTTCACATGTCCGCTAGATACCTGGTCTTCTTCAATTGATTGTGGCAAAACTAAATTTCTTGACACGCAATTCGGCCAATCGACATCAGCCTGGAGCCAGTTTTCGTACTTTTTTCTAAATTCATCAAGAATACGATGAGACTTCTGCCATCTTTGTGAAGCAGCTCGGGTAAATCTTCGACAAAACTCGTCTAGTGTTACACGATCTTCGTCAGTAATTTGATTACCTAGGCGATCCACCACTGCTCTGAATAATACTTCATGACGAAACGAAGTATCTTCACCTCTTAGAATAACAAACAAGTCTAAATTCGTACGTAGACTTTCCATTGTAAGTATTTTACGGTCGCGGAGTAATGGTAGTAGCCCGAAAGTTTGGAATACACTGAACTATTAAGTGAAAAATAGTTTATTTATATGTCTCCGAAACTAAAAATGTGGGTGATTAGTAAATAAATTTTTCTAAATTACCCTTAATAACGATTTTTTTATCAGTTTTCCTGACAATAGTCCCTAATGACGATAAAGTATTTACCGGAACTCATAATCCTAATTACTTTCTAATTTTTTAGAAAAAGATAATAATTGATGATTTTTGTTGTTGAATACTAGTCCTTACTTAATTAAGCCAGGAAGACAATAATAGCTAATTAGTGTGTACCTAGTATGTTGATTTAAAGAATAAAATGAATTATCTTCAAAAGAAAAAAATATTAAAATTTCTTTGATTTTTAAAAAAAAAATCTGCAGCAGGGACCGTCATGTGTGGTAGGTATGCAAAAAAATCACAAATAATTAGTACTAAGACCCCCTGTGAGGATATAACGGTTACTCTTGCAGATCCAAAGAAAATCGGATTTATCATATGAGCTTCATACAAAATTTTCGAAAAAAATAAATAACTTATTCGCTTGTACGCTAAGTTAACTTTTTTGGCATATTAGAGCATGGAAATGGTTGGTAGAAGCAGTTTACAACAAAAAAAGCGGCATTCTAAAATTAAAGTCCCTAAGTCTATGAAAGTCAATTTTCAGCCCACTGTGCGTCGTGGGTGCCGCTATAAAAGAAAATAAATATTTTATTTAGCAAACATGCAATATACTATAACATATTACTGAATGACGATCAAAATCGCATGCGTGTGACCACATTGGAGGGTGTCCCTCAAGCCATAATCCTCAAATTATAAACTTCATGAAATAGATTTTGATCAATGCTAAAAAATAGTGCCATAGGCCAGATAAATAGTGCTCTTATGGTTAAAAAGTTATAGCTAAAGTTTATTGAGGATTATGGCTTGAGGTTACTATTACTTGAACTTTATTGAAATTGGCTTTCGTGAAAGTTGTGAAGAACAAGAGTGGAGTGTACCTGGACAGAAATGTATGTGAAAGTTAATGCTTTTTATTTAGATACTTGGGCTTAATAAATCAGATAGAAATAATTACAGTCCGGAAGCACTATTTTTTGACATAACTTTTAACCGAATAGCTGAAGACATTACAGAGATATTTGAGGTTTTCAAAACCTCAAGCCATAATCCTCATCAGGAAACCTTAATAACTCCGGAATCAATGAACGGTTCCTTCTGGGAATTGGCATAACGTGAGCACTATTTTTTTAAACCTTAACCTAGACTCTAGGCCGCACCGTTTGTTTGCTGCAGAGATGAGGATTATGGCTTGAACCTCAAGCCATAATCCTCAATAAACTTTAGCTATAACTTTTTAACCATAAGAGCACTATTTATCTAGCCTATGGCACTATTTTTTAGCATTGATCAAAATAAATTTCATGAAGTTTTAAATTTTGAGGATTATGGCTTGAGGGACACATTTGAGGCCGTTAGGCGTTTTCAACGGGATAAAACTGAATTTCGCTTCGTTTATATTATAACAGTAAACGACTCGTAATTCCACCATACCCCAGAAACCAAGCAACAATCCAAAAGCAGTGGATTGCTACCGGCGAAACAGCTCCGTAGAAGGCCAAGAAAGTGATGTGATTGCTATTTTTTTGGGATGCACGCTCTGGTAGTCCATATTGACTACATAGAGAAGGGTTGAAGAATTATTACGAACATTATGCTAGTCTAACTAATGTTTACGTGAATACTATTTATGTTTAAATCACAGTACTCATATTCAATTAACTTTTAGTACTAGCTTGTTTAATTTCCGTGGTTTTTCTAACTATGAAGTCGGTTTTCTTTTTGTTAAAAATTATTTTATTGTACTTCCAAAGGTCATAAATAGTTGATTCCAGATGAAGGTAGGAAGTCGCAATCTGTCAGTTTCTCACTTCTCATGCGATATACTCGCTCTCAAACGCAGGCAGAGAGTGAGAACAAAATAACAAGGTACAAATAAAACAGCATACATATAATTAAGACGTGTATTAAACACTTTCTTGTACGGGTGGCTCGTAACCCTCTGGTCTTTCCGTCTTGTCACCAGCCTCTCCTCGCTTGGATCCACCTTCTCCGTGGAGTTCCATCAGCTTCGAGATCTCAAATCGGGGCCTCTTCAGTACTTTTACCTGAAATTGTTTGAAATAGGTTAGATTTTGATAGTTTCAGGTTTTGTTAAGTTAGTTTGAAGTATTTTCAGAGGTAAATCAAAAGGGAACATGAGTTTTCATCATGTATGTATCATTGCGAGCTAGGTGTGTCATCATAATAAGTTTTAGAATTAACATTTTGTGTTTTAGTTAAAAAATATTTTTTTTTTTAATATTCTTCATTATATAAAAACTTGATCTTTTGAAAAATAGTCAGCATCAAGTAGTAATAAAGAGTTTATTTTTTTATATTTAACCATGTGTTGCTTACTGCTTAAAGTACTCAATGTACCCAATATGACTTGTTTGATGCTGAAGAGAATTATACTGAAGGTAAATAAGGGCCGGCGCTCACTGCCGGCATGGCATGGCAAAGGATTTCGGTACAGATATAGCATTTTTAATCTTATAACCATGCGTATAGAATTCATTTTGACACAACGATGCCGAGGGAGGCCGCGGTAGGACAGAACGTCGGCATCGTTGTGTCAAAATAAAGTAAAATGAATTCTATACGCATGGTAATAAGATTAGAAATGCTATATCTGTACCGAAATCCTTTGCCATGCCATGCCGGCAGTCAGCGCCGGCCCTAAGAGTCATGATTATAGAAATGAAATCAATACTTCATTAACAATATAAGGTTAAAAATAGCTCTAAGTATATAATAAAAAATATTTATTGTATTCTTACCTTTCTGATATAAACATCATGTAGGGGGTAGATTCTGCGGCAGACCTTCTCGATGTCCTTAGCGATTGAGTCTGGGATCAATTTGTTGACTACTTCACGAAGTTCAGCGTTGGCCACATCTTTAGTGATGATCTCGCACATCTTCCTGCGGATGGCTCTTACCTAAGCAGATAATTAAGATTACATTCAGTAACAAAATGATGAAATGAAATGTGCCAGAATACACTTGAATACTAATATTATAGCTGAGGAGTCTGTCTGCTAAAACAAACTGTCAGATATATTTTTCATACTGCAATGCTATAACTCAAAGCAGCAATTTATCAATGTAGAAAAACAGAGACCAAATTGGAAGTTTGATATTCATATGATTTTTAGCGAAGTATAGTAATGAAATCCATTACTTGAAACGTTGAATGAAAAAAAATTACATAATGTTGATGAATGTTGGATTAAGTTATCTTTCTCTTAAATGGAGATTGGAAATACAAGTTTTAATGCAACAAAAATATGTAGCAACGACATAAAGGTTCCACACCCATATAGAATGTGGAGAGTTTTTATGTGGAAGCATTTGATGTTTGCAGCTTGAAACGATATGAAGACCATATGGCTCTTCTTCATATAGCTGGGCTGCAATATATATGTCTAAGTAAGGCTCTGCTTATCATTTTATTTGGCAACTAATCTTGATCTTACCTCTATGGGTTTTTTGATAAATTAGGTTTAGCCTATCCAAATTCTAAAAAAGGTTAATCTTCTGAATGTTTTATTTTTTAGTAGTCACCATGTCATGTTCTTTTTCTAAACTCTTAAAACACATACATATAGGTCCTTCTATAATTTAGATATAATGCCATTGGAATAAAGGCAAAATAAAATGTACATGCACAGATAATAGGACATGGTATACAATAAGGTAAATAGTATTTATACCTGAGTGTGTTGGGCGTAGCATGTCTTGCGCTGGCTCAGCGAGTCTTTAGTGGTGAAACCAATGCAGAAAACTCGGAGAAGGTAACCATCAGTGGTTTTCACATCAATGTTGGCTTCAATCAGTGACTGCCATTTCTTAACCATTGACCTTAAACAATATGTCTGTTTCAAATATGATTTGAATTTCATTTTGTTACAAAAACTACCCTTAGATTACATATAACAGGTGATAGGTTTCCAACTGCATTGCCAACAATTACTTAAAAAGCCCCAACACCCTTAGTCACCTTTTAGAAACACCCACGGAAAGAAATGGGGTAGTGCTGTTCTAAGCGGACACTACACAGCAACTCAGATTATTCCTAAATATATGAATGATTGTCACTTTAACAATCATATTCACAGGTGATATTGTAGAAAACTTAATTATAGGTCTAAATAGTTAACATAGCAATTAATGTAGCAACGACATAAAAGACCCACATTCATAAAGACTGTGGTTAATTTATATGTGGAAGCATTTCATGTTTGCAGCAAAAAACGATATGAAGACCATATGGCTCTTCTTCATATAGCTGGGCTGCAGATGTAATCTAAATATTGGTAAGAGAAATAATGACTACTTACATTACTAATGACCTACCCCCTTAGACAGGTAAAATAATAAGATCTTATTCAGAATAGGAAATAAGATAGCGGCTAAAACATAACATATACTGACGCCATTAGTTCCCATTTGTGTAGGCAGTGACTATCAATCGCCACGAAAATGTAACTAATAATTGAGCTAAATGCTCATTAAAGCAAACTATGAAAACAAATTTAGCTATGACAATAGCTTTCAGTAAGCCTCTGTGTTAATAGTTTAAATATAGTATATCAAATAACTTAAAAATGATAGTTCTAAGTTATCTAACTTAGAACTATCATTTTTACTAAGTTTTAAGTAGAAAGTGTTAAGTTGATAAATAATCATACCTGAGCTTGTCAGTAGTCAAGTCCATTCCATGGAAATTGCACAGAACATTGCGTCCCTGTACATCTTCAGCAATGAGACGGAACTTACGGAAAGACCTGAAATAATAATGTTAATTAGAAGGGAACATATAGTCAAGCTTTTTAAACCCTTTTACCAGCTTGTCTTTGAATGGTAATATGAAGTGAATTTATACTAAGGTATACTCTACGGTAGGATCATATGCACACTTTAGTTTTTAAAATTATTATTACAAAAGACTAGGCCACATGTGGAACGGCCTCTCATTACAACTCATACTAAACCTAGTATATTTTTATGTTATTAAAATTTTAATATTCTATAATGTACATTGTACATACATCACAATTTGAAAGATTCATATACAATTAGCACTGTTATAATATTTACCATGACATTAGCATTCTAACCTGATAGTCTGCTCACATGTTAATTTTAGGTTTGTTTGTAATTATTTTAATGCTTTTTGGAACGTAATTTATGAATTATACGAATGTATTATCAGAATATAGCCACAAATTAATTTATTATGTAGTTACCTTTCAGCATCAGTATCAGCTTGTAGATCAGCTAGGGAAACCTCAAATACACGGCCTTTCAATCCCTCAGAAGCAATTTTAGTACCCTAGAACAATGAGATATATATATTACATATATTCAGACAAAGACATTATAAATTAAGGATTTGAGGTTGTTATCAGCATAAAATCAAAAGGGAACAAATGTTTTCATCAGATTTGTATCATTGCGAGCTAGGTGTGTCATCATAGTAACTTTTGAGAATATTTATACCACTTGATAATAGCTATTTAAAATATTAAAATACCTGGGTACGGTTGACAAGGGTGGTGCCCACTTGTCTTTTAGTGAACATGGACGGTGCTTTGACATCGTACCAATCCTTACGGGTGAAGGGGTCGACACTGTAATAGAATTAACACTTATAGGTTGTAACATAACCTAAATAACTAGAAATTTCATGTACATCGCGGGAAGGATATTATAAAATAATAATTAATAATAACTTCAGCAATGTCACTTAAAAAAATTGGGAAGTGAGTTCAATAAATGAGACATATGAAATAGTAAAATGAATCGGTGAATGACACGAGACTAAAATCCAAAGATATCTCACCAATCAAAATATTTTGTGGAGCAATAATCGTAGAAGACATCGATACATTCATGAAGATTAAGTTAAGACTTATATTTAAAACTTACATCTTCTTCTTAACTCCCTTTTTACCGCCTTTCGACAGGCCTTTATTTTTACCGACAGCCATGTTCAATCACTATTTTAGGAAAGAATCGATGTTGCCATGCCAAACCAACAGGTAGGCCAAAATGGAGTTGCCAATTAAGAATTTTAATATAATCTGGAAAATAAAGGTATTCTGTCGAGTTTACATCATCCAAGTGACTGTCAAACATCAGACAGTCTGAATCTAAGTACGTTTGACGTGTCATTTGAAGGCCCGTGGACTTATTAATATAGAGAAAATATAGTTTGTTAATTTTTAAGTGATTTAATGAAGGTTCCTCCAAAGATACACTCACGGCTATTCATAAAAAAATGGGAAACCAGAAATTTGGAATTTATTAATTAATTTCTCAGTTGGAATGGAAGAAGAAATGATGGAATGAAGATCTTAAAGTAAACGGTGATTGGTGATGGGATGGGTCTCCCATTGATCTGTATACTAATGGATAAAAAGTAATGAAAAAAAAGCCTAGTAATTTTTGACACAAAATGGCTGACAACAGATGAAATGTTAGTAGAGGTTGGTTTATTTGCTGCCATTAACCACCACACCATTAGTAATACTACACACACTTGGCATGATAATATTAATATTGCCGTATTTCAAAACTATTTAGATTACTATATTTCCACTTAAAAATGCGGCGACACAAAATGGCGAATACTGCACGCATTTTACGATTGACAAACATAAAATGATTGATGTATGACACTGACATTCTGGTATCGGTATATTTAACTTTATTTTTCTTATATTTGTCTGCATTTAGAAATAGAGCAAGCTATATAAATTCTCTTACCCATTATAATACAAATATAACTTAATTTATATAGTTCGTATACTTCTTATCCATAAGCATACAGATCAATGGGGTCTCCAGACACTTCGCCATATAATTACTCCAAAAGCCCCAAATTCCCAAGTCACCTCTTATGACACCTATGGATTGAAATAGATTGGTACTATTCTGAGTCGACACTACCCAGCACCTTACTTAACTTATATCGTTATTAAACTAAAAAGGCTACAATAGTTTTCACCATTATTTGCAAAACTAATTTTACTTTTATTTTAATGTGAAGATTTACAGTATTTTTTATCTAAACGATAGAGTAAACAATGCAATGTCAATAATAAATCTTCACCTATTACAATTTAACTGAAAACAAAAACTTACAGACTAAAAGTAACCTTAAATATCTGGGGGCACGGTAGTGCCCCCGCCAAGTCGAGCGCGAAGCAAACACTGCCGTACCATCCTTTTCTGGAACCATTTCGCCGCATTTTCAGGGCCCCATTCGAGAACCTGTGGATAGGATTAAAACGCTGAAATTTTCGTCACCTAGAAATTCGTAATCACATACTTGAAATCTAAAATTTCAAGTCGGTAGATCAATTAAATCCGAAGTTAAGCTAATGCAAAGTTTCGCATTTTCGACACTGATCACTGATCATCAAAATAGAACTAGTACTTCCCATATACCTAGAGAGCTGAAATTTGGTTATTTAGCATTAGTACCAGTACACGTCACTAGATGGCGCTGGATGTATTTTAAATCCCGGTAGCGTATTTATTTACACATTTAAACGTTTTTTTCGTGTATTTTAAAGATTTGAGAAGTCGTGGAGTTTATTTTTATTTGATTTCACAAGATAATATAATAATAAGAAAATGTAACCATTCAATCAGTCTACGTCCTGTCAAAAATAAGTGAAATCCCACCAAAAACATTCTGTAAAAAAATAGCCAAGTCTCGATAGAGCTGCTTGTTTATTGCACGTAAAATCAACTATAATAATAAATAAATGGCAGTAAGGAACCTTAGACTTCGCTCCACTTATTTTAGAGAATTCATTACTTTTTAGAGATAAACAAGCAGCTCTATCGAGACTTGGCTGGTTGTTTACAGAATGTTTTTGGTGGGATAAAATTGTTTTTTTTTAATACACCGATACAAACAAAACTAAATAAAAAAAACTCCTTAAAATCCAATTTGGATCGAGAGTTTTGGATTACATAATTATGCGGCATTAGCAAAATGCTCAGAATCACGCATTGCCTCGGACTCAGTAAGGTCGACGAATATTACAGTCCGTTCACTGTTATTTTACCTCTAGCCTAAAGACAATTTTTTCTAGCGTACTCTGAATCCTTTTCGGCACGATATATCTTATAATAATATCGAAAGCGGAATGAAAAGCTTTCAACATCACGGAGCACTAGACACATTTCACAGCAAGGAATGCTACATAACATAAATGAAAATTAATGTCAAAGGTAAAAAACTGTGAACGGACATTTTAATAATAAAAATAATGTATTCAAGAAAGAACGACTCATTTTGTTAGTAGAACTTATTTTAAGGTGTTAGTAGCATATACATTATTGCAAAATAATAATAATAATTTTAAAACAAAGTAACTTAACTGGCACTCAGATCAACGTTACGGTATACCAGTCGATACAGCGCAACAGTGACCCAAGTACCGACAGTCTAACCTATTAGCTATAACGTTTAGAATGCTGTTGGTGCCACCCCGCGCCCGCCGCACCAGGGACGCACACCGTTTCCGCAATGTCGCGTAAAAACAATCCACTCGAGCGTCCGCGAACATCCCTGATGCGCTACGGAACCGTGGCAGCCCCAACCGCCGTATAAACGCATTGTTATACTGTACTCGGAGAGCGCTATACGAGTTTTGAGTATATCTCGCCCACAGGCTGCGTGTAAAATGAGGTGCAGTACGCTCTAAACCTGCGCACTAGCATGTTTGCTCTCACCGACAACGCTCTCCTTTCCCTTTCAATATCTTCATCATCTTTGAGGTCGGGCGTCAGTATGTGGCCTAGGTATTTGAACGAAAATACACGACTTAAACATTTTTCGTATATTTTAAGAGGTGGTACGTTATTTAGGCGCTGATTCCCGGCCCCTAAGACCATGACGTTGCTCTTTTTTACATTGTTAATCAAGCCGTGAGTGTCAACAAATATCTCGCAGACAGTGATAAGCTGTTTTAACCCACATACAGAAGCACTCACCATGTCATCCGCGTAACTTATGTTTTTAAAGCTGACGCCATCAATATGACATCCAACCCTGGTGCTGCTGAGCTCTCCTATCAGTTCATTGATCTAAATGTTAAATAGCGACAGTGAACTCAACCCCACGCTCACCAACGCTTAAGTCTCACGCCGCACTCCAACCTATATGCCCAAGACAAAACACCCTCCCATTTAACATTATTAACTTCGTTTTGGTACCAGAATATAAACATATTTTAAATTTCGTTAAGAAGCTTCGCTAGTTCCAGATTTTTCCCCAATATGTCATAAAAAACCAGGTCAAAAGCCTTGGAAAAATCAAGGAACCAGGCGTATACTGGCGTACTCCTCCCCGTGTAATAGTTGACAGCACGCTTAAGATTCAGAACCGCAGTCTCCGTCGACCGTTCAGGTCTGAAACCAAACTGGTTATCATGCGGCACGAGATATTTATTAAGCATGCTATCAAATACCTTAGAAACAACTGTTTCTAAAGAAATCGGTCTGTAGTTATTTGTGTCCAATATATAAACTGTTTTGTTTTTCACAATTGGGATGACCACCGTTTGTAACATATTACTAGGTAAATAGTTATGACTCAGACAAAAAATAAATAACAAGTATAATACGCGAGGATGGTGAGCACCAGCATTTTTAAGATGCTCAATACTGAGCCCGTCGTGGCCAGTGGATTTCCCCCCACTCATGGATTTAATTGTGAGCGAAATCTCTAGACGGTACAAGTTGCCTCCCTCTGCACACCGAGCCTAACATTCAACATCGCCTGCGAACTTCCCAGGGTGGACTTAACAGAAAAGTGGTCCACAAACAAGTTGGCTATATCCTCTGGAGCAGTCACCCCATCGACACTCACGGGGAGGCCCGGCCTACACTGCAACTTGTTGATATGTTTCCAAAATTAACGGAAATCATTCCATTTTTATCTGGTTTTCATTATCCTTACACCATTTCAAATGAGATTTGAAAATTCTTCTTGCATCGGTCATTCTCTTATATAAATTACCAGAATTGGGCTTTCCGTTCCATACCCACTAAAAAAGGTATGCATAGCCTCCCGATGAGAATCAGAAATATGGCGGTAGCATCACCATCGTACAATCATTATATTTTTTATTAGCATCTGACACCCACGACTTACAGTTGATGCCCTACTTAGAGCTGTTACACTATTTGAGTACAAACTATCTATAATTATTTTATGCTCAGGATTATTACTCGTTTTATCGGTACGTATCGTAGTTCACATGGAAAGTCAATAAGTCTAACCTTGCGTGACACTCTTTCTGGTAGAAACTATCTGTTCTTCACTCCGATCTCCCCACATGACCTCGTTATTAGGTACATAATGTTTAAATATCTTTGGCAATATCACAATGTGATCACATTCTATCACTAACGGAAAGTGGTCTGACCACAACACGTCATACATAACGAGTACACATTCCGCACTGACTTCGCCGCGGCTCCTGTTACAATACAGTGGTCGAGCCAGCGTTTCTAAGCCGTGTAGTGTAATATATTGCCGCCTTAGAATGTCGCTAGCATAATGTACGGTAGCGCTTTCGCTAATGGGCTCATGTCGCAATCCAAGTTCAAGTATAACGTCAAACTGTTTAGATTCTGTCTACTCGGAATAATGCAAACCCGGCATTTATGTCATGGCTTCAGTCAGAGTCTGTTGTATTGTCTGTCATGTGTGTCATGTCAAATTTTTGTCAAGTCCTTGACATTGATATTGGTCAGTGTCAGATAGCCAGTGAGGTAGCTGTCAGAGACTCAGTCAAATAAAATAATTTAGTTAGTTTTTAATTCGGTATCGGTTCGCGAGCTACTTGTTACTTTCGTCAATTTAGTTCAGGAATATTTGCGGAAGCAATATTAGCATCTATTGTTGCAGTGCTTTCAGTGTTATATCTTGTTGTGATATGTCCATTTCGTATTAAAGTTGTAATAAAATGGGTGCAAAAGTGTCTAGGACTGATTTCGAATGGGTGTATACTGAAGAGCCGCACGCTAGCCGGCGGAAGATCATTTTAGGTAAGTAATTAAATTACGTCAGATAATATTTTATGTTGCAGCAGAGGTGTCAGACGTATAATGTATTAATAGAATGTGTTTACATTTACATTAACAAGAAGCACCACACCTCAATTACAAAACATTACTTGTATTGCATGTAAGCGACTGTTATTCAGTACGTAAGTCTTGCATAAATAATCTGTAACTTTCCATTTGTCCACAAATAAAATTACAATTGGACTAATTTGTTTCGATGTCATATATATTATGTGGAAGGTAATGTTAGTAGAGGACGACCTCGGAGGACACATTTGGATCAAATAGAAAATGTGCTCAAAAAGGCAGGTGTCCGCAGTATGAAGAATAAAAGAGCATGTATGAAAAGATTGATGGATGTAAATGAAGCCAGAGAGGTTTGCCAGGATCGTACAAGGTGGCGATCGATAGTCTCTGCCTACCCCAATGGGAACTAACGGTGTGAGAATATGTATGTATGTATGTATGTATATATTATGCAACAATTACTAATCATGATCAGTGGTCTATGAAATGTTGAACTGGTCATCCATGATCTGTTATTACAACAATGTTTTACCTTTCAGCTTCTAAAACTTGTTTCCAAAAATACACTATCATGGAATTGATTTGAGACAATCTGTAACTTGGATCAACATGATGCTAGCATTCATCTTAATATAAAGTGTTCCCACCATAGATTCACTCTCTAAACATCCTTAGAAGCTAATCACTTGTCCATCATATGTAGACTTTTATATTCATACCAATTTTGTTTATTCCCTCACATTTGGTTTTGCTATATCAAACAAATACTATATATCTATACTATCTATAACTTAGCTACTAACTAATTAAAACAATGTTTGTTATCCATTTGGTGGATCAAAATATTCAAAGGAAAATAGTAGTGATTTGAAACTTAAGTATAATTTTCATGTACATGTGTAATACTAGTGGAAATGTTATTTGTCTTTTATAACATAACATAAACATTCATGCCGAATATCCCTGAAGGGGTTGGCAGAGGTACTAATACTTCTGAACATCACGTGACTTTGTCTTTTATCTAAACTAAATATACAGAATAGTAGAAAAATTACCACTCAGGGTAAAAATTACTCACTCATAAATACCAATATGGTGGTGTGTGTGATATTTTTTATTGATTGGATGTATTTTAATGCATCTAAATATTTTGGGTTTCTGCAGAATATGGTAGTATTTGACAATGTCCATGGCTGTGTGGATAGGTGAAAATCCCTGCTGAGAGCAACATTTATTTGATAAACATAAATGATTGTTTCTTAGTCTTTTCTGTTATTTAATGTGTATTATATAATATTAAATATATCATTGAGTTAGTATCCCATAATACAAGTTTAACTTAGTTTGGGACTAACTTGATCTGTGTATAATTATCCGTATTTATTTGTAAAATGAGTATCCTTTGACAGCACTGGCCTATGCAATCTCTGCTTAGCACCTCTGATATTTAGGTAATGTTAACTAGATTGTGTATTGTATTTCATTGATTTTACCAACGGTTTATCTTGTCTGTAATATATGGCATCACTAAGTGATTCTGTTACAAAAAACAGTTCATTGGCTTATCAATGATCACTCACATTCAATTGTTTGTTGGCAAAGAAAGTATACTGTTAAGGAGATCAAATGTTTTTTGGAGAATTAAATGATAAATAGTGTTGCAGCTGAGTTTTATTATATAATGTGGATAGTAATGTCAGTAGAGGACAACTATGGATAACACATACATATATAGTCACGGCTATAAAATCCCTAAAAGGGTAGCCAGAGCTGAGAAATTGGTAATTCCTCAGCCACTTTTGGAAGTTGAGTAGGGAAAAGATAGTAGAATAAAGGTTGTTGGTGATGGGTCTCCAACCGCATCGCCCAAAAATCCCTTAAAAAGCCCCAAGTCCGTTAGTCGCCTCTTACGTACACCCACCGGTAGAAATGGGGTAGTGCTATTCTAAGCCGACACTACACAGCTCAGACACAACACTTTTAGACCAAATAACAAACAACAATTAAACAATTTAGAATGTCCTCAAATTGACAGGTAAACAAAGTCTGTAGAATAAAAAGGCATGTATTAAAAAAATATGAATGTAAAGGAAGCTTGAGATTATTGCTTGGATCATACAAGATTGCAATCCATTGTTTCTGCCTACCCCAAAAGGCACTAATGACTTTGAACACAGACTTTAATAATTGAGCTGAGCAAGAGGATGTCGAGCAAATGTATGTGGATAGGCCATTTCTTTGTGATCAAACTCCTTTGGGACAGCTCAGCCTCCCACAATTCATGATCAAACATACTATTGAGGAATAAACACCGAAAAACAAATTTTGCTGTGTAGTGTCGGCTTAGAATAGCACTACCCCAATTCTTCCGGCGGGCGTACGTAAGAGGTGACTGACGGTATTGGGGCTTTAAAGGAATTTTTGTGCGATGCGGTTGGAGACCCATCACCAACAACCTTTATTTTACCATCTTTTCCCCACTTTACTTTGCAAAAGTGGCTGAGGAATTTCTGATTCCTTAGCTCTGGCTACCCCATCTAGGGATTTATAGCCGTGAGTATATGTATGTATGTATGTAAACCAATTTCTCATTTAATTTTCTCAAGAATAGAAAAAAGTTAATGGTTTAAAGCACGGCTTAAAGCTTAAGACGGACTGCACAGATAGTAAGAAGACTGAGATATACCTAACTTGCTCAGATCAATTCATTTCAATCGCAATTCGCATTGAAGTCCAAGTAAATAAAAGTGTATATTCATGTGCGTCAAGTCAAATTGGTTGTGTACGTAATATTTTTCATTGATTTAATGTAAAATTATAGAAAAAGTCTTATGCATTTCTTCTGGGTAAATTAAAGACTATGAATGCGTCCTCCGGCGATAGGCCTGCCCCCTATCACGTGAGTACACTGTCTAAGCAAAACGTGGGTACCTTCTCTGGACACTAGATGGCGCTGCCATGTGAGTTCAGAAGTATTGGTACCTCTGCCAACCCCTTCGGGCATAAACAGCGTGAACGTTTATGGTTATAGAAATGCGTCCTCCATCTGAGCTACTTTCGCAAAAAGGGGTCCAAAGTTTTGCTTTAAGGAAAAATATATAGTTATTACTATTTACATACATACATACATACATATTCTCACGCCGTTAGTTCCCATTGGGGTAGGCAGAGACTATCGATCGCCACTTTGTACGATCCTGGCAAACCTCTCTGGCTTCGTTTACATCCATCAATCTTTTCATACATGCTCTTTTATTCTTCATACTGCGGACACCTGCCTTTTTGAGCACATTTTCTATTTGATCCAAATGTGTCCTCCGAGGTCGTCCTCTACTAACATTACCTTCCACATTGGCTCTATATATCTCTTTCACCAATTTACTGTCATCCATCCTCTCTATGTGCCCAAACCATCTCAACATTCCTTTTTCTATCTTTCTTACAATATCATCTTTTACACCACACCTTTCACGAATCACATCATTCCTCACACGATCACATAACCTTACATTACACACTTTTCTGAGGGATCTCATTTCTACTGCATTCACTCTACTTTCATGCTTCTTCTGCCACACCCAACATTCACTGCCATACATAAGCGTAGGAACGAGGACAGCATCATGCACAGCCATTCGGGCCTTTTCAGACACCGACTGACTAGACATTAGACTATCCAGTGCTCCATTTACCGCATTACCCTTTTTCACTCTTCTCTCGATATCTTCATCACACTTTCCATCCCTAGTAAACAGACTTCCCAAATATACAAACTCTTTCACTTGTTCCACTTTCTTACCATTAATCTCAATCACGCATTCGGTCATATTCACCTCTCTCTCAAAAACCATAGTTTTTGTTTTATCCACATTCACCCTCATTCCCTTTTTTTCAAAAGACGCACATGCAATATTCATCATCTCTTGCAGCTCTTCCACCGATGATGCAAGTAGCACTTGATCGTCGGCATATAAGAGGCATTTAATGATGAATCCACCCATTCTCAATCCATAATCACTTTCACGCAACTCTGTTAAACAGTCATCCATGAACAAACTGAAGAGCCACGGGGAAGCTACACAACCCTGTCAGACACCCCGAGAGATCCCGAACCAGTCAGTATTTTCCCCGTTTACTCTCACACATGCACTGGAATCCTCATAGAGTGATACCAGTGCACGTATAAGTTGGCTCCCCAAGCCGAACTTGGATAACACCTCCCATAAACACTTTCTTACCACCCTATCATACGCCTTCTCTAAATCAATGAAGGAGCAATACACCTTTACCTTATTACTATTTATATAGATTAAATCAATTAAAGATATACATATTCACGTGAATTCAAATTTTTAACGTTTTGATAATAGGATTAAATTTTATCTTCACAATTTGTGATCATAGATTGGCGAATCGATAGTGGACACTTTATATAATTTGGCATCGATAAAGAGTTGTTTGGCTTCATACTAACTTACTTATACTCACGCCCATTATTCCCATTGGGGTAGGCAGAGACTATGGATCGCCACTTAGTACGATCTTGACAAACCTCTCTTGCTTCCCTTACATTCATATCAATATGATTCACTGAAAGACAGTCATAGGCAAAAAACTCAACTCATAATAGAAAGAAAGAAAGAGCTTTCTCTTTCTTTCTTCTAAAGAGACATTTATTCGCGACATATAATGTCTACTGTATATCCCCAACTATGTTGTAGAGGTAGTAATACTTCCGAATATCACATCACGTGACATTATTTTCACCTTGTCTTCAGTGACCCCCATTTGGCTCGAAAAATATCAATTCACATGATAGGGGTAAAGAGCTTATTCCATTTGTCTGAATGAAGACGTCTGAAAGCCACAGAATCTGAATTCAGACTAGTGGAATAACGTTCAAACTGAAATTTGTGTAGTGGAATAACAAGCGTCTGCGGCAGTAACTTCGAAGGACATCTGAATTCAGCAACGACAAAGTGTAATGGAATAAGCTCTTAAGTCTTTCGCCGTTATGTATGAATGCTTTGTCACATGACTAAATAAAACTTACAACACCGTTAACGACCATGTGATAAATTAACCACACATATGACTTTAGAAACAACACATCGGTGCAAGCCTTACTCGGGATTTGAACCTATGCCTCTCAGCATGAGAGAAGACTGTTCTTCACACTAAGCTATTACATGAACATGCCCACCAATAAAATATCATTGTTAATTAATAACAATATCATTGCCATGTAGTGTCGGCTTAGAATAACACTACCCAATTTCTACCCGTGGGTGATCGTAAGAGGCGACTAAGGGTATAGGGGGCTTTTTAAGTGATTTTTGGGCGATGTGGTTGGAGACCCGTCACCAAAAACATTTATTATTACCATCTTTCCCCCAATCAACTTCCAAAAGTGGCTGAGGAATTCCTCATTCCAAAGCTCTGGCTACCCCGTTAAGGGATTTATAGCCGTGAGTATATGTATGTATGTCAATTAATTTATACTATATGATAGAACGATATTTCGAGATATTTAACAAAAATATAAATAATCTACCCATGTGAGTTTCTTACAATGTTTACGCTGACTGTTAACAACCTTAATACATTAAGCAAAAATATGACTTAAGCACAAGAACAAGTCACATTGTTATGGGCCCAATTCAGGATTCGAACTCAGGTCTCCTGCGCTAGAAATATCAGTGGTCTTTTCTTTAAGCTATCAAGGCTGTTCAATCAATCGATCTCTAATCGACCTTCAGTTCCAAACAGTAAACTGTAGCGAACGACAGTCGTGCTCCATTAGTTAAAAACAACCGAATGTCTGGTCTGAAGGTTGTTACTAAGTCTAACTAAGAGAATGATATATATTACTAACGACCAGGCCCGGCCCTTTGCAAGAGTAGAGTAAGCGTTTTGCATCTTACAGAAAAATTTAATAAAATTTGTGTAAGTCAAGTTGCTGTGTAGTGTCGGCTTAGAATAGCACTACACCATTTCTTCCGGTGAGTGTACGTAAGAGGCGACTAACGGTATTGGGGTTTTTAAGGGATTTTTGGGCGATGCGGTTGGAAACCCATCACCGACAACCTTTATTTTTACCATCTTTTCCCCACTCACATTTCCAAAAATGGCTGAGATATTTTTAATTTCTTAGCTCTGGCTACCCCTTCTAGGGATTTACAGCCTTGAGTATATGTATTTTGTGTTAGTCACTGTTTCTTACATCAGCTATCTTGCATTGAAAGTGGCGTCGAAATTAGTCCAGCCGTTTCCCAGATTCGCCAGAGTATCCGGTCCAACAGACAGCATTTAGTAAGAAACGGTAATTTAAATATATCACACACTACACTTTTATTTATCTGTATAGACTATACTAAGTATAACTCAAGTCATGTAGCTATAGTGACGATGATTTCCCTCACCATTAACAACTTTGCTAAATAAACTAAAGACATTGGGGCCCAAACATGGCAGGCTAAAACACGGTTTAAGACGCCGAATTTGACAACTTAACTCTCATTTTCTCAAATCAGCGATGATTACCGTTTGAGTATTGTCAAACGAGTTCAGAAACGCAAATTTCAACATTTATGTCGAATTATTGATTGAAGCTCAACATTTTGATCATACAATCAAAATTTGATTAAATTACAATATTTGGTCAATTTACGACCGATTTCTGAATTGAGTATTTCAGCTGAGAACAACTTAAGTATCGTTCTCTCGCATTGAAATCTTAACAACTGAATGAGACAAAACGATACTTAAGTTGTTCTCAGCTGGAATACTCAATTCAGAAATCGGGCGATGGAAACGTAATTTTGGTAAGTACGTACTTAAATACGGTTTGAGATACTTTTATCGTTAAATTCTCAATTGTGAAATCGGCCGTAAATCACCTAACGTGTCGTAGAAGAATGAACGATGGTGAATGAAAGAATCGTTGGTTGATGTTTCAAAACATAAAGCTCTTCACATACGGAGGCGTCAGATCTCTTTGTGGCCATTTCCTCTGGTTTATGATAAACACAGGAAGAAATTATGTAATACTATTCTAACTCGATCCGTTATATCTCTTAAAAAAAAGTTATCTGTAAAGTTGGTCGTTGTCGATTATTACACGTGATACAGTTCTAACAACTATACATACATACATACATATACTATCACGTCTCACGTCTATAAATCCCTAAAAGGGGTAGCCAGAGCTGAGAAATTATAAATTCCTCAGCCACTTTTGGAAGATGAGTGGGGAAAAGATGGTAGAATAAAGGTTGTTGGTGATGGGTCTCCAACCGCATTGCCCAAAAATCCCTTAAAAAGCCCCAAGTCCGTTAGTCGCCTCTTACGTACCCACCGGAAGAAATGGGGTAGTGCTATTCTAAGCCGACACTACACAGCTAACAAATATAGTTGAAGAAAACTGAAAACACGCTTTAAATATTATTCCCAATATTAGCTGAAATACATAAAGCGTGAGTTGCTCGATAGACGAAAAATATGGCACAGAGCGCCTGATACATACATACAGGTGAAGCTAATATAAGCGTGTTAAAAGCAGACAATCAAAGAAGAAAGTTGTTTAACTAGTGCCATCTCGCTCGCAGAACGGGTAACTTTTTCGTGCATGCAGGTGCTAATCGATTTATAAGATTTTAATAGTATAAATATAGATGAAAAAGTGCCAGGAACTAGCAATCTAGTAATTCTCAACATTTTCATTAACAATTCCCACGACTTGTTAGTTCTAATTAGCACTGGTTAGTTAACGTAGTTAACGGCTTTGTTATACTTACGCCCGATTTCTGAATTGAGTATTCAAGCTGAGAACGACTTAAGTATCGTTTTGTATCATTCAGTTGTTAAGATTTCAATGCGACAGAACGATACTTAAGTTGTTCTCAGCTGGAATACTCAATTCAGAAATCGGGCGTTAGTACTGCTTGAGATCTCAGAATTTGTGATTGAATAATACGTTTAAAGAATTTGGCTTACATGGAATGCATTTATATGAAGAGGTAGTTAAAAGCACTTGTAGTGGTGTCAGCTTAAAATAGAAATAATCCATTCTTTTCTGCCGGTGTCTCATGAGGCGACCCCGAGGCGAGGTATATCCTATAATAAATAAAATATACACGGACATATTATACACAGATCAAATTAGCCACAAACTAAGTAGAATTTGTATTGTGGGAAACTAACTCAACGATGTATTTAATATTATATAGTAACACATAAATAACAACCAAGACTAAGGCCGGGACTCCACCAAAGCGGAGACGAGACGAGCTGAGAGGAGATGTTTTTTAAACAACCAATAGAATTGAGTTATTGACACGTCTCCTCTCCCCTCAGCTTCAGTGGAGATCGCTGTGCGGAGATGTGTAATATTTGTATGTCGCGATGGAAGCGGAGATGTGAGCTGTGCGCGGACGACGCGCAGTGGAGACGAGAGATGTGAGCGGCATGCAGTGAGCGATGTCACCCTCCCCCCTCTCGCCCGCTAGCAACCCGCAGAACCCCGCGCGCCTCCCTTTCGTGTCAGAATGCGTACTGAGCATTCAACGCCTCGCACCCGAGCTGAAAAACATCTCTTCTCGCACAGCACACCGCACACATCTCCGCTTTGGTGGAGTCCCGCGAGCTGAAAAACATCTCTTCTCGCACAGCACACAGCACACCGCACACATCTCTGCTTTGGTGGAGTCCCGGCCTTAGAAACAATCATTTATGCTCATCACATAAATGTCGGTTAAGGTTATGTGATCGTGTGAGGAATGATGTGATTCGTGAAAGGTGTGGTGTAAAAGATGATATTGTAAGAATGATAGAAAAAGGAATGTTGAGATGGTTTGGGCACATAGAGAGGATGGATGACAGTAGATCTTTGGCAGAGGGTAATTTTCCAATTTTATGGAAATCAGCGTTTGTTACTCCGGTTCATAAAGCTGGGGCTACCAACAGAATTGATAATTACAGGCCCATTTCAAAACTTTGCCTATTTGCTAAAGTCTTTGAACGTATTGTATATGACCAGGTTTATGCAGCACTTAAATCATCATTTACTGAAGACCAACATGGCTTTCTAAAACACCGTTCCACAGTATCTAATTTGGTTCTGTCAAATGAGATAATAACTAGTGGAATGGATAGGGGGTTGCAGGTAGATTGTATAAGCACCGATTACAGAAAATGTTTTGATCGCATTGATCATCGCATTCTAGTAAACAAACTTGCAATTGCCGGCATTCACGGTGATCTACTAAGATGGTTCTTATCTTATATATCAAATCGGTCTCAAGCCGTTGCTTTGTGTGGTTATGTTTCACCTTGGCTACCAGTACCATCAGGTGTACCACAGGGATCCCTGCTGGGGCCTTTGCTATTTATTCTATTTATATTAGATATTATGAATTGTTTTAAAAACTCTAAAATTATATTATATGCTGATGATATGAAGATAATAAAAGCGATTGGTGCAGATACTGATGTATCAGATCTTCAGACCGATTTAAATTGCTTTGTTGATTACTGTGAAGTAAATAAGCTAGATCTGAATATCAGTAAATGTTTCTATATGTCATTTAGTCGTAAAAATAAGTTGATCCTAAGTAATTACTATTTAAAAGGTTTATCTATTAAAAAAGTTAATGAGGTTAAGGACTTAGGAGTGTTTCATGATTATAAACTCTTATATGATAAGCATGTGGATTATATAGTCAAGAAAGCGTACAAAGCTCTAGGCTTTATCATGAGAAGCTCAGCAATATTCAAGAAAATAAAAACAATTAAAATACTTTACTGCTCTTACGTAAGGCCTATTTTAGAGTATGCATCGGAGGTTTGGAACCCGCAGTACGATATATATAAAGACCGTATAGAAAGCATTCAAAAACGTTTCCTCAGGTATTTGGATTATAGAGCTCATGTCAAGTCTCCATCTTATGAAGCGCGATGTAAGAGATACCATATTTTACCGTTAGCACTTAGACGCGACATAGCGGACATGAGTTTTTACTTGAAAGTATTCAATGGCGCTGTTGACTGTCCGGAATTGTTATCCAAAATTAATATAAATGTACCAAACAGGCAACAAAGAAGGCATTTACCATTGGTGATTGAGCGTTTTAATTCCAACTATAGGAAAAATAGCTTCATGATAAGAGCTTCTAGGCTTATAAATATGAATGACGTTGATTTGTTTAGCGATAGCGTGAGATCTATCAGAACTAGGTTAGCCCAACAATTCTTTGATTCAGTGAAGATGTGAATAGTTTAGTTGTTTCGTTGCATTCGTATTTTTTTCTTATTCAAAATATACATTTTTATCTTTTTTATATTATCGTATTTTTTTCTTTTATTTGTTGTATGTGGCTGTATATTGGCGTAAGTTTTAAATTTAGTCTTAGTTATGTTTATTTATTTTTTGGCATATTACATATTAGCAACTGAAAATAACTTACATTAATATATTTCACCTATGTTATTATTATTTGTAGAGTCTAGGACCTTTTTATATTCATGATATAGATATGTAAATGTGAAGATTTTTCAAATGGCTTCCTGTAATAATTTTGGTTTTTTTTAAATGGATATAAAGCTGTAAATCTTCCAAACGAAATAAATAAATAAATAAATAAGTAAAGTGGTGAAAGAGATCTATAGAGCCAATGTGGAGGGTAATGTTAGTAGAGGACGACCTCGGAGGACACATTAAGATCAAATAGAAAATGTGCTCAAAAAGGCAGGTGTCCGAAGTACGAAGAATAAAAGAGCATGTATGAAAAGATTGATGGATGTGAATCAAGCTAGAGAGGTTTGCCAGGATCGTACAAAGTGGCGATCGATAGTCTCTGCCTACCCCAATGGGAACTAACGGCGTGAGAATATGTATGTATGTATGTATGTACATAAATGTCGCTCTCAGCGGGGATCGAACCTGCCACCTCCGGACGTCGTCAATTGGGATGATAAAGTGATTGTAGGGTGATGTGGCAGACTCGTCTCATCACCAACTATCCTATATTTTGCAATATTCCCAACTCAACTTTCAAAAGAAAGTGAGATATTTCCGTTTTTGAAACGCTGGCTACGTATTGTTGGATTTTTAAACCGTGAGTACAGATGGAAGAGTTAAGACCCGACAGACCTCGTACTGTCAAATTTGCCAGGATCGTACAAAGTGGCGATCGATAGTCTCTGCCTACCCCAATGGGAACGAACGGCGTGAAAATATGTATGTATTACAAAGCTTAAGGCGTGTTTTCCGGTTCTCTTAGTTTAATAAGACGTGAATATTTTATTCGTCAAATTTTTCCGGGATAAAATGTATCCTATGTTACAGTTTGGGTCATTATCTAGCATGCTGCCAAATTTCATTCATATACATTACTAGTAGTCTGCCCTGGCTTCGAACGATGGTGTTAAATATTTTTACAGCTTACACCCTACGGTATTTAGCGTGATTATATATCCTATGTCCTTTTCCTGGTTCTTAGCTACCTCCCAATCAATTTTCAGCTTAATCAGTTCAGTTGTTCGTGAGTTATAAAAAGTGTAACTAACACGACTTTCTGTTATATATATAGATGTACTTGAGGAGCCTTTTTGCAAACACACAAACATCCACATATCTAAACATTCACATTTATAATATTAATAGGATTTGTGGGAGTACTGTTAGAGCGCACACTACTGCGGACTCACTCGCACATAGTAGCGTCTCACTCATATTCCTACATCGCGGTATGTAAATGTTTCTCGAGCTAAACATTAATATAAATTTATACACAGCAGCAGGGTGTACTGGCGAGTATATCTCTGCTGTTCCCACATATTTATCTAAAAACATAACTATGGATTACTGAAATCCTAATAAATAAAGAATAAATAAAGGAAAGAAAAATTTCGACACAGGCGGGAATCGAACCCGCAACCTCGGGTATACGCCCCGATGCTCTGCCAATTGAGCCACCGTGTTCCGTGCCATTGTGAATTTGGCTGCAAGCGCGAAATTCTTCTATCCTTTATTTATTCTTTATTTATTAGTAATAATCCCCACATGAGGTTTACATGAACAAAAAGATTTAAATTACTGAAATCCTAGTTAAATATTGAAATGATTTTCAATTGACCATTGTGAGTCATTTGTTAGCACGTTGTTGCTACTGATTGTGTTAATTAAAGATCAAAAGCGACGTCGTTTTTCTATGGCATATTATATTTGAAACATTGATACAATATTTAAAACAAGATATAATAATTTTCTTGGTTAAAAAATTAGTTTGTCACTGATAGATTATTTCTTTCACGCATAGCTTCCGTTCCCTACGAAGCACACTTTCAAAGCACAGGGTGGGTACGTAATCTGTCAGGCAAACCCCAATTTTCACATCTTTGGGCTATGCCACTTTACACGGAATAGTATAGAATAGGGATGCTGCAGACAGTCAAAAAGCCCACCCTTCAATATAAGTTACCTGGGCAGAAAGTACCGGCTGACAGTGGGCGGAGTGCTTACAGGACACAATACACTTAAGAAACACTAAAATCGAGCCCATGGAGGCGTCATCGTCAGCCGATAGACGTCCACTGCTGAGAGTTTTATTAAGTCGTCCATCCTCCTTGAGGGAGGCCTAGCCGCATGCGTCGATCGACCGCTACTCCAAAACCTGAGCCCAATGTGGCCTGCCCATTGCCACTTCATTTTTGCAACACTTTGGGCCATTTCGGTACCCGCCCCCTGATTATGTATCTTTAGTAACCGCGATTGTGTCGCAAATTGCAATATTGTCGCTGTCAAAAGTGTCAAATCACATACAAATTTATGACATTGACAGCGACAATCGTGGAACTTGCGACACAATCGACAGTCGCAAAAGATACGTAGTTTTTTTTTTTCGCTGTCGGTGTTGTTCGTGAACACAGTCGTTGGATTGTTTTTTGTTGTTAATTTATCTTATATGCGCTTTTTATAACTTATTATTGTTATTTCACTTTTAGTTTTGTTTTTTTGTACGGGTAAGTGGTTTAATTAACTTCCTGTAGTTAGTTTCCTTCCTGAGGTTGTCCATATCTAATATGGATAACCTCAAAACCCCTCCCCGGCCTCCGGACCCACCGGAATCTAATGTTAGCATGGACACATTGTCCCCTGAAGTCTTTACGGCTCAAGGGTGCGATAGTAGGAAGAGACATCGCGATGTCTCTGATGAAACAGCATCAGCTGTTAAGAAAACAATTATTAACCGTGAGTTAGCTTCTGCCTCTATCCAGGCTATTTATACCCATCCCTCCCTTCTGGAGGGTATTAAAAGTTACGATGATTCTGAAGGCGGTTCATTTATTGTCCATGTTAGCAGAATAGTTGCTGACCCATCTGCTGGAACTACCATTCGCCCTATTAAGTTAGGGAAACTATTATTTAATAACAATATTAAAAATATTGTAAATGATGGAATAAAAAGTGTCGGGAGAAATAGAGTCTCCATCCAATTTAGTACTGCCAAAGCTGCCAATGAGTTCCTGGCCAACCCCATTCTCGAGGCTAATAATTTCAAGGCTCACATTCCTTCTTTTAATGTTATGAAAATGGGATTGGTACGTGGTGTTCCCTCTGAGTGGAGCATTACGGAATTTGTTGAAAATATAGAGTTACCTGCAGGTTGTGGTAAGGTTTTGAAAGCCCGCAGATTAAACAGAAAAGTAATTAATGATGGTTCTACTTCTTGGGTTCCGACTCAATCAGTGGTCATAACTTTTCATGGCCAATTGCTTCCCAAAAATGTGTACTGCTACAATACATCTCTGCCTGTTGAACTTTACCAGCTCCCAACTATCCAATGTCTGAATTGTTGTAGATTTGGACATGTTAAATCGCAGTGTAGGTCCCAACCACGTTGTTTTAAATGCAGTCATAATCACCCAGGTGATAGTTGCCAGAACAATGAAACAACTTGTGTATACATACATAAATGCACAAGTGTGGTGCGATTCCTGAAGCTCCCCGATTGTGCAACTGCAATGTTATAAAAAGGTCTCCCCACGCCAAGTACCTGGGTCTGATACTCGACGAGCGACTTAGTTACGAAATGCATGTACTCAACCTGTCGAAGAGAGTTCGTAGACTTATAGGGGTCATGTCACTTCTCAGAGGCGCTGCAGATTTTAAGGTCCTGCGGACAGTGTATTTCGCTTTGTGCCAATCCCTTCTCACATATTGCATTGAAATATGGGGAGGGGCAGCAAAAACATTTATGATAGGACTAGAAAGATCCCAGCGCGCTCTACTTAAAGTCATGCTGAAAAAACCCTTTAGTTACCCCACGGACCTTCTATATAAAGAGGCATCAGTCCTCAGAGTGAGGCAGTTGTATATTCAGCAGGTTTGCGTCTCAATGCATAATTCTCTTCCGTCCTCTACTGAACTGAACCTCCTTAGGTCTTCCCGGGTCTACCAGATAGTGGTTCCCGCGGTAAAGACTACTTTTGCTAGACAAAACGGCTTGTCGGCTTTTATAACAATTTACAATAAAATGGCACATAAAGGTATTATTAACAAAAACGACCCCACCTACCAAGTTAAATTAAACCTGTCTAGGTGGCTGCTCGACGCAAATTACGATGACACAGAAAGTATTCTACATTCCTGCATATAATAACTTATTGGTATAACATATTCTTCTTCTTATTATTATTATTATAATTTTTAATATATATATATATTAATTTGTTTTCCTACATAACTAACCCGATAACCCTCCATGTAAATATTTTTCCTTCCCTTTAAACTTAAATTTTCATCTATTTTGTGTAATTAAATTCAATTAACAGTGTAAATACAAACTGTCAACTGGTTTCCCAAAATACAGGCTTGCCTAGTTTGGGAACCCCTGTTCAATTCTGTACTGTACATATGCCTGATCAAATAAACATTTTTATTTATTTTTATTATTATTATACTGTTCAGCTTGCCACTCAGCAACTGACAAGAACTGCCCTGAACAAAAAAGACAAAGAGACATAAAGTTAGCTATGTCCCAAGACTCAATTTCTTACTTTGAGGCATCTTCTCGGTTCCCATCTGTCAAAAAATCTTATGCTGATGTTACAGCTTCTCTTCTTATTCCCTCCTCTTTATCTTCTTCCCCATCCCCCAAAAGACAGGAACAAACATCCTACAAAAAGACTGTGTTTATGTCCCCCAAAAGGAATAATTATTCCCAGCAAGGTTATGATAGAAGGGCTCATCAAGAGATTATCTCGGTTCCATCCTCATCACTTCAGGATGGTTGTGCCCTCTATAAATCCTCTCCTTCTACCAATGAGAACTTGATAGAACTTTTAATTTCCACACTCGTCAACTTGCTTAGCAAGTGTGACGAGTTTATACCGGACAACGTTGCCAATTTACTTACCTCTCTATCCCCTTTCCTCAATAATGGATCTAAGATTCCTTCAATGGAACGCTCAAAGTCTCCGTCCTAAAAAATGTGAAATTTCACGTTTAGTGCAGCAATTTGGCCCCGTAGCCCTGGCCGTCTCGGAGACATGGCTGGTTCCTGATTCCCATTTTAGGGTTTCTGGATTTGCGTGTTTGCGGGATGACAGGGATGACGGATATGGTGGTTGCGCGCTATTAATCAATAGAAACTTGCCCTTTTCAATGATCCCAATCCCCTCCCATATTTCTAATTTAAATATAGTAGCAGCAAAGGTTATGAATTTTTCTATTGTTTCCCTGTATATTCCTTCGGGCTCTGCCTCCCACATGGTAGTTTCTGAGCTGCAATCTATAATTTCTGCCATTGATACTCCTATTATTATAATGGGGGATTTTAACTGTCACCATACTTTGTGGGGCAGTTATTACTGCGATGCAACCTCAATCTCACTTATAGAAATGTTTGATTCTTTGAATGTTTGCCTTTTGAACGACGGATCCCCTACCCGCAGAGTTAGCCCCTTACAAAATCGAAAAAGTGCTGTTGACCTTACATTGTGTTCTCCTTCACTTGCATCATTATTGTCTTGGGTCACAATTCATGATACACACGGTAGCGATCATCTTCCCATTCTAATCTCTTATTCATCTCCCATACCACCACCTGTAAACCCTGACCCTCTTCTTAAGTACCAACTCAATAGTCCCGACTGGTTAGCTTATAATGGAGCCGTTGAATCCAAAATGGCTTCGGTCCCAGAAGTTTCCCCTGATAATGCTATTTCTGTTTATAAAAATTTTGTTGCAAATATAATTTCCGCTGCTGATGATACTTTGCCCCTTAAAAATTCTCTCCGTAAATACTCCTCTCCTCCTTGGTGGGATAAAGACTGTACTAAAGCAGTGAATGACAGAAAAGATGCAGAAGAGTTATTTAACACGTCAATGACTTTAGAATCTTATTTAAATTTAAAAAAAATTGCAGCTCATACCAAACGTATGCTCTCTCAGAAGAAACGTAGCGGGTGGCAAAGCTATTGCCAGTCTCTTTCACCTAGGACTCCACCGTCAAGGGTTTGGAAAGAATTAAAAAAATATAGGTTATCCCAGTCCCCCTGTAATTTGTCTTCTAATGATTCTTCAGTGTGGTTTGAAAATTTTGTGAGCAAGTTAGCTCCCCCATCTGTCCCCACAATAAATATGTTACCATCCCCCTATAATTTTTCATCACATGACCCTATGGATGCCTCTTTTACACCACAGGAGCTGGATCATGCTCTGAATGGTTTAAAGGACTCAGCTCCTGGTGTGGATGGGATCCCTTACTCCTTTCTCTCTCGTTCTGGGGAGGTCACCAAAAATATCTTTTTAAACCTTGTCAATAACTTTTTTTTCACTCGTGTTATCCCGTCAGATTGGAAGACCCAAATTGTAATCCCCCTACTCAAATTTGGCAAGGACCCATTACTATCTACTTCATATCGTCCAATAGCTTTGTCATCTGCTCTTTTGAAAGTATTGGAGCACTTAATAAAAAACCGCTTGGAGTGGTTTGTTGAAAGTCGACACATATTACCAGAGTCGCAATATGGTTTTAGAAAGGGTATGGGCACTTTAGACAGCATCTCAGTTCTTACCACGGCCATTAGATCATCTTTTTACCGAAAGGAATACCTTGTTGGTGCCTTCTTAGACATAACTGCGGCATATGATAATGTTCTTCTTCCGGTGTTCAGGCAAAAACTGCAACAGCTGAATATCCCAGTGAGGATAATACATTTCATTTGTAACATTTTTATGGAAAGATCCATAACTGTCCGCGGTAGGGACTCCGATAATTGCCGTAGATCCGTTTGGAAGGGCCTACCCCAAGGTTCTGTTCTTAGCCCTATTCTTTATAGCCTTTATACTTATGATTTGGAACAGGTAGTTAACAACTTTTGCAATATTTTACAATACGCGGATGATATATGTCTCTACTCCCAAGTTAATTCCTTAAGTGATGCAGAATCATCGTTAAACAGAGCCTTTTATTATTTAAGTTCTTGGTTAATGGAACATGGCCTTTCCCTATCTCCATCTAAAAGCTGTGTTGTCATATTTACTCGTAAGCATCAAGTACCTGACATCAATGTTACTTTTGAAGGTTCTTCAATTCCGGTGGTTAGCAAAGTTAAGTTTTTGGGTGTATTTTTAGACTCAAGACTTAATGGTGTGGCTCATTTCAATTATGTCTCAAGTAAATGTGAGAGTGGTATTAATGTGCTTAGAGCTCTATCAGGTGTCTGGTGGGGTTGCCATCCTCGTACTCAAAAGATTCTATACAATGCGATTGTTCGGAGCCAGTTGGACTATGCTTCCTTTTTATTGATGCCATCCAACAAATCCTGTTCAGTCCAAGTTACCCGCATTCAAGCCAGATGCTTGCGCATAATTCTCGGAGCAATGAAATCTTCCCCAATAAACGCCATGCAGGTGGAGTGCGTCGAGGCTCCCCTGAGTCTTAGACGTCAATACCTGTGCGATCGGTTTTTATTTAAAGTCGCGCAGTCTGCCTCTCATCCTTTACTACCTGCTTTGCGTCAATACTCTGAGATCTTGCAATCGAATAATAGCCGTCCCCCAATCGTTGATAGTTTCAATTTTCTGTCTAATCTTTCTGCGCCATTATTTCAGTGTAATGGTCATCCTCTATTTTCTCACCCTTATGAGTCTCTTATATTTTCCCCTTCGCTTATTCTTAACATTGGTATTGATAAAGATTCTCTCAATGCCAACCAACTATTCCTCGAGACTGTTAACTCTCGCTGGAGTGGTGGTTTATATATATTCACCGATGCCTCCAAGCTTTCGTCTGACGGTAACGTTGGTTGTGCGGTTTGGATCCCAAAGTTCCGAGTTATACTAAACTGTAGTCTTCCTGTCGAATCTTCAGTATTTACAGGTGAAGCAGTTGCCATTCTAGATGCAGTTAAATATATAGAGTCAAACAATCTTAACAATTCCGTTATATTCTCGGACTGTAAGTCTGTTCTTCTGGCTATTTCTTCCAACCCTTTCAGAGCGAAACACATTTCCCCGGTAATATTAGAAATAAAGTATCTGCTTTATAGATGCCACTCACAAGGCATCCACATTGAACTCGCTTGGATTCCAGCTCACTGTGGAATCATAAATAATGAAATAGTGGATGCATATGCAAAAGAGGCTATTGTATCTGGTTCCCCTCAACACCAAACTGTCTACGCTCAAGATGTCTGTAGTCTCGCTAATCCACGTATGTTTTCGAATTGGCAAAATCTTTGGGACAGATCTCGTCTGGTTAAAGGAACTCATTATGGTAGTATTCAACCAATTATTCCATCGCGCCCTTGGTTTAACCAGAAAAGGTGTAAAAATATAGATAGATGGGCTATCTCATCAACCATTAGGTTAAGATTAGGTCACGCTTGCACTCCAGTGTTTTTGGCGAAAATAAGGGTGAGAGATAGTTCTCTGTGTGAATGTGGTCTGGCGGATGGGTCAACAGACCACTTGTTTTTTGAATGTCCTAAGATTCCTTCGGTTTACAATTATCTCCCTTCCTACGTTCCTCTCCCTACTAATACTAAATGTTTAATATCATTAGTTGAATCTCCCTTTGTAAATATCTGGTGTAAGTATTTAGTTAGTAATAATCTTAAATTGTAGTTAGTCTTTGTCTAGCTAGGTATATGTTTATTTAAGAAATGTTTTTACTCCCTTCCCCAAATATATTGTTGTGTCCAAAATTGTTTTGTTTTTTACAGGTTCTGGTGGTAGTCTAGAGTGAAATTTCACTTTTATATTTTTATTTATATAACACTTTTAAAAAAAAAATAATAATATAATAATAATTATATTTACATCTGCACTGTTTTCTTGCTGACCGCACTTGACATTGGCGAAATTATTGTGGCAACACGATAGAAGCCACGAAGAAAAATAGAATAGAATAGAAGATACGTAATCAGGGGGCCCGTTCTTTTATACAGTGACTTAAGGCTACTGAATAATTATTGTGAAATGCCAAGACCACTCCTACAATAGCTCTCTTTGCCATCACCTGTGATTCCAAGAAACCAAACATCCTTGGTATATAAACCCAACATTAAACGTGCTTTTCGATCTTAAACATCGTTCCTTTGTCCACAGAAAAGTATCCCGAAATAAAGCAGCTTTTCGGCTACGACCCAATGTTCAAATGGGTGGTGACAGGAATGGTGCTCATACAGCTGATGATGCTGCCGCTCGTACAGCATCTCAACTGGCCTATGCTGCTGGTGCTGGCGTATTGCTTTGGGGGAGTCATTAACCACTCGTTGATGCTTGGTGAGTTTTATTTGGACGATTTACAACAACGTTTCTTAACATTCTCACTTTTTGACATCAGCTACAACTTCTGTAAGTAGTAAGAGAGGTTAAATCTCCGATGAAATCACCGCGGAATCTGGTGGTCTCTCGTCGTAGCCCAGAGAAGTTGAAACTATAGGCAGTCTGCGGGACAGAAGGGAGATATCTGTGGTATAGTAACCTTAAAAAAACCTTGTATCTTGAGATCAAGGATTTGAAAGAATTTCTAAACATAAAGAGGTATCTATCGGAGGTTAAGTAACCTTTCAAAAACATATATCTTGAAACATGGGTTTCAAGAAGCATTAAATATCTTAGAAAAAGTATCCTGAAAAAATGCCGCTGTTCGGCTACGACCCAATGTTCAAATGGGTGGTGACAGGAATGGTCGACATTGCTGGTTGTGGCGTATTGCTTGGATCATTAACCATTCGTTGATGCTTGGTAAGTGAAGGAGCGAAACTTAATATGCCGCGCGACTGCTGAACTTCGGTCCTGTTAAATTTCTTCTACGTTGAATGTTATGGTATCAAGAAGATTAACAGCAATTTTTCAAGCATATTACAGCATAAACAACACGCAATTTAACAAATAATTACATAATTAGAATGTTTTGTTCATAAAAACATCATGTGAAGATTATTACTAATAAATGAAGGAAAGAAAAATTTTGACAGCAGCGGAGGAGGTAGGGAACGCTGACACTACTTAGAAAGTGTAAAAGAAACAAAGGAAAGAAGAATTTCGCACTAGTAGCCACTTGATACCATAGCTAAATTGGCGGAGCGACACGGGAGCGTATACCCGGAGTATGGGGGTTCGATCCTCCTTGGTGTATTTTTTTTCATTTCTTTATTTATAAGAAATAATTACGTGTCGAAACCTGTAGTCTATCTGCGATACAAAGTAATGGAGCATGAGCATTGAGCACGTGAGGTTTGATGTTTAATAAACTACGGATGACCAAGTTGCTTATTTTTTACGCACGAGGTTTTACATATTGGTTGTAAACTATTTTGCAATAAATCAAGAAACATAAAATGTAACTTGATAATATTTCCAGAACAAAAGTAAACAAACAATACTTTTGCTGATGAAACATTTAAATCTAAAAACTACAACGCGGCTATGTAACAATGAGTCTAAAAAGGAAGACATAGGAAAGGAGCTAGGAGAGACATAGAAGGGTTTTTACATAAATACATTAAACTCACGGCTATAAATCCCTTGAAGAGGTAGTCAGTTTCTCAGTCACTTTTGGAAGAAAATTAACTTCCCAAAGTGGCTGAAGAGAGGGTTTTTATACAGCGTAAATTAATTTCTCCCAAGCATACGCTTGAAAGACGATTTACCAGTTTATTTGATGGTAGGGGGAAGGTTATTCCAGCACTTTGATGCCGCAAATCTGAAACTGCCTCGAAAAGCTTTGCTGAGTCAGTGCCTGTTTTGCTGTTGGAGGGCACAGAATAATATATTTTTTTATATTACTGCTGTGCTTCTGGTGTTTTTTAGTATGTATTTTGTCTTATTTTTTTTTAAAAATGTAGCTCTTAAAGCTTAGATAATAAATTAAGATGTAATTAGATAGCAAATCTGTCATTCCCACTCAAATAGGCTTCAGCTAATAGGTATTTGAGTATCTCTGATATCGTTTTATGAAACTGCATTATAAACTCTTGAGTCAAGTGTTCTTATCAGCTATATTGCGTTGCCGGGAGAAAGATTGTGTTTGTTTGGGGTGATTCACTGACTTTAATCTTGATCTCTTTGACTTGATCTCCGTGGTCATGTTGTTAGGAGCTTCTGGATTCGATTAAATATTATGATAAATGATTATTACGATTCTTTTGGTTTATTTACCTGCTTCATTAAGATGCTGAGTGCCCTAAATAAAGCAAATAAACCAAAAGAATTTCGCACTAGAAGCCACTTGACACTACAGCTCAACTGGCAGAGCGACGAGGGCGTATACCCGGAGGTCGTGAGTTCGATCCCCGCTGGTGTCGAAATTTTCTTTTCTTTAACATACATACATGTACTCACGGCTATAAATCCCTAGAAGGGGTAGCCAGAGCCAAGGAATTAAAAATTCCTCAGCCACTTTTGGAAAGTTGCGTGGGATAAGATGGTGAAATCAAGTATGTTGGTGATGGGTCTCCAACCACATCGCCCAAAATTTCCTTAAAATCCCCAATACCGTTAGTCGCCTCTTATGACACCCACCGGAAGAAATAGGGTAGTGCTATTCTAAGCTGACACTACACAGCACCTTTTCTTTAATTATCCTTTATTTATGAGAAATAATCCTCCACATGAGATTTTTAAGAACAAAATCATTCTAATTATCAATAGAACTTGGTTTTTAAAAAATACATTATCCTCACTAATTTACTTCCTTATTAGGGTTTCGTAGTCAATATAAAACCCTTAACGTTACGCCATGACTGTCTGTCTGTCTGTCCGTCTGCAGCAAAGCTCGTAGACGTTTGAGTCTAGGAAATTGTGGTTATTATAGATATAAGAATCCAAACCACATTATACAATTGGAAGTCACGTACGTATTTATCTTTGGTATTACGTTATCAGTCGCTCTTATACTCATATCTACGATAGAAGTTATTGCTGTAATAAACAATAATAATCGGTGTGCAACCGAAACTATGGTTTGTTTATGACTAAGCTATTGTGAAGTAACTCGTTACAGCTAGGGACCGGTCGAGTCCCTAAACACAAAACCCTTATAAAAGGGAACCCAACTTAATGGGTATTATGGGCGTTTTATGCTGTGTAGCTTAGAATAGCACTACCCCATTTCTTCCGGTGGCTGTACGTAAGAGGCGACTAACGGTTATGGGGCTTTTAAGACATTTTTGGGCGATGCGGTTGGAGACCCATCACCAACAACCTTTATTTTTACCATCTTTTCCCCACTCACAATTCCAAAAGTGGCTGAGGAATTTCTAATTCCTTAGCTCTGGCTACCCCTTCTAGGGATTTACAGCCGTGAGTATAAGTAAGTAACTTAATGGGAAACACAATTGGTAAAAACACACTATCCCTCTTAGTTGGCTTCCGCATTTATACGGGAAACCCTATTGAGAGGGAAAACTTAATAAAATGAAAGAGTTTGAGTAACCCTTACCCATTCAATGGCCCCTCCATGTCTCTTTCAATCTGTAAAGGGTAAAAAACCTGTTCCATAGGATTTTCAGAAGGGATATTCCTTTGATTGGGTTTCTGTATCTTTAGGATATTTAAGCGGTTTCAAATATTAAGGGCCTCCCCGCATTTTGTAGCTATTGCGCTCACTCTTACGTCAAATTTACTGAGAGTGACAGGGACGGAAAAAAGGCGCGCGCAGGATAAATGTAGTTTACTTAGTTTTATTGAATAACTATAATGTTTAAATGAAAAGTTAAACATCAAAGTTACAGATCTTAAAGCTACGCGTATATAGACACATAATGAGTTCACATGTATGTTATGCCAGTGGAGCCTATACGGTTTTTATAAAAACAAAGCATGTTCCAATTCAATTTTTTTATCATATTTTTCAACAAATTATTAAAATGTTAAACATCAAATTTTAACACCATGAACTAATCACCAACATATATTTTATTCATGTCATATCAATATCATCAAATCAGACTTTACAGAATTTCCAAACAATCAATATCAACCTATTTTTCCTGGGACGCCCTTAAGTCAATCACTTCAATAAAACCCACAAAAGGGAAAGTCCCTGATTACAGCAGAGTTGAATATGCCGAGCCGTAGGCGACCGCTTTAATAACCCGAGCACTGTAATGACTAATTTCTTACGTGTTTCATACTACTTCACAAAGCATAACATAAAACATAACATAAACGTTCACGCCGTTTATCCCCGAAGGGGTTGGCAGAGGTACCAATACTTCTGAACTCACATGGCAGCGCCATCTAGTGTCCAGGTAAGGTACCCACGTTTTGCTTAGACAGTGTACTCACGTGATAGGGGGCAGGCCTATCGCCGTATTGTACGAATACACTGTCACATGACTAAGTGCAACTCAGCCATGTGGGTTTCCTCACGATGTTTTCCCTCACCGTTAACAACCATGATAAATTAACCACACATATGACTTTAGAAAAGACAAATTGGTGTAGGCCCGACCCAGGATTGGAACTCACGCCCTTCTGTTTTCGGGCGGGTGTTCTACCCACTGGACTATCATGTCGACTTAATTCACAAAGCACTTGTAAATAAAATGAATAACTTGTTACTCAGTAAAAATCTACTTTTCTATCCCAAATTGTCGCTGTAGAATAGCGAAAATAGCGGCAAAAAATATTTTCTTGTGCGCATGCGCAATGGCAGTCATGTCATGACCAACTAGGTGACGATAATTAAATAAAATACTAGGTAAATTGAAGCATGTATACGTTATATGTACGTTATAAATAATACAAATTTAATACGAATATAAACGAAATTCGAGAGGTTTCCTTTCCAGAATCGTACAAAGAGTCGATCGATAGTCACTGCCTATCCTTATGACAGCAAATGGCGCGAGTATAACTCCCGCGAGTTAACATGACACCTGGCTCGATTGACGTTTGTTGGAAGTACTGAGTGCATAAAAGTCAGCTGACCTTTTTTAAATGGGGTACAATTATTTTTTTATCGAGTTGCAAATTTATTTTTATATCAGATATTGTTCAGTATGTTGGGTACATTGCCTTCGCAATGGGTACAAAGCCTTTGGCTGTAGCACTGATCACTTTATACTCTGTATATATTTATTTGTGATTAATAGTTATCAAATGACATCTATCGTAATAACTTATCAAAATACGTTAAATAAATAGTATAACTCCCGCGAGTTAACATGACACCTGGCCCGACAAACAACCCTCCCCCCGCTATCCCGCGCAGCGCCCCGCTCTCGCCAGTAGCGTTAGCATTTTTGGACGTGCGCAAAATGTGTCACTTCAGTGAAAAGAAAGATATATATCAATTGGGGGTACTGAAGTATATCTTTCATTTAGTTCACTAGTTCATTTAGTTCAGTTCACAAAGAGTCGAAGAGTCACTGAAGCGAGTTATCTGAACTATTAGTATGTGAAGTATGATATTGATGAATTTATAAGATTCCATTCAAAAACTACAATAACGATAATAATACTTTATTATTATTAATAAGTAGCCTTGTCTATCAACCGAAATGAATAAAAAATGCTAATAAGTTCTAAAATAACATATGCTATTCAATATTCAGTTCTGTTTTTTCAATTTGTTTAGTGGTAGTCATAACTAAGTTGGGTTATTGGTAGCTTCATACTGTGTATATAAATTGCATATCATAATAAATAACTCGAATGTAAATCCGAACACACATAAATAACTGTAAGATATTTTCAATTTTCAAACAAAACATGAGCAACAAATTGTATACGCAATAATAACTCAAGCTGAACTATGACATATTTACACGAAAATATGATGCATAATTGCGTGCCTGTTTAAGCACTGAGAGGTCTGAGCTGTTGCCGCGCTTCCGTTCATACTTTTCATACTTCACTCCACTCACTGTCATACTTCGCAGTTCAATGCTTCATTGAAGCGCTTCTGTTTCGTGAACTAAAGACACATTCGAACGCGAAGTGAACTAAAGATATATTAGTTCAGTTTAGTAAGTAAGTAAGTAAGTAAAACGTTTATTTGGTATTAAAAACAAAAAAATATAAACAGTAGTTAACAGTTAAATAAATGATACCAAAAAGGTCTTGGCTCAGTATAAAATGTACCCAGCGCAAGTCTCGCAGGACACAAACGCTGAGTACGCTGGTTTTCAGCCAACACCCCTAACTTATATCTACTACATACTAACTAATACTTAGTATTATATTATCTGTACTAATACATAAAGCAAAAATTTAAATAAAAAGAAACAACTAACGGTATGGGAGCTTTCAAGGGATTTTTGGGCGATGCGGTTGGTACCCATCACCAACAACCTTTATTTTTACCACCTTTTCCCCACTATCATTTCCAAAAGTGGTTGAGGAATTTCTAATTCCTTAGCTCTGGCTACCCCTTCTAGGGATTTACAGCCGTGAGTATATGTATGTATGTATGTAAAAAGAAACAAATACTATTACAGAGAAAAAAGGAAAGAAACCAAGTAGGTTATATTATAATTTATGGTTATAGATTTCCTAGTTTAGGTGAAGTACTTCATTTGAGTCGTTCATGCGTGAACTGCCCAAGTCTAATTCTCTGTTATTTAGTTAAATCTAATTATCTAAATTAGATTCCGAGCGATTTGTTGGCTGTTATTTGATACCATTTTTGTTGAGTTTTTCTATTGTTACGTTTGGACATTTATTTGTTATTCGGTTTTTGTTATAATTGGACGTTTGCTTGTAAGTGTTACGAGGGCTGCTATTTATGTATCCGGAACTGGCCACTTACAGAACAATAATTTAAAAAGTAATTACATCATTTAAAAATAGAACTCTTTAGCTTTAGAATACATTTATTTTTATGTGACTGTCAATTGTTTTCACATCGTAGCGTCATTTTGAAAATTGCGTGTCTTCACCACCATGGATTTAACTCGTGAACATTTTCGTGCCATGATTTTTTACGATTTTCGGCGTGGTCTAACTCAAAAACAGTGCATCGATCAGCTTACTTCGACTTTTGGGGATGAAGCACCCTCAAAGACCACTGTGTATCACTGGTTTAGCGAGTTTAATCGTGGACGATCTAAGCTTACTGATGAAATTAAAGAAGGTCGCCCTAAAACGGTCGTTGTACCTCAAAACATCGATGCTGTCCGGGAACTAATAACTCAAGATCGTCATGTTACATATCGTGAGATAGAGGCATCTCTGGGCATTAGTATGACGAGCATACATAAGATACTTCATGAACATTTAGCTGTAAAAAAAATTTGCTCCCGTTGGATTCCGCACAACTTGAGTATTGATCAAAAACAGGCTCGTGTCGATTGGTGCAAAGAAATGTTAAAAAAATACAACCGTGGTGCGTCAAAAGCTGTTTATAATATCTACACAGGTGACGAATCTTGGATCTACGCTTACGACCCCGAAACTAAGCAGCAGTCCACGGTGTGGGTGTTCCAAGATGAGCCGAACCCAACAAAAGTTATTCGTGCAAAAAGCACATTGAAGCAAATGGTCGCTTGTTTTTTTGGTATAAATGGCCATGTAGCTACAGTGCCTTTAGAGAATCGTAAAACTGTTAATTCGGAGTGGTATACGACCATTTGTTTGCCGGAAGTCTTTGAACAAATAAGAAAGACTAACCGACAACGTAGAATCATTCTGCATCACGACAATGCTAGCTGTCACAGGTCGGCCGTCACAACTCAGTTTTTAGAAGCTCAAAAGATCGAATTGACAGGTCATCCGCCGTACAGCCCTGATTTGGCACCCAATGATTTTTATTTATTTCCAAATGTGAAGAAAAAATTACGTGGTCAACGTTTTTCGAGCCGCGAAGAGGCAGTCGATGCGTTCAAAATGCACGTTTTGGAGATACCTCAGTCTGAGTGGAAAAAGTGCTATGAAAATTGGTTTCAACGCATGCAAAAGTGTATAGATCTGAGCGGCGAATATTTTGAGAAGCAATAAAACCATATTAATTGATATATGTTTGTTTCTTTTTTTTATTCCGGATACATAAATAGCAGCCCTCGTAGTGTTGTTTTTTTCACCAAGATGGTGGGAAAAACCATACACAGTAAAGAAAGAGCCCTTATACTAAAGGTATTGGCTTTTTTTGAACGTGAAAAAGAAGTGAGCAAATTTCTGATTCCCGTAGACCCTACGAAAAGTGCTCGTGAAACTCGGGAACACGAAAAAATTAACAAAAAGTTCATGATTCCGTTGGATCAACCAATAAATAGAACTTGCGCTGCTACTGGTATATCCAAAAGTACATTAATGAGAATAAAGAAGCAAGTAAAGCAGACAGAGCCGCCTTCTTCACCAATACCGAGTACTTCTACGTCTGCCCCAATACCTGGACCATCAACACCTGGCAAAAAGAGGCAGCCCAGTAAAAAGAAAATAATACTAGACAGTTTCGACTTAGTCGCTCTCAGAAACTTAGTTAACAGCTTTTACACCGTGCGAAAAGAAGTCCCAACGATGAAAAAAATATTGGCCGCGGCTAAAAAGGATTTAAATTTTCCGGGTATGTGTTATTTTTCTAGTTAGTTGTTGGTTTAATGACTTTTTATTCTGCTAGTTCTGCACAGCCACAGTCCGTTAGCAATAAGCCGTCGTTAGAAGATAGTTACTAGTTGTTTGATTTTTCTATAGATGGCGCTATCAGTATCTAATTAGTATACTTGTTTTTTACTATGTCATATAGAACCTATTTCGATGCCTTTAGCAATGCCTAGGAGTAAATGATAAATAAATAATATACGTCTGTTTTTTCTCAGGTGAAAATACCACATTGCGGCATATCTTAAACAACCAATTAGGGTACAGATTTAAGAAATGCAAGAATGCCCGACATATTTTGATACAAAAACCCAATATCGCTGCCTGGAGGGCTCGCTACCTTCGGCGAATGAAAGAAAACAACGAGCTTGGAGCTGACAAAAAACCGGTGACGTACTTAGACGAGACATGGATACATTCTCACTATACAGTGAATAAATGCTGGCAAAATAGCAGCGATGCTAGTATAAAAAAAAATCATAGTCCCGGTCAACGTTGGATTCTCGTCCATGCTGGTGGCGAGAACGGATTTATTACTGGAGCTGAGTTACTTTACAAATGTAAAAGTGAAACAGGTGATTATCATGATGAAATGGACACCAACAATTTTGTAAAGTGGCTCAATGAAAAATTGTTGCCGAACTTGCCTCCTAGTGGCATAGTTGTGATTGATAATGCTCCGTACCACTCAAAGCAATCCGAAAAAATTCCGTGCCAGTCATCATTGAAGAGTGACATGCAAAGCTGGTTAACAAAAAATAATATTAGTTATGCTGCAAATATGACAAAACCAGAGCTATATCAAATTATAAGATTGAATAAGCCAGAAAAAAAATATGTGGTAGACGAATTATTAAGGGAGCACGGCCACGAGGTCGTACGTCTGCCACCCTACCACTGTGATCTTAATCCGATCGAATATATTTGGAATTTGATCAAACAAAGGGTGGCAGACAAAAATATCGATCAGTCGGAGAAACACATTGAAAAATTGACTAAAGAAGCGATTGTTTCCATAACTGCTGCTGACTGGAAAAAGGAGGTAAACCATGTACAGAGACTTGAAAAAGAATATTGGGTGCAAGATCGACTGAAGGAAACAAGAGAAAGGGAGTTTATTATTTCACTTGGGGGTGAAGAAAGCTCCGACAGTGAAGCGAGCGAGGGAGAAGAAAGTGACACTTCTATTATGTCAGGTATTGAAGAAATGAGTGATGTTGATGAGTAATTATTTTGAAATAAATCTATTTAATATTATATCTGTGTAGTGTCGGCTTAGAATAGCTCTACCCCATTTCTTCCGGTGGGTGTACGTAAGAGGCGACTAACGGTATTGGGGCTTTTAAGGGATTTTTGGGCGATGCGGTTGGAGACCCATCACCAGCAACCTTTATTTTTACCATCTTTTCCCCACTATCATTTCCAAAAGTGGCTGACGAATTTCTAATTCCTTAGCTCTGGCTACCCCTTCTAGGGATTTATAGCTGTGAGTATATGCATGTAATTATACTATTTATTTAACGTATTTTGATAAGTTATTACGATAGATGTAATTTGATAACTATTAATAACAAATAAATATATCCAGAGTATAAAGTAATCAGTGCTACAGCCAAAGGCTTTGTACCCATTGCGAAGGCAATGTACATACTGAGTAATATCTGATATAAAAATAAATTTGCAACTCAATATAAAAATAATTGTTCCCCATTTAAAAAAGGTTAGCTGACTTTTATGCACTCAGTACTTTCAAAAAACGTCAATCGAGCCAGGTGTCATGTTAACTCGCGGGAGTTATATATATATGTTCAAAATTATATTTAGGTACGTTAAAATAGTTGAACAAAGATAACAAATAATGGCGGCCAGCTAATTCTGAGAATCTAAGATAGTATAAGATAAAATTTGGATAACATGTTTGCGAAATTGCCTTTGGCAAAAGTGAGTCATATTGTTGCCATATTTATAGATAGCATATTTATAGCTGTGTAGGATCGGCTTCGAATAGCACTAACACCTAACACATTTCTAACTATGGGTCCGAGTCACTTCGACTTAGGGTTTTGGGGCTATTTAAGTGATTTTTGTGCGATTTGTGACCCATCCTTATTTTAAAGTTGTTTCCCTACTGAACTTCCAAAAGTGGATGAAGTATTTCTAATTCTCAAGCTCTGGCTACCCTTTTTTGGGATTTATAGCCGTGTATGCATGTATGTATTTTTAGAGACGTTGATTTTCATGCATGTAAAGAGTCCTTACTTATTCCATTACACTTTGTCGTTGCTGAATTCAGACGTCCTTCGAAGTTACTGCCGCAGACGCTTGTTATTCCACTACACAAATTTCAGTTTGAACGTTATTCCACTAGTCTGAATTCAGATTCTGTGGCTTTCAGACGTCTTCATTCAGACAAATGGAATAAGCTCTTAAGGGGGGCGATAGATGTTTGTAGGATGGAGATCGATAGTAACTGCCTATCTCTGTGGATGGCGGGGCGTGAAGTAAAGTTTTTAAGTTTGTTGCGTCACATCTCGGGACGTACTTTGTCTATTTTGAAATTAATTATACAAATGGTATTTTCAATTAGATTCAATTAATTTTGTTTTTCGAAAATAATTTCACAAATAGAAGGCTAAATTATTTTTGATTGTATTAAGTTAATTTTATTCTATCGCCATAAGTTTCGGAGATTGAGATTATAAGAGAATAAAGATTAACCATGATATAGTTATGACCGCAAATGCCATTGTTCATTAAACCACTTAACAGATACAACATTGGTTTCAATGTACGGATGCTGATTCTAAACATGTTTGTATCATCTCAGGAGGCCTAGCACGACCGCTATTTTATCGTCACGATATCGGTTAGAATGAGATGACAGTATACGATACTAAGTGCGAAAGAGATGGCTGTTTTATCCCACGAGATATCTAGTTATAAGGTTGCTCGTACTAGATATGCTGATCTCAAAACATTTCTTACTTTTTTTGTAGCCACTTTTCCCAATAGCTCAGCGGGAACACTACCACTTCTCATGCAGGAGACATGAGTTGAAATCCCGAGTTGGGCCTATACCACAGTGATATTCTAATGTTATTTGTGTAGTTAATTTATCAAAGAAGCGACAAAGGGTATTAGGGCTTTTTAATGGATTTTGGGGCGATGCTGTTGGAGACCCGTCACCAACACCAGCATCTTTTCCCGACTTCACTTCCAAAAGTGGCTGAGGAATTTCTAAATCCTTAGTTCTGGCTACCCCTTCTAGGAATTTATAGCCATGTGTATATGTATGTAATTCATTAACGACCGATTTCTGAATGGAGTTTCCGGTTGAGAACAACTTAAGTATCGTTCTGTCGCAAGGAAATCTTAACAACTGAATGAGACAAAACGATACTTAAGTCGTTCTCAACTTGAATACTCAATTCAGGAATTGGGCGTAAGAATGTTAACAGAGTTGTTATAAGTCATGTGACAGTGTATTGGTTTACACTGTCCAAAAAAACATGAGTACTCTGAACATCATGTGACAAAATGTCGCGTGATGTTGGAAGTTTTGGTATCTCTGCTTTTTGTTGGTCCCTAGTACCTTTATAATAAAACGTATACATACACACATACATATATATACTCACGGCTATAAATCCCTAGAAGGGGTAGCCAGAGCTAAGGAATATTCCTCAGCCACTTTTGGAAGTTGTGTGGGGAAAAGATGGTGAAATGAAGGTTGTTGGTGATGGGTCTCCAACCGCATCGCCCAAAAATCCCTCTAAAGCCCCAATACCGTTAGTCGCCTCTTACGTACACCCACCGGAAGAAATGGGGTAGTGCTATTCTAAGCCGACACTACACAGCAATAAAACTAACTTTCTAAAAAAGCAATATTTTGTTGAAAATCGTGGTTCAACCATCTTAAAGTCTAATAAAACTTTTTCTCACATTTTTCTTGTTCCAGCAATCCACGAGATATCTCACAACCTGGCGTTCGGTCACAGCAGACCTCTTCACAACCGCCTGTTTGGGTTCTTTGCTAATCTGCCCATTGGGATTCCGGTTTCCATCAGCTTTAGGAAGTACCATCTTGAACATCATAGGGTGAGTAAGGGATGGAATTATGTTTGAATGAAAGTTAAGAGCAGCACCCTTTATGAAATGAAAGTTTTTTTAGAAGAGATCGATTTTAGTGATAAGAGAACAATTTTAATGTATTATAATTTAAATATATGTATATATATATGGGTTTATGTGCAATAATGACTTTTTCTATTTTATTCTATTCTATTTCATTCTACAAACAAACATACGTATACTCACTGCTGTACATTCCAAAAAGGCCGGAGATTCAGAGTTAGAAATTCATCAGCTACTTTTGTATATTGAGTTGGGAAAAGATTATAAAATAAAAGTTGTTGGTGATGGGTCTACGGCGACATCGCCAAACAATAATTTAAAAAGCCCCAAATACCATAAGTCTTCTCTTATTACAGGAATAACCTCCATTTCTAAACCCTTTTTTCCCGTGGTTATTCTTGTCCATAAGGAGACCTCTATACAGGTCACTTGTAACTAAGAGTGCGTCTCAACTCAGAATAGTCCTAACCTATTTCATCCCGCAGTTTTTGTAAGAGCATTGGGTATTGGTTTTTTTTAAATTGATAATTGAGCGATGCGGCTTTACTTTTTAATCTTTTTCTTTATTTTTTAATCTTTTTCTTAACCAACTTACAAAAGTGGCAAAAAAAATCTCATTCTGAAGCTCTGGCTACACTTTTTTAAAATATACAGGGTCTCCAGGGGATCAACGTCCAAACGTAAGGGGGGCCGGCACCATGGTCTAAGTGGTAAAAAAAATTAAAAAGAAATCTAAAAAAAATTAAATGTTCTGTTAAAGATGTTTAAAAAAAAATATGAAAATACTTGCCAGCTTCATTTCATACATTTTTTTACACAGTGGAGCTCAGAAAAGTAGGTATAACAAATCTCTAAAACTTTTTTTTCTAAGTTGAGTTGTTTTGCTCGTATTGTAATGTTTTTGCAAAAATAAATAATGTGTATTAAAAGTACTGTTAATAACCAGTAAATAACCGAAAAAAAATATTAAAATCGATAAATCTTTGCAGAATTGGCATACGAAACACTACTGTAAGGTGGCAATTTTCACTAATTTTAGAAATCGGCGCACAAATTCCATACTATTGCGCGCTGATATTTTTTTTTACTTCTTAGACCATGTTGCCTGCCCCCCTTATGTTTGGACGTTGATCCCCTGGACACCCTATATAGTCGTTAATGCGTGTCTCTAAAAAAAATCTTATATTTCCAGTACCAAGGCGACGAAGTCCTAGACACGGACCTCCCAACGCTTATAGAAGCGAAACTCTTCAATACCACTTTCGGCAAGATGATTTGGCTGGTCCTACAACCGTTTTTCTACGCGTTCCGACCGTTAGTGGTCAGACCCAAACCACCTACCACTATGGAGTTCGTTAACCTTGTTATACAGCTGGTGTTTGATGCGATCGTTGTTTGGGCTTTTGGTGAGTTTATAATGATATTTATTGCATTGATCTATTTTTGTACTCACGACTGTAAATCCCATAAAGGGGTAGCTAGAGCTTAGGATTAATAAACTTTCAACTCGAAATTCACGCCGGATATCGACGAAAGGGTAGGTACACTTCTGGTAGGTAATACTTCTGAACATGAAGTGAAGTGTTTTGAGATTAAAATTGAAAATGGTCCAAAAATATAATTTAAATAAAAAACTACAAATTAGTAGAAAAGTCGATGGGTGTACATCGCATTTCATTTTCCTCGCCTTTTTGTACATAAACATAACATAAACGTTCACGCCGAATATCCCCGAAGGGGTTAGCAGAGGTACTAATACTTCTAAATATCACGTGATTTTGTCACCTGGTGTTCAGAGTACCCACGTTTTGCATGGACAGTGTACTCACGTGATAGGGGGCAGGCCCATCGCTGTTTTGTACGAATACACTGTCACATGACTAAGTACAACTCAGCCATGTGTGTTTCCTCACGATATTTTCCCTCACCGTTAACATCCGTGATAAATTAACCACAAATATTATAATTGAAACAACTTTTGATTTTCGGATATTTTAATCGCGTATTATTACATTATTTTTAAAGCCCGACGTTTCGAAAACTTTTCAGTTATCATGGTCACGGGAAGACTGAGGTGTTATTTGTCATTATACAGTACTATAAAATTATTAATACTAACTACCTTCACAAAATTTTAAGTTACATTTGCGTTTAAACTTAAAATTTTGTGAAGGTAGTTAGTATTAATAATTTTATAGTACTGTATAATGACAAATAACACCTCAGTCTTCCCGTGACCATGATAACTGAAAAGTTTTCGAAACGTCGGGCTTTAAAAATAATGTAATAATACGCGATTAAAATATCCGAAAATCAAAAGTTGTTTCAATTATAATGTGCAATCGTGAAAATCTTAGAAAATACTAACCACAAATATGTCTTTAGAAAAGACATATTTAAGTAAGATTTTCTTAAATTAACTTTAATTGATGTGTAGTGTTCGTTAAGGATAGGAAGATCTGATTTTCCCCGCGGGTGTCATAAGATCTGTAAGACTGAAGCTCTCGCTACCCCATTTTTTGTATTTATATCCTTGTGTATGTGTATATATGTTTAACCAAATTATTATCATTTTTCAGGATGGAAAACTCTTGGTTACTTGATCTATGGATCTCTTATGGCCATGGGTGTGCATCCGGTGGCAGGTAAATATTAATTACTATTTTTACATATGAATATAAGTAATATGCTTTAAAAACAGACGACCGTGATATTGGTGTGGGGCATGTATGATGAATACGAATGTTTGATTGTAGAATATATCGTTAAGTTAGTACCTGATTCGAGATATTTTATAAAAAGAACTTGCCCCTAATTAATTCTGTATGCTATTCCTATTTGGTTTATTATTTATGCATTTCCTTAAATGAAAACATCGTGGTTTTATTTTAATTTCCAGGTCACTTCGTCTCAGAACACTACATGTTCAAGAAGGGTTTCGAAACGTATTCTTACTACGGACCCCTGAATTGGATCACTTTCAACGTCGGCTACCACAACGAACATCACGACTTTCCTGCAGTTCCTGGCAGGAGGTTGCCAGAGGTACTGTATTTTTTATTAATTGATAGTATTGTATGATTTAACTACCCATTACTCATATTTTTTCTGATTAAATCGGTTTACTCGTCACAAAAGAATAAATGAATGAATGAAAAGATTGATGAATGAATGAATGAAAATTATAATGAATTAATGTAAATATTTTTAAATGAATGAATGAAAATATTGATGAATGTCGATGAATATCGAGAGGTTTGCCAAGATTGTACAAAGTAGCAATCGATTTTCTACTTACCCAATTCGGAACTAAAAGATTGGTCAATGAATTAATGAAAAGATTGATGAATATAAATGAATCCAGGATCCAGGTTTGCCAGGATCGTACAAAGAGGAGATCGATATTCTATGCCTACCCCATTCGGAACTATGAGGGGTTTCGAAACGTATTCTTACTACGGACCCTTGAACTGGATCACTTCGTTTTCCAAGCGCTTAACTGCGGGACCACGGAGGCAGATTTACACCTATATTTCACTATTATAATAAATACTTTTCATTTCCAGGTAAAACGCATAGCACCAGAATTCTACGACGATTTACCCCACCACAACAGTTGGAGTAGTGTTTTGTATGACTTTGTAATGGACCCGGAAATAGGCCCGTATGCCCGGATTAAGAGGAAGCATCGCGGGTTAGAAAGTTAGGTACACCTCCTTCGGTTGTCGGTTTGTATGTATGTGACGGATTGTGGATGAGGAGTTTATACTTTTACGATATTATACAGAGATAGGTTATCTAAAAGAATATAGACAGGATACTTTATTTCTGCCATTTTCTCCCCTATCAACTTCCAAATGTGGCTGAGGTGTTTCTAGCTCTGAAGCTCTGGCTACCCCTTTTTGGGATTATGGCCGTGAGTATATGTATGTATGAATGGTTTAGGGAGTAGGGTAAAACGATTTATTGACTAAACACTGTATTTATTACATGAAACATATAAAGAAAATTTGGTATAGATTAAAGAACAGAACAAAGTAAAAATAAACTTTATAAGAGACATGCTTTAAGAACAAAAATAAACCTTTATAAACAAATTAAATTTGTCCAGAATATATTTATTGGTTCAGAATATTGGTACTAAATCTATTTAGTAAACGATTTTCATAAAATACATTAAAAATACTGTATGGAAGGTAATGAACTATTTTAAACAAACACATATAAACTAGTCTACTTCAAATTTATACGCATTGAATCCAGTCTATATTTTTTTAGGTACGAAATAACAATATGTCCCATATATTCCTATTTTGTGTTAAAAATATTACAGGTAACAATATTTTTGGATCTCCATAGATTTTGTTGTTTTGTAGGGTAACCATTATGGTTCGTAAGTTCTGGATTTAAAAAAATACTTGCGATTTGCATTATGTAGAACTCAAAATAATCTGGGTATCTGTTTCATGGAATTTCTTATGTTTAATAAGTGTATTATGTATAATATAAGATTTTATCTGTTATAAGTTATGATTTTTATTATTAAAACGCCAAACAAGGTCAGCACTGTAATAAAATTGAAAATCGAATTGCTTATTTTTCCGTGAAATAGAATATCATGACTTTTGTTTTAAATGGCGCACGCATGTCACGTGTACTTTCAAGTTTATGTTTATGTGTACTTTCATTCGTGATTTACTAATAATAAAACTTGGTCACAAAAAGCTTCTGCTTATTATATCTTTTTTTATAAGCTTTTTATCACAATATCTGCTTTTCGTTCGCTTAACTTTAAGTTTTTTTTTGTACACATTCATTTAATAATGATCTTATTGTTATATTATATAATATATATTTAAATACTTATATATCGTTGGTGTTAAACGATAGTCACTAGCTATGCTGCTATTTAAAAGCCTTAGATGTGACCGCATTCTAAGAATAAAAACTAATAAAAATGTATGCCGTTAAATATTAAAAAAAAAATAATATTTCTTTAACTTAAACCTCCATTTAATCGTGAATACCTCTATTTAATGTAAAAACAGTATAGTCTTGCCGTATTTCTATGTCTTTACAAATACAGTCTTCACAGACACTCTGTAAGGGTAGATAATGTTAATGTGTTAATAGATGTTCATAAAACTTTAAAGATAGATCCCAAATAAACGGACTTAGTCACTTTGACAAAGATAACTTTGATACAATTTTCTTTAAAATATATACAAGACAAAATCTATGAGCTTCAGTAAAACAATCTTTCCTGACCACTAATTTTAAGTGTTACGAAATGTTTATATTTTTTCTTAGATATCATGGATAACCTACATGATATATTTGTATAGTGTACTAGGTCTATGTTTGTCCATAATTTTTGCACTTTATTTTATGGAATTATTATTATTATAATATTAGGTTTAATTATAATTTTAACAGTCAATATAAAATCAGTATTGTATCGATGCATTTTATTTTGTACTTTTTTCATAAGAATATTTTTTGAATTTATTTTGTTAGTGTTTAAACATTATGGTTTATTAAAAATACATACTATTTGTCTTCAACAAGAAAAGGTGTTAATTTTATCGTGTCTAATAATGATTTTTTAGTAAATTATTCTATTATTTTTTTATATTCATGCATCTATCAATTATATTTTTAAACCGATGCAGGTTTTTATAACGGGGTAATTATTATTTCACCGAATTTCCATAATTTTTTGTAATAAATAATAGGATTAAGATGGGTGAAATCTTATCAATACGGCAAATTTGATAAAAAACTTATAGTACTTTGCCTTTTTTGATAGAATTTAATATTTAAATATTTTTATATCCATACTATTTTTTTACGTTAGCATGAAATAATTCTTTGTTAACATTGTAAGTTTATTGGTCATTACTGTAATGTCAACTTTATTTTGGTTCTCTTACGTTATAGATATTTTAAAAGGGTGGTTTTTGTTTGATAATGGTTATCTTTGAAATCAAAACAATGTTGCTTTATTGTTTTAATAGTTTAAGTAAATCTTCAGTTAATCCGACTATTAAAAAAACTACCCTTTTGATTTTAAACAAATTTAATATTTTTACGCTTCCTTAGCTAAATGACAAACAATACGTTCTTCTACGGCTTCTATTAGACATTTGGATTATTTGTTGAACTACGAAATTATAAATATTTTAAGTGCAATGTTTATATATTGGTATTGTCATATATTTCAAATAAATTTAGATTTTGAAGCATAGAAATATTGAGTTCATTTAACCGATGATATTTACCAGTGCTGTGCTTAGATGTTTTAATAAAATAATGTTATCCAAGTAAACTGGTTTTGTTTAATAATTTAATCACCCTAAAATACTAGGTTAGCTCCCGGAACAGGATATCCAGAGCTCATTAGTTATGTATGTAATTAAAAAAATAAATTTGATTTATTTTACTTAACCTCAAATGTTCACACCATATATCCTCGAAAGGGTTGGCAGAGATGCTATAACTTCTGGAAATCACGTGAATTGTCACCTGGTGTTCAGAGTACCCACATTTTGCTCGGTCAGAGTAATCACGTGAGGGCAGAGCTATCGCCATTTTGTACGAATACACTTGTGGCGACCGCTAGACGGCGAACTCACTCGCATACTAGCAGCGTCATAAAAAATCGTACATCGCGTCGCGCATCGCCGTGCTGCAGCAACGAGAGAATAAAAATGAAAATTGGCAACCACTATCATTCTATTCACACAAACTAAAAAAATATATCATCATCATCACAAAAGAAATATAGCCCGTATGATAGAGAGTTGTTAGCTATATACGAAGCTTTAAAGTATTTCAAACATATGATCAAAGCGAGAACTTTTATTATATACACTGATCATAAATCTCTTACTTTTGCTTTTGTTGGAAACAAAGACAAGTGTTCGCTACGCCAATTTAGATATTTTGACTATATTGCACAATTTAGCACAGATATTCGCTATATACCGGATCGAACTTGTGTGTTTTTCCGCGATCTTCCGTCAGAACGCCGTGCAGCAAGACAAAATATGACCTAACCGCCGCCAACAACTCATTTATACACACATATGGCTCTATCAAGCTCCACCTAAACTTCGGTTTACGAAGAGATTTCGTATGGAATTTCACTATAGCCGATGTTACGAAACCTATAATTGGAGTTGATTTTCTAATATACTACAATATGTTAGTCGACTGTAGGAATCATAGGATTATCGATAACCTTACGTCTCTCACTACCCCCGCTGTGGGAACAGCAAAGATATACTGGCCAGTACACCCTGCTGTGTACCAACTTAGAATTTGTATTTATGTTTAGCTAGAGAAACATTTCGATACCGCGATGTACGATTTTTTATGACGCTGCTAGTGTGCGAGTGAGTTCGCCGTCTAGCGGTCGCCACACACTGTCAGATGAGAATGTACAACTTAGCCATGTGGGTTTGCTCACGATGTTCTCCCACACCGTTACCTCACGTTTGAGCTTGAGTGGTAAAGTCAACCCCTGATATTTAATAGGTTGGCATTGAAAAAATATTGAAGCTTCGCATGCATTTGTAAACCAATTATGAGCGCGTGCTAGTTTTGTTTACAATAGTTTCCCAAAGACTAACATCTTTTAAGGGAATCACCCTTAAAAGATTATTCCTAAACTGTATAATTTTTTAATTATACAATTTATTATTAATTAATTTTGGGGCTTTTAAAGGGATTTTTGGGCGATGCGGTTGGAGACCCATCACCAGCAACCTTTATTCTACCATCTTTTCCCCACTCAACTTCCAAAAGTGGCTGAGGAATTTCTAATTTCTCTGCTCTGGCTACCTCTTTTAGGGATTTATAGCCGTGAGTATATGTATGTATGTATATATTTTTTTTAAAAAACTCCGTCACGACCTGGCACTCGATGCTTATGACCATTTAGGAGGAGTGATGTGAGAAGCAAAATACGGTAAGTCTGAAACATCAGTTGGAAAAAAACTTTAAAAATATTCTTATAATAATTTATATAAGTGAGCTGAGGAGTTTGTTGCTCCGAAGCTCTGTTTTCCCTTTTTTGGGATTTATACATACATACATACATATACTCACGGCTCTAAATCCCTAGAAGGGGAAGAAACTCCTCAGCCACTTTTGGAAAATTTATAAGGGAAAAGATGATGAAGATTTTTGGGATTTATGGCCACAAGTATTTGTAAATATGTATGTATGTTATAAAGACTTTGCGACGCTGCTGATACAATGATGATATGGCAAGTAAATAGTAAGCTTAGAATATTGGAATAAAAAAACAGATCTCGGTGGAAATAATTTATTTTAATATTTTTTACCTTCGATACATATTTTTAAAGAAATCTACTTAGCGTAAGTAACTTAAAACTTAAAAGTAGATAAAGCAAACAAATTTAAGTTTATGAGATTTATCCATCAGATCTCATTTATATCAAAAATTAGTAGTTATGTTATAATCTAAGTTGGTCATTACCGGTTTAAAAAGCGGCCTGATTTTAAGTAGAAAATTAATTATATTTTTATTGCAAACACAAAGTGTAATCAGCATATAAAAAAACAATGCTGTACAATAAATACATATTATTATAAAATAACATTTAAAGTTATATTACTGACACGAGATTTAGCTTAATATCCATTTTTTTTAAACATTTGTTTGTTTTCTTTTTTTATTTTATTTAACCTCACCAGAATCTGAAATACAACTAAATTACTGCCTTGCTCTCACAATGAGATTTTGATATGTAAAGCAATATTGTTGATGAACAAAAATATTCTATTACTATTATATCTTTAAGTCAAATATAAATTTTGGGAACCATATTATTTATCATTATTCAACGACATTAACTAAACTAGTTTATCTATTAAATGGCATCGTGGTGATTTTCCAATCTGTTATTCATCATTTATTTAAAGAAATCTACTTAAGTTTGCTGTAGGAACTTTAATCATTTGATACATATACATTGGTCGTCTACATTATTGTTTCAATAATAAAGCATTACAAAAATATGCGATGTAAAAAACATCGCACTTTCATTTATTGTAGAAGTAGGTATATCAAATAAAAAATATATTTTAAAACACATATTAAATGCTTTTGATGGAATGCAAAATTAAATCTATGATGCACCAATCCAATTTTCCTTTTGATTTTATTAATAATGCTGATATCAAGCATTTCTTTTTGATTTTATTAAACTGCGTGAATCAGCCTACGCCCTCACACTATTATGATCTGCTGATAGGAAAATAATATTAACACTATGGCAAATATATTTTAGGTGCTGATGCCCACAACCTTTTTTGAAAGCTGGATACACCCCTGACTGATATGCTTATTTAATAAAATATTTAAAATAATTAGCTCATAACAGCTCAAAAGAAACTTTACACACTCCGAAATAGGCCTGCCTATGGTAGGTAACAAAAGTTATGTCTTATTTTCAACATCACTTAAAGTTCTTCCAATTATATGAAATGAGGTAAACCCTACGTGATATATTTTCTGCTTTCTAATTCTTTGTGTCGATAAATACGAGTATAATATTGTTGCAACAGTCCAATAAAACCATATTTTATATTTAAAATTATTACCGCCTATCTGTGATCTAAATTTCACAGGTAGCCAAATAATTTATGAGTAGATGGGTATTCAAACATTTTTTAAGTGAGTTTTTGCATAAAACACCCCTGTTTTGATTTTAAACAAAATATTAGTAAGTAAGTAAAATGTTTATTTGGTATTTAAAACAAAATTATAAACAGTAAATAACAGTTAAATACAACCTGTAATGATATCAGAAAGGTCTTGGCTCAGCATAAAACCCAGCGCAAGTTTCACAGGACACAAACGCTGAGTACGCTGGTTTTCAGCCAACACCCCTTACTAATAAGTTTTTATTTTATTGACACATGAATATTTAGCAAAATAAATTATTGCATACAAACTAAATAATTGTCTTAATTAGTTTTGTAAATGTTGAGCAGAATTTTATTCTTACAACCTAATAACTGGTAACATTATCGTTGTGCGTTTTAAGTATTCAATTTATTAAATATTACAATTACAATTTTTAGTAAAAACTTTCTGATGTATCTATAGGTATGCAAATTTCATGTATCTTTACTTCTGATTTATCTTAATAAATTTCATGAAACTTTTATTTATTTTGTTTCCCATATAGATTAACTCAATATAGTATTATGGCTTTAAGCACTGAAAAACTAGATTTTCATTTGCAATTGAATTTTTCTCATAAACAATAGTTAATTTCATCAAAAACCAGGTCGAACATTAGTATCCATAGGCAATTTCAATGTAGCACAAGGCTTGCGATGTCGTCTAAGTAGGATTGCAAGTAATCCTATTCCGGAAAGGGCTAGGCCTAAGATACAAAACACTGTAAGCCCTAAATGAAGGGCGGCTGCCGAATATGTTCCGTGGTACACTAGAGATTTTACGTTTTCGGGCAAATCTTCGACAACCTGTAGAAGAAAAAGTTATTTATTGGCAAATATGCAGAACTTGAATTGAGAAAGCTGAAATGTATAGATGGATAATATTTATGTAAATAAAAATTAGATAAATTTATTATCTGAAAGTTGTATTGCTAACACTATCACACAGTATCACACTCAGTTTGAAAATAAAAAGCCTTTTTCAACTTGTTATTGAACAAGCCAATATATTTATCGGACCTACTTAAGGTTAACGGACCACCAAAGTTCTTGCCTTATCTCTTAAAAACAATGGTGAATTTTTAAAACTTACCATATCAAGCCAAGCCACTGGCAGTATTAAGTCTTCATCCAAAAACTTAGTTTCATCAAACATATGGTGCCGTTTTATTTGGAAATTGAGTTGAAGGCTGAAACCAATTTATTTCATTATTTATTTATTTCTTTCAATACTATTTTTTAAGCTCATAATTTTCAATTTATTAATATTTGCGTAATTAGATCACAAATTGATTACAGGTCCGCATATAAGTTATATTATGTTGTGTATTAATAACACTAAGAAATTTAAGAAATAAAGCAACTATTTTTAGCAATACTTAAACGTAGGATTACTATACTAATATAGAATGTCAACTCGAATCTACATCACTGTATCTTTTCTAAAACCATATGTGTGGTTAATTGATCATGGTTGTTGACAGTGAGGGAAAACACCGTGAGGAAACTCACATGGTTTATTTGTACTTAGTCATGTGACAGTGTATTCGTACAAAACGGCGATAAGCCTGCCCCCTATCACGTGAGTACAACGTCTAAGCAAAACTTAGGTACTATCAATCAATCTATCAATGAATATGATGTTCAGACGTATTAGTACCTCTGCCACCTCTCCGGGGATATAGGGGGTGAAAGTAAGATTAACTTATGTATCCCAAACCCTAATGGTGTGTTCTTTTGAGTATATAAAAATAATAAATCATATAAATTAATTTAGTGATAAATATAAATAAGTAGTATGATGTAGTAACAAACCTAGATTTCCCGTTCAATGCGATTCCCAATCTTGGATGTATATCAACATAAGACTCATGAAGATCTGGGTTCGGATGGAGTCCATCGAACTTGCTCCGTAGTTTTGGGTCTCCTAGGTGGAAGTGAGGGAATGACACTATTGAGGGAACGCCTGGGAAAAATCAAAGGTTATTGTAAACAACCGTGATAGCTCAATGGGTAGAACATCCGCCTTTCATGCAGACTGGCGTGGATTCAAATCCCGGCCCTCTGGGGGTACTTTTAGAGCGCACACTATAGCAGACTCACTCGCACATAGCAGCATCTCACTCATATCCTACATCGCTATATGTAAGTGTTTATTGAACTAAGCATACAAATTATAAGTTGGTACACAGCAGGGTGTACTGGCCAGTATATCTTTGCTGTTTCCACACCCTGATTATGTATCTAGCGACCGCGATTATGTCGCAAGTTGCAATATTGTCGCTGTCAAAAGTGTCAAATCGCATACAAATTTATGACATTGACAGCGACAATCGTCCAACTTGCGACACAATCGACAAACGCAAAAGATACGTAATCAGGGGGCCGGTCGGCCCTACGCCAATTTGTCGACTTTAAATCCCAAAAAAGGGATATGTAGATCTTTAGAATTAGAAATTCATAAGGCACTTTTAGAAGTTGTTTGGTAAAAAGATTAAGTATTAATAAAATAAGCGACATCACCCAGCAATAACTTAAAAAGCCTCAAAATCCCTCTTACGACACCCACGGGAAGAAAATGAATTTCCAGGATCATACAAAATCTGCCTACCACAGCGGGAGATAATGGCATGTATGAGTATATCTATACATACATACATACATAAACTCACGGCCATAAATAAGGATAGCCAGAGCGTCAAAGCTAGAAACTCAGCCAAATTTGGAAATATATATTGGACAAGATGGAAGAAATAAAGTATCACTGATGATGGGTCTCCAATCGCATCGCCCAAAAACCACTTAAAAAGCCCCATCGCCTCATACAACAACCGTGGGTAGAAAGAGGTGACATTCTAAGCCGGCACTACACGGCTATATATATATATACATACATACATACATACATACATACATATACTCACGGCTATAAATCCCTAGAAGGGGTAGGCCAGAGCTAAGGAATCAGAAATTCCTCAGCCACTTTTGGAAGTTGTGTGGGGAAAAGATAGTGAAATAAAGGTTGTTGGTGATGGGTCTCCAACCGCATCGCCCAAAAATCCCTCAAAAGCCCCAAAACCGTTAGTCGCCTCTTACGTACACCCACGGGAAGAAATGGGGTAGTGCTATTCTAAGCCGACACTAGCCATATATATATTATATATGGCTACTATCACGTTAGTAGTCGTTAGTCTGCCAACCCGCAATTTGCCAGCGTGGTGGACTATGGCCAAATCGCCCTATATAGCGTAGGCTTGAGCCCCTTGGTGGGGACAAATATGAGCTGTGAGAAACTAACAATTCAACCTAATACAAACTTACCAGTACACTTGGTAACATTAATAACGCCCCTCGGGGGACACATCTGAAGATCGATATCGCAGTAGCATTGGTTAGCCGGGTTCAATTCCGGGTCATCAAATACGTTGCGGGGCATTCTGTAGCGGTATAGCTTTATGCCGTCTGGGGTCTGAAAAAAATAATAATAATGTGAATGAAGGTATTTTAGGTGATTGAGGGTAATTGGGACTGTGTAGGATCGGATTAGGATAGCACTATTCCATTTCTCCTCGTGGGTGTTGTAAGAGGTGACTTAGGGTGTTGGGGCTTATTAAGCGATTGTTGGGCGATGCACTTGGAGACCTATCACCAACAACCTTCACTTACAATTTTTTCCTCACTGAACTTCCAAAAGTGCCTTAGGAATTTCTATTATGAATTTCTAGCTACCGCTTTCTAAGATTTATAGCTGTGAGTATATGTATGTATCCAGAGGGTGTTACAGTTCAAGATTTATTACTAAAGATTATTTACGTCTCCATTTTTAATTTTAGTCATTTTTATTTTGTCGTGTAGTGCCGGCTTAGAATGTCGCTACCCCTTTCTACCCACGGGTGTCCTAAGAGGCGACTAAGGGTATTGGGGCTATTTATCGGATTTTTGGGCGATGCTGTTTGAGACCCATCACCAAAAACCTTTATTTTTACCATCTTTTCCCCATTGAATTTCAAAAGTGGCTGAGGAATTTATAATTTGTTAGCTCTAGCTACCCCTTTCTGGGATTTAAGCCGTGAGTATATGTAATAAAAACATATTATTTTCGTCTCCATTTTAAATTTTACAATTCTTGAAGTGTTGCAGATTACAAAGATTTTCTTTATTAGAGTCTTCCCCATCACTGAAGTTAGTAAAAAATGATATTTAAAACATGCTTATATCAAATTTTTAATAGTCACAGAGTTGTGTGCCCCGCCAATTCGGTATGCAAAGATTTACAAAAGTGATGCTGATTAAAAATCCATTTGGAGATATTATGTTTTTAAATAACAATTTCTGGAAATTAAATCAAACGAAGCTAAGATGACATTTATTTTATCAATGTTACGAGTAGTTCAAAGACATTCGTTTTTGCAGTTTATTAATAAAATATCGAAAATCATAGGTTTGTTTAATATAATATCGTAAAAATATCATTTAAGATCTTGATGATCTTCGTGAAAAGTTTGCTATCAGCAACATTTTTATTTAATATTTCGCTTCATTTGCATGTTGCTACGTGGTTGTCAGCGATTACGTCATTGAGAGAAAAAAAATGCAATGTTAAAAAAATCACAACTTTACAATTAGTCATTTTAAATGAAAGAATATTCAAATTTGTCTTTTTGTGTTTGCTATCGAGTAAAAATATTTAATAAATACCAAAAAAAACTGTGTATACTGATTTTGGCATTGTCATGTACTTAGATAATTTCATTTTTCCTAATTTTTCATAATCAAGATATAGCAAAAAGACCCAAGACCAACCATCTTTTATTTTGCAATCTTTTCCCCACTTAACTTCCACAAGAGGCTTAGGAATTTTAATTGCGAAGCTCTAGCTACCCTGTCATGGGATTTATAGCCGTGAGTATCTGTATTTGCCGTGTAGTGTCGGCTTAGAATAACACTACCCCATTTCTGCCCGTTGGTGATCGTAAGAGGCGGCTAAAGGTATAGGGGATTTTAAGTGATTTTTAGGCGATGTGTTTGGAGACCCGTCACCAAAATCATTTATTATTACCATCTTTTCCCCAATCAACTTCCAAAAGTGGCTTAGGAATTTCTCATTTCAAAGCTCTGACTACCCCGTTAAGGGATTTAAAGCCGTGAGTATATGTATGAGTATCTGTATGTATGTATTTGTTTTTACCTCTACATCCTTGTCATAGTTAAAAGGTAATCTTCGACAAAGCCGGGGCATAAACACGTTTAGTGTGGTGTTCTGATCCAGAATGCTGGGAGAGAATAAACTGCCGTCTGACGCTTCTATGCTGGAAGAAAAGAAAATGAACTATTAAGAAAACTGCTTATTGTTTTTTTCTGCTCCAATGCTATCTTGTTTTTTAAGACTTGAATGTGTTGATCAGGTTATTTATTATTTTATTTATTTTTATTGATATTTAGGGAAAAACATCGCGGTGAAATTTTTATATCCTGGATTGTGTATAAATACTATGTTGAATACACCGATATCCATACATATTGATTAGTAAACAAGAAATGTACATTAGGGAAGCAAGAGAGGTTTGTTGAGATCGTACTAAGTGGCGATCGATAGTCTCTGCCTACCCCAATGGGAAGAATGGGCGTGAGAATAAGTAAGTAAAAGTACATTAGTGGACATCCTATAAGCCTATATATAACAATCCACCCTTTCAGCAATAACCTTCAGTAAATATATTATTTATATTATAAGGCTCAAACCTTGTAGTAGGGGAGCCCAAGAGCGGATTTTGGGTTTTATTTAAGCCCGACAGAATAATATAAGGGAGGAGACCTTGCACCCTGTCACGAACGACCACCACTATATTAACCCTTTATATAGAAGGGTGCGTCTAGGGTAGCCAATTAGATTACTAAATAAAAACGATAATCAAATTAATTCGAGCTCGTCAGATTAAAAGAAAATAAGTTAATTACATGGAAAATAGGGTCAATTTAAATATTCTGACGATTTGACCATGATATAAGAGAATAAGCGAGCAATTAGTTTGCAAAAAAAACGTCACCTAGAAGTATTCGAGCGCGGTTATTATTTTTTTTTAATTGGAAGGAAATCATGTAAATATTACGGATATAATATAATCTGACGATTTCTACAACGTGAAAAAGCTAAAATTATTGATAAAGTGAGGTACGTGCAGGTGCTGAGAACTATGTATTTCCCACTCCGCGCCTCTCTCCCCTTCTCGCTCTTTCTCTATTTCTCACTCTCTCGCACTGTCCCGACTCGGCTTTATGCGGCCATGATGCCACCTCAGCTGATCACATCACAATAATAATATAATACAACGCAACATGTATTACGAACGCAATAAGCATTTTATTTAATAATAGCCATATTTTTCTTAGGATTGTTTTCAAAAACTGAGAATTATTAATTGGGGATATAATAAGTATATTTTTCAAAAAAAAATACATAAACAAGCAGTATTAATTTTTTTGTTAATATTTTTGTAAGTTGGTGACTTGCTGAATGATTCACTTGAGTGGAAGTAAGCGATAGTCGGTAAAAAAAGACAGCACTAGTGAGTGAGAAAGAAAACAATCGCCATTGACTATTGGTGTCCTTTACATGTCACGGTACTATCTTTAGCTGTCAGAACAATGAAATTCCTCCACATAATTATCAGATTATATGTTAGCACAACAAGGAAATCGAGCTGAACTGTCTGCATCTAAATCTGATGAGCTTGAGTATTTCAAGGTCACTATTTTTTATTTCATTTTCACAAATCGGCTGTGAGTTCTGACTGCATCCAAATCGTCAGTCTTTTGAATAGGATACCTTTTAGAGGTCACTTAACATTACCCCTGAATATCTGATGAGCTTGAATTTTTTTTTTCATTTTCTACACCTTCGTGCTGCCACCCCCGACTTGTAAACTGGTTTTTTTACATTTTTGAAAATTAGTACCCACTCTCCCCGGCAGTAAAAGAGCATATATCATATGATTTTTTTTCTTTTTAGTATCTAATCTTTATTATCCAATAGGTTCTCGCAGCGCTCAAGTGACTACCCATTTAGCCTCTTGGGCTCCCCTACTATTATGTGTGAGCATTTTGATCTTAAGATAACTTGGCACGTAAGAGTTATTTTTATCTGCTGTTTTATTGGGCAAGATTGGTTTTACATCCTTACATTAAGCATTTTGAAGGTAATTGTAACTAATTAATATGCCCGGCAGACGACATCAAGCAAGTAGTTATAAATTATAGCAGTACTTTAAATCGGTTTTTCATTGTCCAAGGTTTTTTATCATTGTTGTCTTCATGCATGACTGACATACCAGAATTAGACGAAGAAGATTAATTGCTTAGCAAAAAGCTATTTTATGTTGATAGGTATGGATGGCTTTTATAGGTTTAGAATAGCACTAACCAATTTTCTTCCCTGGGAATTGGGGCTTTTGAAGTGATTGGTGATGTGGCTGAAGACCTATCATCGATACTTTATCTCTACCATCTTTTTTCCTATCAACTTCCTGAAGGGCAAGGACGAGCACTATTTTATCGACACGATAACGGTTAGAATGAGATGGCAGTATACGATACTAAGTAAGTGCGTAAGAGATGGCTGCTTTATCCCACGCGATAAGTAGTTTAAACACGGCTCGTGCTAGCTCTGATGTGGCTGAGGAGTATTAAGCTCTGAAGCTGTAACTAACTCTTTTTAGGATTAATGGCCGTGAGTATGTGTATGTATGTACTTTTTATTATATGCATGTACATATATGTTTGCTAACACAAAATCGTAGTGATTTTTGTAAACCTAAGAAAATTGTATAGTTTAAGTGGCACATTTAGAAATATATAAGTAAGATTTTAAAGTGAAATTTTAAAAAGAAATTGTTACTTTGTATTATTTAGTACATTGTTTGGTGTCGGCTTATAATGGCCGCAACCCTCTTCCCATGAAAGAACATTTTAAAAGTAGTTTACCATTACTTAGTCATTTTAACAATTTCAAAGTCCTGCCTACCCCTCAACGATTACAGCCGTGATGACACAGGCTTGTGGTCATAAAAAGTTGTACACGTTTTGAAACCAAGCCACCGTATCTGAGGTCAGAGTTTATCACTCGAAGCAAGATTATTACTGTGTATTGTATTTATAATTATATTGTTAGGCAATTTTGTTCACTGATCTGTTTTAGTGTATTTTATCTGTGGGCGCCATTTTGGGGCGCCCCCAGCGTTTTGTGTTAAGTAAATTTATTTTTCGTGTAGTGTCGGCTTTGCCGTGTAGTGTCGGCTTAGAATAACACTACCCCATTTCTACCCGTGGGTGATCGTAAAAGGCGACTAAGGGTATAGGGGCTTTTGAAGTAATTTTTGGGCGATGTGGTTGGAGACCCGTCACCAACAATTATTTATTATTACCATCTTTTCCCCACTCAATTTCCAAAAGTGGCTTAGGAGTTTCTCATTCCAAAGCTCTGGCTACCCCGTTAAGGGATTTATAGCCGTGAGTATATGTATGTATGTAAATTTATTTTTGTGTTTAATGTTAGTAGAGGATAACCGCGGAGGTCACATCTGGACCAAATTGAGAGTGTGCTCAAAAAATCAGGCGTCCGAAGTATGAAGAATAAAAGAGCATGTATGAAAAGATTTGCCAGGATCGTTCAAAGTGGCGACCAATAGTTTCTGCCGGCTCCAATGGGAAATAATGGCATGAGTATATGTATATATGTATGTATTTTTGTGTTTTTTGCTTTAAATTTAATGTGATATATATAAGAATATTTAGCTTTTGCGATGCATGCATAAAATAACGTCAATAAAAATAATACAAAAAAACGGAATATGAATCTACCTTAAGCGATTGTCATACATATACTCACACCATTATAGTTCCTATTGGGGTAGGCAGATACTATTGATCGCCACTTTGTACGATCCTGGGAAACCTCTCTAGCTTCGTTTATGTATATGTGTTACAAATTTAACTAAATTTATCCAGCTTTGGGTAATAAAAATTTATAAAATGATGCCAATTTTGGTGCAGAAGTCATAAAAGTCGATCACAAGCTTTAATGAAAAATGTATTGATATATATTTTTAGAGATATTTCTTTTTATTTTTTTATAAGTTAAAAAAACAGGTTACATTATCACCTGGTGTTCAGAGTACCCACGTTTTGCTTGCACAATGTACTCACGTGACAGGGGGCAGGCCTATCGCTCTTTTGTACGAATACAATGTCACATGACTAAGTTCAACCCAGGCATGGGGGTTTCCTCACTATGTTTTCCCTCACCGTTAACACATAATGTCTTTGGAAAAGACAAATTGGTATAGCCCCGACCCGGTATTTGAACCCTTATCGTATGCACGATAAGCGGTGTTTCACTGAGCTATCACGGCTTTAATAAAAACAATCATATCTATTACTAAGAAATAAAGAATAAATAAAGGAAAGAAAAATTTCGACACAGGCGGGAATCGAACCCAGCCCCATTTCCCTATTTCGCGCGAAACTCTGGCAGCCATTGACACGGTAGCTCAATTGGCAGAGCGACGGGGGCGTATACCCGAGGTCGCGGGTTCGATTCCCGTCTGTGTCGAAATTTTTCTTTCCTTTATTTATTCTTTATTTCTTAGTAATAATCCCCACATGAGGTTTTCATGAACAAAAAGATTTAATTTAAATCATACCTATTACATTCGGCCGTGTTCCAATATTGAAGTCGATCCTGTCCGTCAAACGCTTCAATCATATTGATACGTTTGATGTCATTCTCCCCGGTATTGATGGTCAGCCGATCCTTTACTGTGCCGTTTTTCTGAAAAATGATGTATTTGTATAATTACATTATAGAGAGAAAGAAAAAAATAGTGCTATTCTCCTTTGAAGGACTGAAAAATAACTAACACAATACTTAGGTACATACATATACTCACGGCTATAAATCTCTAGAAGGGGTAGCCAGAGCTAAGGAATTACAAATTCCTCAGCCACTTTTGGAAATTGAGTGGGGAAAAGATGGTAAAATAAAGGTTGTTAGTGATGGTTCTCCAACCGCATCGCTAAACAATCCCTTAAAAGCCCCAATACCGTTAGTCGCCTCTTACGTGCACCCACCGGAAGAAATGAGGTAGTGCTATTCTATGCCGACACTACACAACAATATTACAACAAAAAATCAGTCTGTCGGCTTTGAATAGCACTACCTACAGTAAAAGTTGGATTCGATTAATGGTATTCAAGTATTATGCGAGTATACGATCTTGACAAACATAGAGCGTACATAGAACGGCTAGTACGCAGTATGGTTAGACACCCCTAACCAGCCACCATTCTACTGCCATTTATTCCCCTAGATATTCACCAGTCCACTTCTCAATATGACTGGCTTTGACCAATTCATTTTTTTTGGTATTTATTTATTTATTCAAGGCACACCAACAGCATTATAACATAGATTGCATTAACAGTCATGTTAAAGTCTTGGTCAGTTATAACGCCAACAACAGTGCTCACAGCATTGACAATATTATAACTTTAAGATACAACAAACAAATTGACTAAAAATTTGATTAAAAACTATAATAAAATAAAATTAGAAAAGTCAATTAAAATTCCCAATATAAATAGTAAATAACAAACTAATAAAATTAGAAAAATAATAAAAAATAAAGTAATAATTGATTAATTAATTTCAGGCACCAACTAGCTACGTCCACACTGTGCCTTTTTTTGTTCAATAAGGGCATGCGTCATAGCGCAGTCAACAGCGCACGTGAGGCATGCCCTTAATGCATGCGCGATGGCAGTTGAAAGCGGAGCGCGCGCTGTGTTGCAAGTTATCCGGAGTCGGGTGGATTTCTGTGCGTCATAGCGTTCAACAACAAGATGGTGGACGAAGAAAAAGATTTAACATTAAGTTTTTTTGAAGATTACAGAAGCTTTCCACAACTCTGGGATCCTAACAATAAACTTTACACGAATGAAGTAAAGAGGAACGATGGTTTTTTTTTCTGGAATTTCTTATGACCAAGTAAGCTCATATATTCCCCCAAGTAAAATATTGTCGTCGCACATGTTTCCAACAGAAACTCAAACTACGAATAAAGTATGGTGTTGGTTTCAATTATCGCATTCACTTATTGTAAGCGTCAATTGAAAGTTGAATAGACAAATGAAGACGAAAGTTGAAGATGAAAAGGCACAGTGTGGACGTAGCTACTGCCTACATTTTATCTTGAAACTAAACAATGTGTCATCATTTTAGATTAATTTATTAAACGAATGGATGCGAGAGTAACAGATGATGTAGTGACAAATAGTGAAGATGAATATAAGAGAGTTAAGAATGAGGTTATGTGATCATGTGAGGAACGATGTGATTCGTAAAAGGTGTGGTGTAAAAGATGATATTGTAAGTAAGATAGAAAAAGGAATGTTGAGATGGTTTAGGCACATCGAGAGGATGGATGATAGGAAATTGGTAAAAGGTATCTATAGAGCTAATGTGGAAGGTAATGTTAGTAGAGGACGGCCACGAATGACACACTTGGACCAAATTGAAAGTGTGCTCAAAAAGGCTGGCGTCCGAAGTATGAAGAATAAAAGAGCATGTATGAAATGAAAAGATTGATGGATGTAGACGAAACAAGAGAGGTTTGCCAGGATCGTACGAAGTGGCAATCGCTAGTCTCTGCCTACCCCAATGGGAATTAACGGCGTGAGTATATGTATGTTATTAAATTACATTATATTTAATTAATTTTAAAGGGATTTATAGCTTGGAGTACATGTTCTACCCGAGGATGTCGTAAGAGTCGTATAAGGGTTTTAGGGCTATTAGAGAAGTTGTTGGGCGATGTGGTTTAATACCTATCACCAATAACCTTAATTAACAATCTTCTCCCAACTCAAGTTCCAATAGTGGCTGAGTAATTTCGTATTTCAAAGCTCTGGCTACCCCTTCTAGGGATATTTAGCCATGAGTATATGTATGTATGTAGTATATGTATGTATGTGAGCAGACAAATACACAAATATTAAAAAAAGGAAAGCGCCCGTATCAACAAAAAAAGCATATGTATAAAAATATTGATGAAAGTTTATCAAGCTTAAGACGTTGATCAGTATCGTTCAATAATCCCTGCCTACCCTAATAGAAGTTAAAAACGTACATACATACATACATACATATACTCACGGCTATAAATCCCTAGATGGGGTAGCCAGAGCTAAGGAATGAGAAATTCCTCAGCCACCTTTGGAAAGTTGAGTGGGGAAGAGATGGTAAAATAAAGGTTGTTGGTGATGGGTCTCCAACCGCATCGCCCAAAAATCCCTTTAAAGCCCCAATACCGTTAGTCGCCTCTTTCGTACACCCACCGGAAGAATTGGGGTAGTCCTATTCTAAGCCGACACTTCACAGCTTCGTGATTATAAATATTGGTAGACCACTTACCGAAACAAGAAGACCAAATTGCGTAAAGTCTAACTTTCCTAGTAAACTCAGTAAAGGTTTTGCCGCGTCGATAAGACTATCATCATAACCCCATAGGAACCTGTAACAAAAAAAATATATATTACCCATACGCACATATACTCACGCCCCCTGATTATGTACCTTTAGCGACCGCGATTGGGTCACAAGCTGCAATATTGTCGCTGTCAAAAGTGTCAAATCGCTTACAAATTTATGACATTGACAGCGACAATCGTGCAATTCGCGACACAATCGTCCGTCGCAAAAGATACGTAATCAGGGGGGCGGTTTAAATCTCTAAAAAGGGTAGGTAGAACTTCAGAATTTAAAATTCCTTTGCCACTTTTGGCATTTGAGTGGGAAAAAGATTGTAAAATAACGGTTGTTTAACAACTAACATAGATACATATACTCACTGCTATAAATCCCTAGAAGGGGTAGCCAGAGCAAAGGAACTAGAAGTTCCTCAGCCACTTTTGGAAAGTTGAGTGGGGAAAAGATGAGAAATAAAGGTTGTTGCTGATGGGTCTCCAACCGCATCGCCCAAAAATCCCTTAAAAGCCCCAATACCGTTAGTCGCCTCTTACGTACACCCATCGGTAGAAACGGGGTAGTGCTATTCTAAGCCGACACTACTAGTATCGTATACTGTCATCTCATTCTAACCGTTATCGTGTCGATATAAGAGCGCTCGTGCTTGCCCTCCTGGACTAGAATCACGAAAAATAAGAAAAACTAGTAAAATACAACATCGTTTCTTTTTTAATAAATAAGTAATAAATTATTGTCCATATCATAGATTGAGAGCTCTTATTTCATCAGTAAAAAAACTTTGTTTTACCACTAAGACAACTTAGAATATTAAGCCTCGTATAGACGAAACGCTACGCGCATAATTTAACAAATGGTTGTAACATAACATAATAATATAACATAAACGTTCACGCCGAATATCCCCGAAGGGGTGTTGGCAGAGTTCTTCTGAACATCACGTGACTTTGTCACCTGGTGTTCAGAGTACCCACGTTTTGCATGGTCAGTGTACTCACGTGATAGAGGGCAGGCCTATCGCCGATGGTTGTATTGTATTGTTAATGATGTTAATTAATTCAAATTCCCTGTATTGTGTCGGCTTAGAACAGCACTTTCCCATTTATTCCCACGGGTGATAGTAGTAGGGGTAGCCAGAGCTTCAGAGCTAGAAACTCTTCAGCCATATTTGCAAGTTGATAGGCGACAAGATGGTAGAAATAAAGTATCGTCGGTGATGGGTCTCCAACTGCATCGCCCGAAAACCAAATTTTAAAGTTCTAACACCCTAAATGACCCCTTACTGGCACCCACGGGAAAAATGGGATTGTGTTTTTCTAAGCTGACTCTAGACAGCGAATTATAAAAAATAAACATCATACGCCATTCAACAATTTGTAAAATATGCGTCTCACGTTTCTCTACACGAGGCAATATGCAAAGATGTCTGCGTAGTAGTAAATATCTCAATGATTTATATAAAAAAGGTGATAAATACATACATACTCCACGGCTATATCTCTCTTAAAGGGGTAGCCAGTACTTCAGAATACAAATTTTCTCAGCCACTTTTGGAAGTTAAGTGGGAAAATATTGTAAAACTAAGGTTCTTCGTGATGGGGTTCCAACCGCATCGCTCAAAAATCACTTGAAAAGCCCCAATACCCTTGGTCGCCTCTTACGAACACACACACTAATATAAAAAATGATCTAGCTCATCTGTCATTGTCATCTCTCTCTCTTACTTTTATGTGTATGTGTATCGACTTACCTATGTACTGGCAGAGCATTAAACGCATTCGGATGGTTAGACCTCTTCACACCCAGTAAAACAGGCAGTAAGGCGAACGTGGGAATATTCTTTTCTTTAATAATAGATATGAGGGCCTGTGAACAATAAAAATAATTTTTAGTTTATATGTATATCAGAATACGTTATAAACGTAATTAGGCTTTGTTTTGCATGAAAACCTCATGTGCGGATTATCTTTATATTATTATATATTATTTCTGTAAGCCTCTTTCTTGCCCGGAAGCCTGTGACGCGATGAGTTAAGCTAGAAATTTGTTCAGGTATCGTTTTGTACAGTTCGTGGCCGTGGTGTGCACAAAATTCAGACATCTGATGTAACTGGATTAAGTTAATTGTTACAGAATTTCAAAGTGTCGATTTTGGCCCATAGACTTTGCTTGACTGTCATAAGCGCGCGCAAACTTTAGTCGATCAGAGATGCGCTGTGATTGGTCGAATTTTTTTCAAACCGGCCAATCAGAAAAATTCTTTAGAAATTCAAAAGAGATGCGCTGTGATTGGTCGGAAAATTTCAAAATAAACTCATTTTATAGGACGCGTCGTAGTCGCGCCTGGGTTACCCACTACTAATAAATTAAGCAAGTAAGAATGTTCGAAACCAGCGGGACACAGCAATAGATGGCGTTAACATCGGTAAAGGTGTAAAGAAACAAGCAAATCCAAATTTTCGCGCGAGCGGTCACGGTCACTCGATACCATAGCTCAGTTGGTAGAGCGACGGAGGCGTATACCCGGATGTTGTGGGTTCGAGTCCCGCTGTCGTCAAAAATTTTTATTTACTAAATTGATTACGTTATAAATTATAAACGTCATTAAACCACATTTTGCTAAGTAACCGCTGCTAAATAATTAGGCAAGTATACGCGTCTACACGGAGAATAAAAGATTTTTACTTGATATTTCCATTATCTCAAAATAATGTAAGAGCATATATCGAGTTCTTTTGAAGGAAACAGACAAAAGGGAAAAATATGAGTATTATATAAGCTATGGTGAGAAAATCATTTTCATGAATTTATATGAGGTAAGATTAAAATAGAACAACTTCATGGTATTTTCAGAGACTTTTGCGATTGCACATTACAACTATTGATTTTCGGATATTTAATCGCATGTTATTACATGGTTTTTAAAGCCCGACGTTTCGAAAACTATTCAGTTTTCATGGTCACGGGAAGGGTTTTGTGAAGATAGTTAGTATTAATCATTTATAGCAGGTAGTCAGTATTAAACACCTCAGTCTTCCTGAGACCATGATAACTGAAAAAAAATATCAATAGTTGTTTTAATTAGAACAACTTCAATTTAAGATATGTTAAGTAATAATTTAAGATATTCGGTATGCAAAGTTTTACTAAAGTGATGCTGATTACAAAACCATTTCGAGATATTATGGTTATAAACAATATTTTCTTGAAATTATATCAATTGAAGTTAAGATGACTGTTATTTTATCAAAAAACTGTAACAGTGTTTGACCTTCAATGTTGTTTCAAAGACATACGGTTTTGCAGTTTATTAATAAAATATCTAAAATCATAGGTTTGTTTAGTGAAATATCGTAATAATTTCATTTGACATAACAAATTCGTGATATGTTTTGCCATCAGCAACATTTTTATAAAACATTTCGCTTCATTTGCATGTCGCTACGTGATTTTATCGATTGATGACGTCATTAAGTACAAAAGTTGAACAATCTTTAAAAAATCATAACTTTACAATTACTCATTTTAAATGGAAAATATTCAAATTAGTCTTTTATTTTCGTGTTTACTATCGAATAAAAATATTTAATAAATACCAAAAAAAAACTTTGCATACCGAATTAAGGTTTAAAATGGCACTAACAAACTTTTTACTGTGTAATAACTAATAAGACTTAGATTAATGGGCCTTTTTAATTTATTGTCCTGCGATGTGGCTGGAGACATATCAACGCTCACTTTTTATTGTACAACATTTTCCCCATTGATCTTCCAGAACTAGCTGAGGTATTTCTAATTCTGAAGCTTTACCTTTTTGGGATTTTAAGTCGTGAGTGTACATACACATATACTCACGGCAATAAATCCCTTGAAGGGGTAGCCAGAGCTAGGGAATTAAAAATTCCTTAGCCACTTTTGGTGGGAAAAGCTGGTGAAATAAAGGTTGTTGGTGATGGGTCTCCAACCGTATCGCCCAAAAATCCCTTTAAAGCCCTAATACCGTTAGTCGCCTCTTACGTACACACACCGGAAGAAATGTGGTAGTGCTATGCTAAGCCTACACTACACAGCAGCACAGCTGTAAATATAATAATATAAAATACTTCAAACTTACAAGCAAAGGCAGATTGGGTACCACGACGGTATCAATCTGGGTACCAGTAGAGAGTTCCGGTAGAAACGTATAGTTGTTGTGATCTTGGAAAGAGAGCGTGTCTTCTCTGAAGTCTATGTTCACTCTTTCTGTTTGCTGGCTGGAACAAATAGTATGAATTAATTATTAGGGAAAACTTCATATATACGTGTAACAAAATCTTTTTTTGAAAACATTTACAAAGATTATTACGGAAAGTTATGAAAATTTGCGCACATATATTAATTAACAGTAGAACTGGAGATTCGAATATATCAAATCCATTTCTTCCTTAGGGTTTTCGTACGAGTCGACTGGGACCGATATGGTGATGACCAACCATTCTCCATTACAGTCATTTCCCCACTCGAGTTCTAAAAGTGGCTGAAGATTTTCTTAATTCGGAACCTCTAGACTCATTTTTGCGATTATAGCTGTGCATATATTTTATTGTTATTAGTCGGTTCAAAACCCTTATGATTGGTGATAGGTCTTCAGCCTTATCGCTGAACAATCATTTTGAAAGCCCTAAGTCCTTCGGCGCTAATAAGCTAAGTCTAAGTAATTTAAGACTCTACTACAGAAGCGCAAGCACGAGCGGTGTTTAAACTAGTTATCGCGTGCGATAAAGCAGTCATCTCTTACGCACTTACTTAGTATCGTATACTGCCATCTCATTCTAACCGTTATCGTGTCGATAAAATAGCGCTCGTGCTTGCCCTACAGTATTATTACAGATAGACAAACACTATTTAAGTACTGCAAGTGTTAAGAAAAAACAATGAATTTAAAAAACGTGGTTTATCATCAATGCTTGATCGACAGGTGTTGTTATACCCTTTATCATTTTCGAACATATGAATGTCTCATATATTATATTCTTTGTTCCATCGCTGATGAAAGGTCAGCTGCGGAAGAACACTTGTCACTTATCAACTGCAAATCTCTTTCACACTTTCAAAGAATCATACATACAAACATATAATCACTGCTATAAATCCCTTAAAAGGGTAGTCAGAGCTAGAGAAATTCGAATTTTCTCAGCCTCTTTTGGACGTTGCGTGGGGAAAAGATAGTGAAATAAAGGTTGTTGGTGCCTTAATACCGTTAGTCGCCTCTGACGTACAACCAACTTAAGAAATGGAGTAGCGCAATTCTAAGCCGACACTACACAGCTTTCAAAGTATCGTATATCTTTATCTCATTCTTACCGACAAGCTCACAATAAAATTATGAGAATGTTACAGCTTCAGGTATTAAAAGAATAAAAGATCGGTTTTCGAAGTATAATAATTGAAAATGGGTTCTATTGAAAGATTTATAACTAATTAATAATGTTATAACGGTGATGACTTCTATTTAGTCATGTAACAGTGTATTGAGCAGTGAACAAAACGGCGATAGGCCTGCCCCCTATCACGTGCGTACATTGTCCAAGCAAAACGTCGATACTCTGAACACCAGTCATAAAAATAACACGTGATGTTCAAACGCCTTAGTACTTCTGCAACTTCTGCAAGGCAAGCACGAGCACTATGTTATCGACATGATAACGGTTAGAATGAGATGGCAGTATACGATACTAAGTAAGTGCGTAAGAGATGGCTGCTTTATTAACTAGTTTAAACACCGTTCGTGCTTGCCCTTCTGTGGGGTTTCACAGCGTGTAAGTTGAGTTGAGAAGTTAACATAAAACTCAAAGACTCAAACGTTTACGCCGAATATCCCCGAAGGGGTTGGCTGAGGTACTAATACTTCTGAGCATCATCAGATATGTCACCAGAATATATAAATAAGCAAAATATCAACTTACGCATAAACATAAGGTCCAACATCCACCACTGTCAGTTTCTCCTCAGCCCCGGATCGAACCTTGTCCCAGTTGGTGTAATTGAAGATATGGACCTTCATGAGCGGCTGGACCGTCGGCCTCCGCCACATTTCGAAGGCCATTGAGTTATTCTTAAGCACCATACCCTGAAAAATAATTATTTAATAACATACATACATAAACTCACGGCTATAAATCCCTAAAAGGGGTCGCCAGAGCTTCAGAGCTAGGAACTCCTCAGCCACATTTCGAATTGATAGGGGACAAGATGGCGGAAATAAAGTGTCGTTGGTGATGGGTCTCCAACCGCATCGCCCAAAAACCACTTATAAAAGCCCCATACCCCTAGTCGCCTCTTACGAAACCCGTAGGTAGAAAGAGTAGTGGCATTCTGGGCAGTCACTACACGGGAAATTATTCAATAACCGACAACAATAATAGAGTACTTATAAACAGTGAAATCGAACAAAGCTAAGCGATAGACCTGCCCTGTATCACGTGAATGCACGTTTACTTGAAATGTGGGAACTATGAATACCAGGTGACAAAGCAAATGTCACGTGATGTTCAAAAATTACAGAAACTCTGCCATGTTAAGTTTTAGATAAAATTAATTATAATCATAATATAATCAGCTAGAGTCGTGTGAAAACCAATATACCACATTCATGTATATGGCATGTCTAAATAAGTATTATTTGATTATTATCTTCGCAACAGATAATATATTATAGAACATAAAATAGCTGATTTTAATAAATTAAAAACGATACTTTATTTCTACCGTCTTGTCCTCTATCAACTTCCTGCTACCCCTAGCTTAGCCTAGCTCTGGCTAGTTTTAGCTAGCTAAGACTGTGTCAATATTATATACATACATACATATACTCACGGCTATAAATCCCAAGGAGGGGTAGCCAGAGCTAAGAAAATAGATATTCCTCAGCAACTTTTGGAAATCTCAGTGGGGAAAAGATAGTAAAAATAAAGGTTATTGGTGATGGGTCTCCAACCGCATCGCCTAAAAATCCCTTAAAGGCCCCAATACCGTTAGTCGCCTCTTACGTACACCCACCGGAAGAAATAGGGTAGTGTTATTCTAAGCCAACACTACACAGCAAATTATATACTACTCTGTGTAAAAAGTGTCGGGAATATGTCAATAAAAAGACCCGCGTAAAAGAGGTCGTTCAATTTTTTTTACTGCATGTTGGTAGCACTGTACTGATTTAGCGCGCAAAATTTGAGCGGGATCTGTCGTCTGTCTGATCGGTGTGTTGGTCATAGTTTTGAGTCCTCGGCGATTTTTACAATGGAAAATATTGTTGAACAAAGAGTGTGCCTTAAATTTTGTGTTTCGAATGATATTTCATGTGGTGAATCACTAAAAATGTTGCGAAATACCTACGGCGAATCGTGTATATCGAAAACAAGGGCTTATGAATGGTATAAGGCTTTTAAAGAAGGCCGAGAAGTAGTAGTAGACTTGCCTCGTTCTGGTAGACCTTCAACCGCTACGACCAAAGAAAACATCGACAGAATCAAGAAGCTAGTGCTCGAAAATCGACGTATGAGTCTGAGAGAGTTGGCTTGTGAGGTGAACATATCTTTTAAGTCCGTCCACAACATTCTCATTGACATCTTAGGCATGAAACGCGTCGCCGCTCGACTAGTTCCAAAAGAGCTCAATTTTGTTCAAAAAGCGCAGCGAAAGCATGTCGCTGAAGACATGGTTTCCCGAGCTTCTACGGATCCGACCTTTATGAAACGTATAATAACTGGCGACGAGACATGGGTTTATGAGTACGACATGCAAACAAGCCAACAGTCTTCAGAATGGCGTCTCGAAAACGAGCCGAAACCCAAAAAACCGCTGCAAAGGCAAAGATGCTGACAGTTTTTTTTGGCTACCGTGGTGTGGTTCACTCCGAATTCCTTCCAGAGGGAGAAACAGTGAATAAAGAATATTATTTAGGCGTCATGAAGCGTTTGCATGAGAGTATCCGCCGAAAACGTCCAGATTTTTGGCAACACAACTCATGGATGCTGCACCATGATAATGCACCATCACACACAGCCATTATAGTGAAAGAGTTTTTAGCGAAAAATTCAACAAAAGTTCTCGACCAAGCACCGTATTCACCTGATATGGCTCCGTCTTAATTTTTTTTATTTCCCAAGTAAAAATTACCACTTCGAGGAAAACGTTTTGAGTCGATAGAAACCATAAAAATCGTCCTTTATATGCAAAAGTGGCTGAGAAATTTCTAGCACAAAAAAAGTGGCTACCCCGTTTTAAAGAAGAAGAAATATCTTTATTCTCCTCTTGAGGACACAAACAATATAAAAAAACAATAAAAATAGACTTGAACAGCTTATACAACAACAAAAAAAAACCTATATACTAGAAAAAAAACTAAATAATAATAATTTTTGTTTTGGGTTTTTTACATACGATTATCCTCATCTACTGACCTGTGACATTTTATTCTCGGAACATACGCTTCTTTCGTGCTATTATGAGGTAAAAGCCAAAAAACATTAATAAAGATAACATCTCATGAGAATATTAGATGTTTGCTCCTTAGTTCTGGAGCACGAGCGCTATATTATCGTCAAGTTATCGGTTAGAATGAGATAACAGTACACGATACTAAGTATGAGCGAAAGAGATGGCTGTTTTATACATACATACATATACTCACGGCTATAAATCCCAAGAAAGGGGTAGCCAGAGCTAAGGAATTAGAAATTCCTCAGCCACTTTTGGAAGGTGCGTGGGGAATAGATGGTGAAATAAAGGTTCTTGGTGATGGGTCTCCAACCGCATCGCCCAAAAATCCCTTAAAAGCCCCAATACCGTTGGTCGCCTTTTACGTACACCCACCGGAAGAAATGGGGTAGTGCTATTCTAAGCCGACACTACACAGCACAGGCTGTTTTATAATACGCTATATCTGGTTAAAAGGTCGCTCGTACTAGATATGCTGGTAATGTCAGTTTATAATAGAAGCGCTAACTTATTCATCACATAATTTAGCAAAATTTTCCCGTCTTGAATTCCATCTTAGGTCCTTAAGCTCGGCAAGTCCAAATTGTTCCTATTTCTAGTTTATACCTTTATACATATGCTCAAGCCATCGGGGAAGGCAGATACTATCGATCACCACTTTGTACGATACTGACAAACCTCTCTACCTTCGTTGAGATCCATCAATCTTCTCATATATTGCACTTTTATTCTTCATACTCCGGACGCTTGTCTTTTTGAGCACCCTCTCTATTTCGTCCAAATGTGTCCTCCAAGATGCTCTGCTAACATTACCATCCACATTGGCTCTATAAATCTCTTTTACCAAATTTCTATCATCCATCCTTTCTATATCTAGCATTTTTTTATAGCCTTTTAAAATCATTGATTGATTATGCTTGTCGCTTGTGGAACATGACACATTTTCATGCATGCAGCCAAAGTTAAGTAGTCTCGAGAGTACGCACTAAATTTTAAGCAGTGTTTAATTGTAATCAATTATTATACTTACAGACATCAGAGTATCATGGACAATATCAGTAAAGAGCAGCAACACACTGCCAAACAAACTAAATGCGAAAACGGTAGACAGCGCCACCAAAACTGGAACAATAGAAAATATAATTATAATAAATCAGATTTTTTTAAATACGAATATTTCATGAGTGTGAGTCCGAAGTGAGAAGAATAAAGAGCATGTATGAGAAGCATAATTAATGTAAGGGAAGTAAGAGAGGTTTGTCAAGATCATACTAAGTGGCGATCGATATTCTCTGCCTACCCCAATGTGATAATGGGCGTGAGTATAAGTTAGTAAGTAAGTAATATAGGTTAGAGGAACGAAATCCTTCCCGAAAGAAGTAAAATATATACAACTTTTTTAATGCTTTTTTTTTAATACTTTATATTTGCTGTGTAGTGTCGGATTAGAATAGCACTACCCCATTTCTTCCCGTGGGTGTACGTAAGAGGCGACTAAGGGTATTGGGATTTTTAAGGGATTTTTGGGCGATGCGGTTGGAGATCCATCACCAAAAACCTTTATTTCACCATCCATTCCCCACGCACCTTCCAAAAGTGGCTGAGGAATTTATCATTCCAAAGCTCTGGCTACCCCTTTTAGGGATTTATAGCCGTGAGTATATGTATGTATGTATGTAACTTTTTAATGATTGATTGATGATAATGTTTGGTACTCAATCACTTCTGTTCTACAGAAAAGGTTCTGATAATGATTTGTCTTATCTCTCGCAGACAAAGGTGCGCGGGTCAACTTGTCTTATTAAAAAAAAGAAAAATGGTTTTGATTTTCGCCCGATTTCTGAATTGAGTATTCCAGCTGAGAACAACTTAAGTATCGTTCTGTCGCATTGAAATCTTAACATCTGAATGAGACAAAACGATACTTAAGTCGTTCTCAGCTTGATACTCAATTCAGAAATCGGGCGTTTGTGTCTGTGGCGATTATAAACCAAGCTGATTTTAATATCTTTAATAAACCTATATTTTCAGAAGAAACATAGGACAACCATTACCATGCCTATTTCATAAAGGGTGTTTAAGCTTAATCGATCGATCGAAGAAACTTTCAATATTTCAGAAATAACACTAACCGTGCGTAATTAATATATGTGTTTTGTTATGTAACTTTACCATCTTTTCCTCACTCAATTTTTCCAAAAGCGGCTGAAGAATTTTTAATTACTCAGCTCTGGCTACCCCTTCTAGGGATTTATAGCCGTGAGTATATGTATGTATGTATGTTTTGTTATGTGCGTTATAAATATAAGTCAAATTTTCATAACTTTCCGTAATTATCTTTGTAAATCTTTTACTTCTAATAAATTTATTTTTAAAAAGAATTCGCATCACCACCGTGGCCACAAATCGCGTAAGCATGTGAGATCAAATATGCTCTTTCTAAGAGGCGGCTAAGGGTATTAAGTGGTTTTTGTTTGATGCGGTTGGAGACCTATCACCAACGATACTTTGTATCTACGATCTCGTCCCCTATCAACATCCAAACGAGGCTGAGGAGTTTCTAGCTCTGAAGCTCTGGCTACCCCTTTATGGGATTTATGGCCGTGAGTATATCTGTATGTATACGCAAATAAATATTTTTCTTTCTTCTTTCCTCGTAAGGTTTAAAGTGATAATGGTAATCGTATCGTCTTAAGTTTGCCCAATACGGTTCGGTTTATAAAAAACATTAATTATCTATGTTATTTATAAACACGCATCGTTCGATCCCGTCTTTATCTTTGTTTAGACTTTGCGGTATCAGGCGAGGTTATATGAGGTAGGGATGTCACGCAATATTAGTTAGTAGGTAGTAATTTATTAGTAGGCCCAAAATTCCACGATAACCTTAAACCAGGAAATCAACTTGGTGCTACCTACGCTGAAATAAATAAAAAAAAACCAGTCGCCTTTTTATTTTTAAAGGCAGAATAGGTGGTTGTAATAAATATGCTACAGATTTTAATTTTATTAGTTTTTTTAACAAATCGGTAGTACCGTATCGAAGTATATTAGTACCAATGGCCGTTAGGGCTGGAAGGTTTAAGAGTGGCAGCCACGTGCCTTCAACCTTCTAAAAGGTCAAGGTAAGAAAGCTGATGGATGAGGTGAGGGCAACAAATGACCAGTCACTCTAGGAATCTTTCGGGAGGCCTTTGTTCAGCAGTGGATGTCTATTGAATATGGATGATAATGACAAGAATAAGAAGTATTTCCCTTTTATCTATATTTGTGTGGCTCATTCAAGGAAAAACATCGTAACTACTACTAAGTTATACTTAGTCATACATACATACATACACTCACGGCTATAAATCCCTAGATGGGGTAGCCAGAGCTAAGGAATGAGAAATTACTCAGCCACCTTTAGAAAGTTGACTGCGGAAAAGATGGTAAAATAAAGATTGTTGGTGATGGGTCTCCAACCGCATCGCCCAAAAATCCCTTAATAGCCCAATACCGTTAGTCGCCTCTTACTTACACCCACCGGAAGAAATGGGGTAGTTAGTGCTATTCTAAGTCGATAATCCACTATCCAAAATAAAGTTTATTTATTGAATCTTCATTGATAAGAACGATAAAAAAAGGTTCTTTACCCCTTAGGTGAGTATACTTAATCCACCGAAGTCACGTACGCATGTTTTTGTTTTTATATCGTGACATTGGACGCAACCCTGCTTTGGGCTTTCATGCGATAAAGCCAAACTATACAATGTCATACGTTTATCTGTGTCGGTTCATATTGAATGACATTATCTTCTGGTTGGTGAGCGGTATTTGTGAATGATCTTAGTGTGTTTTTAATAGTTTTCTCTATATATCTTGTATGGTGAGATCTCAAACAGGCCACGATCGAGTTGGCTCGCGTATCGTCAGTTCCGTAAGAACTCAAACGTTCACGCCTTATATCCCCGAAGGGTTGGCAGAGATACTAATATTTCTGAACACCACGTGATATTGTCACCTGGTGTTCAGAGTACCGACTCTTTGCATGGACAGTGTAATCACGGGATGGAGATCAGGCCTATCGCCGTTTTTTACGAATACACTGTCACATGACTAATTACAACTTAGTCATGTAGGTTTCCTCACGATGTTTTCCCTCACCGCTAACAACCATGCGATAAAGCAAAACTATACAATGTCAAACGTCGTTACTGTGTCGGTTCATATTGAATGACATTATCTTCCAGTTGATGAGCGTCGTTTTCTCCATAAGTCTCTTATGGTTATATTTTATCAGGAAAAATACGCCGGATAAAGAACAAACATGTCACGATCTGTGTAGTGTCGGCTTAGAATAGCACTACCCCATTTCTTCCGGTGGGTGTATGTAAGAGGCGACTAACGGTATAGGGGCTTTTAAGGGATTTTTGGGCGATGCGGTTGGAGACCCATCACCAACAACCTTTACTTTGCCATCTTTTCCCCACATATCTTCCAAAAGTGGCTGAGGAATTTCTGATTCCTTAGCTCTGGCTACCCCTTCTAGGGATTTATAGCCGTGAGTATATGTATATATGTCACGATCGAGTTGACACCACTAAGGTGTTACGAAACAAAGGAAAGAAGAATTTCGCATTAGTAGTCACTTTACACCATAGCTCAATTGGCAGAGCGACCGGGGCGATGACCAGGTCACGGGTTCGAGTCCTGCTGATGTCGAAAACAATTTTCTTTCCTTAATTGATTTGCTGTGTAGTGTCGGCTTAGAATAGCACTACCCCATTTCTTCCGGTGGGTGTACGTAAGAGGCGACTAACGGTATTGGGGCTTTTAAGGGATTTTTGGGCGATGCGGTTGGAGACCCATCACCAACAACCTTTATTTCACCATCTTTTCCCCACGCAACTTCCAAAGGTGGCTGAGGAATGTCTCATTCCCTAGCTCTGCCTACCCGTTCAAGGGATTTATAGCCGTGAGTATATGTATGTATGTATGAGTATATGTATGTTAATTGATTAGTAATAATCCCCTCATGAGGTTTTCATGAACAAAACATTCTAATTATACGATAGAGTTGGCTCGCGTACCGTGAGTTCCGTAAGAACTCAATCTCAAATATTCACGCCTTATATCCCCAAGGGGTTGGAAAAGGTACGAATACTGCTGAACATCTCATACTATTGTCGCCTTGTGTTCAGCGTACCGACGTTTTGCTTGGACAGTGGACTCACGTGATAGGGGGCAGACCTATCGCCGTTTTGTACGAATACGCTGTCACATGACAAAGTACAACTTAGCCATGTGGGTTTCCTCACGATGTTTTCCCTTACCGAAAAGACATATTGGTGTAGGTCTGACCCGGGATTGGAACCCTCATTGTCTGCACGATAAGTGGTGTTCTACCCACTGAGGTATCACAGTTTCTAGGCCTCTAGGTGACCAATATAAATAAATAAAATGTCACGTGACTTCCAGAAGTATTAGTACTTCTGCACGTGGCATACATTAAATACTTCTGAACGGCTAGTACGAGCGGTGTTTAAACTAGTTATCGCGTAGCATAAAGCAGCCATCTCTTACGCACTTACTTAGTATCGTATACTGCCATCTCATTCTAACCGTTATCGTGTCGATAAAATAGCGCTCGTGCTTGTCTTCGTTGACGTTACGTATATACGTCGTAGACAAAATATATGCATCACCTTGAAGAATTAAAGAGACATTTGACCTCTGCCACATTATCTATTTAGATTTAGTCCGAGTTTTACTCAATATATAGCTGTTATTTAGTCTAAAAATACGTTTCGATTGTCTGCCAAATTTTTCACATTGTTTTTTAAGTCCTTACTAACAAATTTAACTATACATATACTCCCGGCCATACATCCCAAACAGGGGTAGCCAGAGCTTCAGAGCTAGAAACTAGTCAGCCACATTCGGAAGTTGATAGGGGACGGGATGGTAGAAATAAAGTATCTTTAGTGATGGGTCACCAACCGCATTACCAAAAAATCACTTAGAAGGCCCCATATCCTTAATCACCTCTTACGACCGTGGGTGGAGAGGGGTAGTGACATCATAAGCTAGCACTTCACAGCAAACATTCATGCTGTTTTTATAATAATCAGCATTTACTACCAATTATCTCAAATACCCTTCATGCCTTCTCTGCCTTACCCTTCATGTAATTAGTTAACTGTATTGTTATGATGAGATAAAAATACACGATACTACGCAAGACCGAAAGAGATAGCTTTTTCATACCACACAATACGATAAAAAAAGCATGCTAGTACAGCCATTCTACGCACGAAATGCCCCGGTCAAAGGGGTTAAACATTTTATTTCGGAAGCCAAATCCTTTGATAAAACATTTTTGACATCATGCACCGGATGAGAAGATAAAACTAAACAATAACAGATAAACTCTGCATGACATTCAGTAATATGTTGACGACGAGGACATCTCGTGTATAAATTCTAATTATCTTTGAAGTCATGTTATAATTAACAACTTTAGTTTTCAATTGAAAAATACTGATTAATGTCATTATTTAGTGTAATCAGCTCTGGACCGAAACGTTTTGTCTTAGAAAGTTGTCACAGCAGGACTCAGTCCTATGAGGAAAGATTTATTACTTGATCATTATCATATTACACCTTATCATTTGACACCGGATAACCGTTCGGCCTCGAAGTAGCTTCTATTCGTGGTGGCATAAATTGTTGTAAGTGTGAAAGGCACCAATTTTATTCATTTTACTTCACACTAAAATACAACTTAGATATTTTTGATCAATGCCGCTTTTCTGCGACTTAGTTATATGGTATGTTCTATGCATGGTTACCACGAGTGACCATTAGATATAGCGTGATATAAAACAGCTATCTCTTTCGCACTTACGAAGTATTGTATACTTTTATCTCATTCCAACCGACAGAGTAACGACAAAATAACGCTCGCGCTAGGCCTCCTGCAGGAAGGCACGAGCCGTGTTTAAACTAGTTATCGCGTGGGATAAAGCAGTCATCTCTTACGCACTTACTTAGAATCGTATTCTGCCATCTCATTCTAACCGTTATCGAGTCGGTAAAGTAGCGCTCGTGCTTGCTCTTCTGGTTTGTGATGTAGAACAGAAAACGACATACTAAATCTCACGACCTAATTAAGGTGAATTTATTTAGCGGGTAATATATAATTAGCTTTTTTAAAAGTTAAAAAATCTATCTGCTCTTTTTTGAGGTTTTAGCCTATCAACGCATAAAAGTACCAAAAGTGATGGATCATTATTGACTTTTATCTTAGCAAACAAGGAAACTATAGTATAAATAGAATATCGATAGCCTTCATGTATCGAACCTTGTTGACTATTTGGTGTATCGGTAAACAGCCAAACAGAATAGTGCTACTACAAATAGAATATGGACAATAACATCACCATGATGAACAAAGTCACTAAATGCATCAATAATTTTAGAAACGTTGGATCTATAAGGTTTAATTTCAGAGTTTTTATTTTGAGGGATTAATGTGTATTCTTTCATTCATAAACTATTTAAACATAACATAAACGTTCACGCCGTTTATCCCCGAAGGGGTTGGCAGAGGTACCAATACTTCTGAACTCACATGGCAGCGCCATCTAGTTTCCAGAGAAGGTACCCACGTTTTGCTTAGACAGTGTACTCCTGTGATAGGGGACAGGCCTATCGCCGTTTTGTACGAATACACTGTCACATGACTAAGTACAACTCAGCCATGTGGGTTTCCTCACGATGTTTTCCCTCACCGTTAACTACCAAGATAAATTAATTACACATATGACTTTAGAAAAGACAAATTGGTGTAGGCCCGACCCAGGATTGGAACTCACGCCCTTCTGTTTACGGGCGGGTGTTCTACCCACTGGACTATCATGTCGCTGATCTGACCATACTCTAAAAATTTATTGATATTCACTTGATAGATGTCATAAAATTGACATATTCAGCCGACCCGATGAGGGTCTCCGTCATTCTTTAAGAAACGTTGTTTTTAATATTATCCTCTCAATTTTTCCACTTTTACTATAACTAAACACCGAATTTTAAGTAACACTTTTTACAAAAAGAGTCAGTCGAATAGGTCAAGCCGTTTTCAAGTGTTGCGGTTAACAACCCATCCTCACAGCCCATATATGTCCCCAAGGGGCTCGAGCCTAGCCTTCGTAGGGTGATTTAGCCTTAGTCCACCACGCTGCCATGTGCGGGATGGCAGACTAACGACTACTACCGTGATAGTAGCCGGGACCGAATGGGAATAACAGATTAGCAATCCATTTTTAGTATATAGATATACTCACGGCTATAAATCCCGAAAAGGGTTAGCCAGACCTCCAGAAATAGAAAGTCCTTTCCTATATAACATAAACATATAATAACATAAACGTTCACGACGAATATCCCCGAAGGGGTTGGCAGAGGTACTAATACTTCTGAACATCACGTGACTTTGTCACCCACGTTTTGCATGGACAGTGTACTCACGTGATAGGGGGCAGGCCTACCGCCGTTTTGTACGAATACACTGTCACATGACTAAGTACAACTCAGCCATGTGGGTTTCCTCACGATGTTTTCCCTCACCGTTAACAACCATGATAAATTAACCACACATATGTCTTTAGAAAAGACAAATTGGTGGATGGCCCTTCCCAGGATTTGAACACTAGTCGTTTGCACGATAACCGAGTGTTCTACCCACTGGGCTATCACGGTCATCCTTTCCTATATATACCTAGAAAAAGGTATTAAAAAAGTTGTTACTGATAGATTTTCACTCGTGTTGCCCAACAAACACTTAAGAAAATATACTAATACACAGATTTATTTGTATTGTATTATGCATATTGTATTGACTAAATTTCGTCAATATTTGATCACGAAGAATATCGTTGAAATTATTGTACAAATATTTCTCAATTATGATCATTCGTTGAGGTCACTAGAGAATATTGTTTTGTTCTTCTGTGTTTTTTCCATGTTTTGATAAAAAAATCCCTTTTTGTAGATATCATCCTAGGTGACTAACCTTTATGAGTATTTGTAGAATTTTATACATAAAACTAGCTGACCCGGCAAGCGTTGTTTAGCCATTTAAATTATTCCTAGGAAATTTCTAGTCTATAAAGTACATACATACATACATATACTCACGGCTATATTTCCCTAGAAGGGGTAGCCAGAGCTAAGGAATTATAAATTCCTCAGCCACTTTTGGAAGTGGAGTGGGGAAAAGATGGTAAAAATAAAGGTTATAGTGATGGGTCTCCAACCGCATCGCCCAAAAATCCCCAAAAGCCCCAATACCGTTAGTCGCCTCTTACGTACACCCACCGGAAAAAATGGGATAGAGCTATTCTAAGCCGGCACTACACAGCAAAGTAGTCTATAAAGAAAAATACGATGTTAGAGGTGGACCACCCTAATCGTTTATGAGAATTAAAAATAGTCATAAACCTATTATCAGGCCTACGGAGTGTGTATGCATAATTTCATTTAAATCGGTTCAGCTGTTTCGAAGGAGTTTGGTGGCAGAAACTGTGCCACGTGAATTTTAAATATCAGATAATGTAATGGCATGTTGAAAACCCATCATAAACACTGTAATTTATCAATGTTATTTATTTCACTGCCTACAAACAATAACTCTTATACACAAACAAAACACATGTCTTATTTCATTTATATATTACGAATACATACATAAACTCACGGCTATATTTCCCTAAAAGGGGTAGCCAGAGCTAAGGAATTGTAAATTCCTTAGCCAGAGCTAAGGAATTGTAAATTCCTTAGCCACTTTTTGAAGTTGAGTGGGGAAAAGATGGTAAAATAAAGGTTTTTGGTGATGGGTCTCCAACCACATTTCCCAAAAATCCAATGAAAATCCCCAATACCATTAGTCGCCTCTTACGACACCCGTGGGTAGAAAGGGGTAGCGACATTCTAAGCCGGCACTACACGGCAAGACTATTACGAAGTCATTGAGTAATAACTACTAGAGTATAGAGAAGCCATCTCAAACGAAAAAAGTTTCGTACATTAATGACAAGGGAGGCAGCCTGTTTTGCTGCAGCGCTTTATCTATTGACTTCCGTTTAACCAAATATTAAAACAAAAATCATGAAGCGCTCCCGCTTAAAAATTTAATTTTTCTTGCGACTAAAACGTCGTAAGCGCCGTACGCTAGTAATAATAGTTCAATGTACGAAGTACTTAAATAGTTTAAAAATTTTGCATTTGTTTTCAAGTTAATATAATGATTAAATAGGCATTAAAATGTACCCAATCGTACTTATAAATATATTTTAAAAAATAGGCGATCACAACCGTAAATTATAATTTTTTTAGCCTCTTCGAACCATTGCTCGCAAATGGGGAAGTAAACTTTTCATTTGTCCATAGTCCCCGAGGGGCTTGAGTCTACCCTGTATGGGATTATTTGCCTATAGCCCAGCATGCTAGTCAAGTGCGGCCCCCTTATTACGTATGTTTAGCAACCACGATTGTGTTGAAAGTTGCAATATTGTCGCTGTCAAAACTGTCAAATCGCATACAAATTTATGACATTGACAGCGATAATCGTGCAACTTGCGACACAATCGTCAGTCGCAAAAGATACATAATCAGGGGGCGAGTTGGTAGACTTACGACAACGACCGTGATGGAAGTAGGAATCAATGACTTAACGTGCCCTCTGAAGCACAGAATCATCTTAGTTTTCAGATAATCAGGTGATTCATGACTTCACTACCCTTTAAAGCTGGGTAAAGTCATACAAATTAGGTTTGTGAGTTGACCTCTCTAGGTTTCAAACCTGAGTCCTTCGGATTTAGCTGAGCTGCTGGATTCTTACTCTTGTCTACTACTTCTTGTGACAAGATATCCATACATATACTCACGGCCATAAATCCCTAAAAGGGTTAGCCCGAGCTTTAGAGCTAGGAGCTACTCAGCCACATTTTGAAGTTGACAGGGGAGAAGATGGTAACATTAAAGTATCGTTGGTGATGGGTCTTCAACCGCATCACCCAAAACCACTTAAAAACCCCATACCCTTAGTCGCCTCTCACGACACGTATGGGTGGAAAGGGGTAGTGACATCCTAAGCCCGCACTACACAGCAATGATATACAACTGACCACTAATCTCTCTGATTTTTACCTAGTTTAAATTGGTCATCAGGGACACTATAATAATTTTATAAGTTCATCTCATTATCCTGATTAGGATTGCTAGGATTAAATAATTTGAAATAATTCATTATTAAAAAGTAAAAATAATCCACAATATTAAATAATTCCCCATTGACAATCCCCATCAACGGGGATTAGTGAAATTTTTATTCATTAATTCCCATTAACGCCAATTGCAGCTTATAATGGTGATTAATAAACTAAAATGTTCATTAATCCCAATTAAGCCAAAAATAAAATAATCATGTAAGAATCAGGTCATTTTATTGAAGAAACGTAAATAATAGTGTCAATTTTGGTTTTAGTATAAATGGTTACAACACCATATTTATACTTACAAGCTTAAATTAATTTAATTTGATTATAACAATAATCAATATGTGAGTTAAAATCTTATAATAAATATAACGTACGTGATTGTTACGTGATTATTTTATTTTTAACGTAATGGGGATTAATAAACTAAAAAGTTCACTAATCCCCGTTGATGGGGATTGTCAACGGGGATTAGTGGAATAAGCCAAAAAAGCGTGGGACGCTCTGTGCCATATTTTTCGTCTTTCGAGCAACCGTAACCTTACATTGGGAATTATTTTATGCATTTTAGTTGAATGTGCTTCAAAAGCGCGTTTTTCAGTTCCTTTTAAACTATATTTATTTCTTCAAATGTGTAAATGACTGATATCTCGATACAAACCACTTTGCAAGTAAACAATACTCACGGCTGTAAATCCCTAGAAGGGTAGCCAGAGCAAAGAAATTAGAAAAATCATCAGCCACTTTTGGAAATGTGAGTGTGAGTGAGTGAAATGTGAATCGAAGAGATGGTAAAAATAAAGGTTGTTGGTGATCCAATAAACAAAAACGTCGTATAAGTCATTATTTGTACGACATAAAGTTGAATAGCTGTCCTATAACAGTAATTAGATGATTACTAGGTCCTATAGACGTATTTAATTTAACTGTTTAGTCGTGCGACGGATATGTTATATTAAACTAGTCATAGCAACGTTGGCAAGACTAAAGTATATAACGTTTTATTTAAGCTTTAGCTAATACGTTTGTACGACCACGCAATAGTCATACTAACGTTACAGTCAAATAAACGTTTCCAACTGACAAAATTTGGTGCTTGGCAAACCATTATATGACATTTATATAATGCAGTAGTTGTATACAGGTTTTCACACTGACGTTTATAAAACGGTCACTAGTATGTCATACAGCAGTCAATTTAAGACACTTAAATGACTTGGTTGTTTGATTACAACTCAAATATAACTTTTATATTACATTATGTCCATTTAATGTCATGCCCTGACTTTGTAGTCACATTAGAGTTAAGTTTTGACCTTAAAACGCCTTGGCCGCCATATTTACGTAACGTTTGATGCGAAAAATGATATCGAATTATTCATGGAGAAAACTTAAATATAGTTGCGCTTTCAAAAAAACAGTATCTCGATATTTCGAATTATTAAAAAGTACAAGGCTACCTTGGTATTAACCACAAATAATGTTAAAGAAGAAAAGGGTACAACGCAAGAGCAACAAATGGTTCAGTACTAATTTAGTTTATTAAGTATTTAAATATCGCTAAGGATTTTTTACGATATCGAATTTTCTTTATATCAGTAAATGTTTTATTGATTGATAAATTTTAATAGTAATGTTAAAATTGTTTTATTTAATACATGTGATATTTTATTTAATTTTGTTAGCAGTTAAACAGTTGAATTTGTTAAAAGTGTTCCTAATGCCATAAATCCATAAAATATATGGTAAACTTTTCATCAGTCATCTTTGTTTTGGTATTTATTATAATTATTATTTTTTAAAATGTAATATTTTTAATTTCTCGCCGTGTAGTGTCGGCTTAGAATAGCACTACCCCGTTTCTGTACGTAAGAGGCGACTAACGGTATTGGGGATTTTAAGAGATTATTGGTCGATGCGGTTGGAGACCCATCACCAACAACCTTTACTTAACCATCTTTTCCCCACTCAATTTTCCAGGAGCGCCTGAAGATTTTCTAATTCCTTAGCTCTGGATACCCCTTCTAGGGATTTGTGGCCGTGAGTATATGTATGTATGTATGTATATTTTCAGAAGACTATCTTAGTGATTATTGTCTTGTCACTGTCCAGTAAAAAGAAATGAATAATGTAATCTTGGATACAGATAATGAAAAAGACAATAACTTTCAGGAGGATTTGAAATATTGGACTCTTGACTCTAAAATTTCTCATCATGCACTCAAAAGTTTATACATATGTGTGATATGAATAACATCATTCAATCGGAATCTACGTATTTTGTAGAGAATGTCAAATTTTAAATTGTTGGCATTCCTTATAATGAATATGTATATTTTGTTCCTCTCGTCCATACTTTGTTAAGGATTGATTCAAAATTAATTAAATATTATTATTGATTTTAAGTATTTTAATTACCATGTGAAATCATGAATAGAAAATTTTATGCTTATTGAAACAATAATTAGAATATGATACAAATATTCAACCATATTTCAGATATATTTCTTATAAATTTTTCTTTACTTTTGCTAAGATTGGGTTTTACCTGAAATAAATTTAAAGATAATTAATTTAGGTTAATGTTGACGTATTAAAAAAAAACTATTATAAAAATACATTTACATACCTTTTACATTTGGCGATTTATCTAATTTTAATTAACGAATATTGTTATAGTATGAAAATGCAGAAAAACTAAGACTGGATGTGGAGGTTCCCGTCTTTCAGACCTCCACATCAGGTCTTACTTTTCTTCTGCGTATCTTTACTGCAACGCTATTTGTTATATGTATAAAAAAATAATTAAATGTTATAAGGAACCCTAATAGCTAGCTTTAATGGCGTATTGCATGGTCTTCAAATAACCTTAAAAAGACTTTGTGTCTTTAAAACGTCATAAAGAGGTAAGTATGCAACCAAAGCAATATGTCTGACATTTTTAAAAATAAATTTATTTTTGGTAATATAAATATGATGTTTTAAACACAAAACTAAGAAGGGGCATGAAAATATGAATTGTATTTACATAGGTATATTATCGTAAAACTTAAATTCCCAGTCGAACTAAACGGTATTAAAGACAAATATTGTAAGCAAAATATGAAAGTCACATAATACTCTAATTTCTTTTCCCTTACTTCCTTGTAATTATTTATCTTGCACTTAAATGTCCAAATAAAAACAACAACTAACAAGAAATATTAAGCAGCCTTTCAGGGGTTGTTACTAGACTCATATAAAACGTTTTAATAATTCAAAAACATCTGTACTACCGCAATATAACCAAACAGGTGGTTGTAAAGTTACGGTGCGACTACTGCGCGATAAAGTGGTAATTCATAAACGTTCACACGACCTTTAAATGACGTTAACGGAGTCATCTTCTGACTTTTGTATGACCATTATACAACATTGAAGGTCGTATAATTGGGGCCCTTTTCGCGTTTAGTAAACATTATTATAACATTAGTGTGACATAGCTTTTACGAACAGTGGTAACAAAATAACGTTAACATAACTATTGAACGACTTTAAATTGTTAATTGGGGGGTTTCCAACCGCATCGCCCAAAAATCCCTTAAAAGCCCCAATACCGTTAGTCGCCTCTCACGTACACCCACCGGAAGAAATGGAGTAGTGCTATACTAAGCCGACACTACACAGAAAATCTTATAGTTTATAACAGCTGTATCTTTCACACTTACAAATTATCGTATATCTTCATCTCTTTCTAACTGACAAGCTCACGATAAAATTTAGAGTGTGCCACGGCCCCGTGGTGTTCTTTGTTCTGATCTTACTCATCTATTTATTTTTACGTTTCAGAAACGTTTTAAAGTATGGTGTGCTGTAGGAAGAGAACTAAAATTTTAATACAAATTGCAATTGAAATGAATTAAGCTGAGCGAATTAGTTTTAACTCAGTCTTCTTACTATCTGTGCAGTCAACCTTAAGCTTTGAGCCGCGCTTAAAATAAGAAAACATTAACTTTTATCTATGGCATTCAATGGAAATATAGTTTTTTGGTGATTATTTCTCAATGGTAGGTTCGATCACGACTTGCGATCTTCATGATGGATTGTCCACTTGATCACTGTGCCAAATTTGGTTGAAATAGGTGGAGCCGTTCCAGAGGAGTACAATTATGAACACTTATATTTTAAATCCTGAAGTTGTAAATAATTAAATCAGCACAAAACCATGTATTGGACTTGATACACGCGCATATATATAAATAATAATAATAATATGAATATATCACTTAGGCATATGATTTGAGCCGTGATAGCCCAGTGGGTAGAACACTCGGTTAACGTGCAAGCGACTAGTGTTCAAATCCCGGGTCGGGGCCTACACCAATTTGTCTTTTCTAAAGACATATGTGTGGTTAATTTATCATGGTTGTTAACGGTGAGGGAAAACATCGTAAGGAAACCCACATGGCTGAGTTGTACTTAGTCATGTGACAGTGTATTCGTACAAAACGGCGATAGGCCTGCCCCCTATCACGTGAGTACACTGTCCATGCAAAACGTGGGTACTCTGAACACCAGATGACAAAGTCACGTGATGTTCAGAAGTATTAGTACCTCTGCCAACCCCTTCGGGGATATGCGGCGTGAACGTTTATGCTTATGCTTTATTATGCATATGATTTCCGGTTGTTCGGCTCTTGCTAACACCGAGTACTTGCACAGACACAACCAAGCAGCCAAAATCCTGCATCAGGAGCTCGCTCTGAAATACAGACTCTTGCAACAGAGGCTGCCGTATTACAAGTATCTGCCGGAGCCAATCCTGGAAAACGACCGTGCCAAAATCTATTGGGACCGATCCGTTATCACGGACAGGACTATTCTAGCGAATAAGCCTGATATCGTGGTATGGGATCGGTCGCAGTCGAGGGTATTTCTAGTGGGTGTCACTATCCCTCATGACGAGGGTCTCGTGAAAGCCGACACCGAGAAGCGTCGGAAATATCTCGATCTGGCTCACGAGATCACCGACATGTGGGGTGTGACTTCGACAGAAATAATCCCGTTCTGTCCGCGAACGGGTTAATTCCAACCAGCCTCGCGACCAACTTGAGGCGGTTGGATTTCTGTGGCGTGTCGGTTCCAGCACAAATGCAGAAAGCGGTGCTGCTCGATACGGCTCGGATCGTCCGTCGGTTCTTGAACCTGACTCCCTGACCCCGACCGACTGTGCTTTTGTCGGGGAGTACCGCCTCTCCCATTTAGAATTTATATTTTCTGTTTCGGCCGTGGGAGAGGCAAGAAGCTAAAAGTGATCCCGAAATAATAATAATAAAAATTCTTCATTGCACATAACAAAAAAACAAACATTACAAAAAAAAGATTGGTACAAAAGCCAAAGTACAACTGGCGGTCTTATTACTAAGAGCGATCTCTGCCAGACAACCCAAGAATGGAAAGATTTGCTGGATTAAAAACATTATATACATAACAATATTATATACTTTTATTTATTGCCTTAGTCCGTGGCAAACTTTACTTTCATTATAGAATATTCTAATTAGTCAACAATATTGTCGAAAGCAAGGCGGTAATAGAGTCGTACCTACTGTTTATAGTTTAAACACTGAACAGATCTCTAGTTCTACATACATATACTCACGACCATAATATCCAAAAAGGGGTAGCCAGAGTTTTTAAGCTCAGCCACATTTGCAAGTCGATAAAGGACAAGATGGTAGAAATAAAGTATGATGGGTCTTCAAAAACGACTTTGGCCCAAAAACGACATAGAAAGTCCAATACCCTGTCGCCTCTTACGAAACCTGTGTGTAGAAAGGGGCAGTGATATTCTAAGCCAGCACTAAACGGCAAATAAATAAATAGTTCTAATAAATAAAATAATACACCATTGTATCGTCTCCCTAACAATAAATTATGTTGTTTTCTTGAAGGTTAAAACCTGAGGGGCAATTAGTATGAGTTACAGATTACTAATTTCCGTCAGCCTATATTATTTAATAATTAGCAACTTTCAACGTCTTTTTGTTGACGCAATAACGATTAGATTACTTGCTTACTCATCAGTCTTCACATATCTTGTGGTTTTATTCTTCACCCTTTGGCTGACAAATTGGTGTACGCATATAATTTTACAATTTTATTATGTTAAGCATAACTTTTGAAAAAGGGTAGTCAGAGCTTCAGACTTGGATGTTCTCAGCTGCTTTTAGATGTTTTGTGGGACAAATAATGTGACATAATCGATGGATAGGGCCGCCCCAAGGGGGTAAAAGCCCCAAGACCCTAAGTAGCGACTTATAACAACCGCAGGAAGTAATGGGTTAGTGCTTTTCTATGCCAACTTTACACACCTAATCTAATCAGCTCTGATAATCCTCAAACTCAAACGATTACGCCCTATGTCCTCGAAAGGGTCGGTAGAGGTACTATCACTTCTAAAGATCACGTGACATTATCACCTGGTGTTCAGATCAGAGTAATTAGGTTTTGCTTGTGCAGTGTACTCACGTGATAGGTAGCAGGCCTATCGCCTTTTTGTACGAATACACTTTTCCAAGACTTTCGCGAAAGCACATTACAGTGATAATCAGTGCTAAGTCAGGTGCTCTTTTGTTGCTGACGTAAGCCATGACATGAAAAGAAAACCAATTTTTGTTCTATTTGTGTGTTTTATTTTACTTTTTAAAATTAATTTTGTACTTTTCTTGTAATTTCTGTATATGTTTTGTGTATTTTTGTTAGTCAGCAACAAATAAAAATCTGTCTTTTCCTTTCGGTTGTGATTGTTGTTATTGTGATAATCTTATAGAATTGTGGGAACAGCAAAGATATACTGGCCAGTACGCCCTGCTGTGTACCAACTTAGAATTTGTATTTATGTTTAGCTCGAGAAACATTTCGATACCGCGATGTACGATTTTTTATGACGCTGCTAGTATGCGAGTGAGTTCGCCGTCTAGCGGTCGCCACAGTACTCCCCTCCTAGTCGATAGACGATATCGAAGAGCTAGGAGGTACATGTTACCAATAGTAGAGAGGGACTAGTGTGCGAGCGAGTTCGCCGTCTAGTAGTAGAGTTTCGTGTGAGCAGTGAGGCAGAGTAGCGTGCCAGTAGATGCTCGGTAGGGTGAGTAGAGTAGTTTGGTAAGGTGAGCGAGGAGTAGAAGTTGTGGGTAGATTGAGAAATGTAGTAGAAAGATTCGTCATGTTGTTGTCGGGGGTCACCACTGTGGGAACAGCAAAGATATACTGGCCAGTACACCCTTTTGTGTACCAACTTAGAATTTGTATTTATGTTTAGCGAGAGAAACATTTCGATACCGCGATGTACGATTTTTTATGACGCTGCTAGTATGCGAGTGAATTTGCCGTCTAGCGGTCGCCACAGAATGATTATTGTATTGGAAAATGTATGTCCAAAAGTTGGTCTCAGTTTCTTTTAAACACGAAATTCAAATCCTATGGGTAGGAAAACAAGGAATGATTCAGAGTATGTATACTAAAAATAGTAAGATTATCAAAGTTGTCATAATTGAAATTGACAATAAAGTAATTAGAAAAATACTCAACTTATTTGTATTACATTAATAACTTAGCTATTAAAGTAATGGAAGTATACCTATGTAATCATAAGTCGGAGCCAAGGAGTCTTTCTTAAGTCAAACAATAAACATTAATAATTAAATAAAAACATAGGAATGGCGTTGATTATTTACCTGTGTAGAGTCGGCTAAGAATAGTACTTATTCATTTCTTCTAGCGGCTGTCGTACGAGGAAACTAACAGATTTTTTATGGATTGTTGGTTAATCCCATAAATGGATAGCCAGAGATTCATAGCTATAAACATTTCTCAGCCGCTTTTGGAAATTGAACATACATACATATACTCACGGCTATAAATCCCTTGAAGGGGTAGGCAGAGCTAGGGAATGAGACATTCCTCAGCCACCTTTGGAAGTTGCGTGGGGAAAAGATGGTGAAATAAAGGTTGTTAGTGATGGGTCCAACCGCATCGCCCAAAAATCCCTTAAAAGCCCCAATACCGCTAGTCGCCTCTTACGTACACCCACCGGAAGAAATGGGGTAGTGCTATTCTAAGCCGACACTACACAGCAAATTGAAATGCGATTATAAAATAAAAGATGTGAAGAAAGGATTCTCTCTCTCATTTTTCATGGGTCTCCAGCCCTAATAGCCCCTTTCAACTCTCCCAGGAACATATAGGTTACATAAATACATATTCTTTCGCCGTTAGTTCCCCTTGGGGTGAGCAAAGACTATCGATCGCCACTTCGTACGATCCTGACAAACCTCTCTAGCTTCGTTTACATTCATCAATCTTTTCATACATGCTCTTTTATTCTTCATACTTCGGATACCTGCCTTTTTGAGCATATTTTCTATTTGACCCAAATGACCGCGGTAGTCCTCTATGGAATGGAAATATTGTTACGTACCGGGTTCTTAATTTGATAAATACCAGTCACACTTTCGTGCAATAAGGTGTAATTATATTTATTGACCAATAACGCACTTTACACAACACAACAAACACTATCGATAATTAACTATCGATACTCGCACTAATTAACAACACTAATTTACTCCGTTATAGTAACACTGTCCACACCGTTAAGCTTATTTCCGTAATCCGTATATCACTGCACTGTCGTATTTAATTTCTTCGCTCTAGTATTTCGCTTGTTCTCGCTTTAGTTCTTCGCACTCGAATGACTCCGTAGCACGCGTTGCTCTTATATATGCCAATCTCAAATACGCGAATATTACAGAAAGTTCTAGTACCACATTCTCGAAAAGTCGATATTCGAGAAACATCTAGTAATTCCTTTTTTTACTTATTAAAATACTAGTAACGCCATCTGTTATCTAGTAGTGGCAAATCCTATCTCCTACTTGCGAACAGATGTCGTAACATTACCCCCTCCTTACATTAATACTCGTCCCGAGTATTATTGCTTCCATGGTACTTCGCAAGTCGATCGATGTGAACTATTTTCGAAGCCCCTCTAGGTTGGCGTTGAATTCTGTACGTTACATCGTTTATTCTAGTGACCACCTTGTACGGTCCTTCCCACCTATTTTGTAACTTAGGGGACTTCCCTTTCTGGCGAGTTGGATTGTGTAACCAGACGAGCATACCCTCCTCGAAACGCGGCGTGTTAGCTTTACGGTCATATCTGGTTTTCATCTTTTCACTAGCATGTAAACCATTTTCACGCACTAGGGAATGTACATCTTGCATTCTTTCCCTCAGCGGGCAACTTAATCTCAAATGGCCCCTTTTCCCGCAGCCATAACAAATCGGTCTAGTACTCCTTCCGACGGGTGCTTTAATGACCTTGACGTCCTCATTTGCTTCCGCAATCTCACGAAGTCGATGAGTTTGGCGCGTATCCTGGCGGCAATCTTCAACTTCTAGAGCGTTCGCCAAGGCATCCTTGAGAGACGTGTGGTGTTGAAGTCTCACCGCTGTTCTCACTTCGATATCTCTGATGCCGTCGACGAATGCTTGCACCAGGTTCATTTCCACCGTCTTCGGATCTACACTGGGATAGGCCTTGCGGACGAGCTTCTCGATTTCAAGGGCCCACTGCTGAAGTCCCTCTCCGGAACGCTGGACCCTATCACGCAGCTGAGCGCGGAACACGTGCTCCAGGTGTCGCTCTCCATAGCGAGACTCCAACGCATCCAGCAGGTCCTTGAAACCACCACTCGGAGTCGGCAGCGCCTCTATTACTGACAGTGCTTGACCTCGGAGCGCCACCGTCAGTGCAGTCAAACACTGTTCATCAGTCCAACCATTGGCAGCCGCAACAGTCTGGAACTGATGTCTATACGCCGACCAGGATGTTGTTCCGTCGTAGGGAGGAACCTTCACACGAGGACCATGGACAGCTACTACATTCTCACCGGAGACAACCTTGACCGGTCGTGATTCAAGCTGCAGAACCCTTTTCTCCATTCCGCGGAAGTCGGTCTTCATGTCATCGATATCTTTCTCAATAGTGGTTACCTGCTCCTTCATCTGCTCTACGTCTTTTTCCACAGTAACCACCCGACCACTGACTTCATTGACCGCAGTGAGAACTTGTGAGAACTTAGTTTGCTGTTCCTCGCGCAACTCACGAACTTCTTGTTTAACACCCTGTACCTCCGAATGTATGTTTTTCAACATTTCAACTATCATCGTCAAGTCAGTATTAGTTGCGGCCGCCGGCGCCGTTGATGTAGACGGCGCGTTAGTCACCGCGGACGTCTCCTCTGGAATGTCACTCCGAGGGTTCGTGACCGATGACCTCATTTCCGACAGCTGTTCACCCTCTGCGGCTTTCTGAGCGCGTGTCTTCACACCCTCTCTTCCGTCTTCCTTCGGCATAACTGGCATCTTCAAATCCACTTCTGTCACCAATTGTTACGTACCGGGTTCTTAATTTGATAAATACCAGTCACACTTTCGTGCAATAAGGTGTAATTATATTTATTGACCAATAACGCACTTTACACAACACAACAAACACTATCGATAATTAACTATCGATACTCGCACTAATTAACAACACTAATTTACTCCGTTATAGTAACACTGTCCACACCGTTAAGCTTATTTCCGTAATCCGTATATCACTGCACTGTCGTATTTAATTTCTTCGCTCTAGTATTTCGCTTGTTCTCGCTTTAGTTCTTCGCACTCGAATGACTCCGTAGCACGCGTTGCTCTTATATATGCCAATCTCAAATACGCGAATATTACAGAAAGTTCTAGTACCACATTCTCGAAAAGTCGATATTCGAGAAACATCTAGTAATTCCTTTTTTTACTTATTAAAATACTAGTAACGCCATCTGTTATCTAGTAGTGGCAAATCCTATCTCCTACTTGCGAACAGATGTCGTAACAATATGATTATAAAATAAAGGGTAGTAAGAAAGAGTTCTTTCTCCCTCCATTCTTATTCCTTTCTTTCGACGACGTCCGTGACCGAGTGGATAAGTGACTATTTTCTCAGTCTGGAGGTTGCGGGTTCGATCCCCGCCGAGAGCAACAGTAATGTGATGAGCATAAACTATTTATTGCTTCTTACTTAGTGAGAGTTCGAGTGAGAAATAGTGTTATTCGTGAAAAGTGTGGTGTGAAAGATGATATTGTAAGAAGGATAGAAAAAGGAATGTTGATATGGTTTGGGTACATAGAGAGGATGGATGATAGAAAATTGGTAAAAGGGATCTACAGAGCTAGTGTGGATGGTAATGTTAGTAGAGGAGGACAACGGAGAACACACTTGGACCAAATTGAGAGTGTGCTCAAAAAGGCTGGCGTCCGAAGTAATAAGAATAAAAGAGCATGCATGAAAAGATTGATGGATGTAAACGAAGCTAGAGAGGTTTGTCAGGATCGTACGAAGTGGCGATCAATAGTCTCTGCCTACCCCAATGGGAACTAATGGCGTGAGTATTTGTATGTATGTATGTATGCTTCTTACTCTTGGATGTTATATATGTGGATTATATAATATATAGTTGAGTTAGTATCCCATATTGCTGCTAACTTGACCTGAGTATAGTATGTTTGTATATATTTATATGGGTATTATTCATATGTCTCCAGCCCCATCTTCAGTAACTTAAAAGCCTCTAATAGCACCTTACGATTCTCTCGACACAAATAGGTTGTGCTATTATAAGCTAACGTTACACAGTTTACGGTAATTACTTGGAATTTTTCAAAGAGCCGCACCTTTTTAATTAATTAGACATAGTCTTAGTACTAAACACATTAAATGCATTAGTTACTGTGGGTTTACTGCAATTCTAGTGAACCGCCCCAGTTTTACAAGGGTAATGTACATACATATATATATTCTTTCTTTTAATATAGATAGATAGATCGATAAAAACTTTATTTATGTTATCATAACAATCACATACAACACATTAAACACATTAAAACACATACAAAATAAAAGTAAAAAGAAAAACGTGTGATAATAAAAGAAAAAGACATATTACAAATGTGCAAGGTATGTGCGTTATGGTAACATAAACTAGGCCATAACTCAGCGTTTACAAATATACATACATATGTTCCCATTGGGGTAGACAGAGACTATCGATCGCCACTTTTTACTTCGTAAGGGTAGTGTTATTTTTTAAATAAGGTTTCTCAAGGCTGTATAGTGACAGATTTGAATTACACTAACCTATTTCTGTCCAAGGGTGATACTTATATATATAAGCAACCGTGATAGCTCAATGGGTAGAACACCGCTTATCGTACAGACGATGAGGGTTGCAATCCCGGGTCGGGCCTACACCAATTTTTCTTTTCTAAAGTAATGTTAAATGTTGTTAAGGTGTGGTTAATTGTTAAAATAAATTTGATACATATATTTATAGTGTTTTTATTTGAAGAAATTTTAATTTTGTGCCATGTAATGTTTACTACCTTAATTTTTAGTTTTAGTATCTACAGCCCTCTTGTGAAATTGCATGTGCCCAACAGGGTCCATATTTATTACTGTACATTAATTACACCAACTACTTGTACACTTATGGTATGCAATAAAAGTTTGAGTTTGAGTTTGAGGTTAGGGAAAACTTCGTGAGGAAATATAGTCATGTGACAGCGTTGATATACAAATGGCGATATGCCTGTCTCATTTCACATTAGTATCCTAACTAAGCAAAACTTAGGTACTCTGCAGTCCAAGTGATATAAACACAACGTGATGTTCAAAAGTAGTGCCTCTGCTACCCTTAAGATAAATTTACAATAACATTATAAGAAACATGCTCTTTTATTCTTCTCACTTCGGACCCCACTAACAATCCCATCCACATTGGCCATGACACACATACATGTATGAAAAGAATAATGAATATAAGGGTAGCAAGAGAGGTTTGTCAAGATCGTACGAAATGGCGATAGAAAGTCTCTGCCTACCCCAATGGGAATAATGGGCGTGAGTCAAAGTAAGTATTATAAGAAACGTATTATTATCGCAATTATTCCAGTATTAGTATAATTATTATAAACAATGTTGTATTACAGTATGAACAATAGATAGTAGTGCGAATTTCTTGAAAAGTGGCATAAAACAAGCTATGTATTGAAAATACAATTGTGTATATTATTAGGTTGCAGGTTAAATACTATAATTAATGTACATCATCACGCACCTAACAACTAAAGAGGTAATCAAAAGTCTTTTCATAGCCTCATTATTTTATTAATTACATACAATAGTTCCTATTGGGGTAGGCAGAGACTGTCGATCGCTACTTAGTACGATCCTGAAAAACCTCTCTAGCTTCGTTTACATCTTCATACATGATCTCTTAGTGATCTTGCCGTGTAGTGCTGACTTAGAATGTTGCTACCCCTTTCTACCTACGGGTGTCGTAAGAGGCGACTTAGGGTATTGGGGTTTTTTATTGGATTTTTGGGCGATGCGGTTGGCGACCCATCACCAAAAACCTTTATTTTACCTCATTTTACCCACTCAACTTCCAAAAGTGGCTGAGGAATTTCTAATTGCTTGGCTCTGGCTACTCCTTCTAGGGAATTATAGCCGTGAGTATATGTATGTATGTATCTTTTAATCTTCATACTTCGGACGCCTGCCTTCTTGAGCACACTCGCTATTTGGTCCAAATGTGTCCTCCAAGGTCGTCCTCTACTTACATTACCATCCACATTAGCTCTATAAATCTCTTTTGCCAATTTACTATCATCCATCCTCTATATGTGCCCAAAACATCTTAACTTTTCTTTTTCTATCTTTTTTACAATACTTTCTTAATTATATATTAATGATATATTATCTATCTATATCTCAATTATATATTTTTTTTATATTATTGTAATTAATAAGGATAACTCAGGTAAAGGCTTAATGATTTGGGTGAAGTCACATTTAGGGTCGACTCAGGATTCGAACCTCTAAGTGAGAGCCAGTGGTGTTCCCACTGAACTATCAGAGTTATCATGGCGTGACTGAAATTTAAATAAAAAAAACTTCCGCGTAAAAATTGGCAACAACTTTCGCTGCAACCAAAATACAAATTTTGACCTTAATTAATGAATTTTGAATGATAAAAATAAAAATCTTTACGTTGTACTTCCTTTATTGATGTTTCCTGGTCTATTTTGAGCAACTTTGAAACCGAAAGTTGAGTTACAAGTTTTGATTTAAATTTTCATATGATATATATTATGCAATACTTACGTATATAGATTCGCAATATATATGATAGTAGTTTGCCGTGTAGTGCAGGCTTAGAATGTCACTACCCCTTTCTACCCACGAGTGTCGTAAGAGGCGACTAAGGGTATGGGGCTTTTATAAGTGGTTTTTGGGCGATGCGGTTGGAGACCCATAACATAACCAATGATAATTTATTTTTTCCATCTTGTCCCCTATCAACTTCCAAATGTGACTGAGGAGTTTCTAGCTTTGAAGCTCTGGCTACCCCTTTTTGAGATTTATGGCCGAGCATATGTATGTATATATGTATGTGTATGCACGTATAGATTTGCAATAAAAAGATTAGAACGAGACCAAAACTAAAGCACAAAGTACAAGTGTAAATGAGTGTGTGTGTGTGTGACACTAGTATGGCGGATTATTAACTAGCCCTATTAAAATTTATGAAAATTGACGTATTTAATATTTTACCAATTTGTAAATTTTACCGTAATTGTAATAATGTGATGAAAATATTTTTTAGCATATATACATACATACAAATACTCACGGCTAAAAATCCCTAGAAGGGGTAGCCAGAGCTAAGGAGTTAAAAATTCCTCAGCCACTTTTGGAAGTTGCGTGGGGAAAAGATGGTAAAATAAAGGTTGTTGGTGATGGGTCTCCAACCGCATCGCCCAAAAATCCATACAAAGCCCCAATACCGTTAGTCGCCTCTGACGTACACCCACCGGGAGAAAAGGGGTAGTGCTATTCTAAGCCGACACTACACAGCAAAAATTATATATTTATAATATTTTTTTCATACGTTTGCATTGAAATTCGATTAACATTAAAAAAAAGCCTTAGACTGGTATTTATTAATTTGGAATTGAATGGCTAAAATTTATGTTTACTTAAGAATATGGATTTGATTGAGATTCTGAGCTATTAATTATTAATAAATTTATCAAAAAAGAATGGCACTACCCCATTTCTTCCGTTAGGTGTACGTAAGAGGCGACTTACGGTATTGGGGGTTTTTAAGTGATTTTTGGGCGAAGCCGTTGGAGACTCATCAACAGGAACATTTACTTTACCATCTATTCCCTATGCAACTTCCAAAAGTGGCTGAAGAATTTCTAATTCCTTAGCTCTGGCTACCCCTTTCTAGGGATTTATAGCCGTGAGTATATGTATGTATAAATCGAAACACTTAGTCGAAGTTAATCGTCAATAATTTCCTTATCACTAGTTATAATTATAATTTTACATACTAGTGGTCCGCCCCGCCTTCGCAAGGACGGTGTTAAGTATTTTTCACTGCTTACGATATTTAGCGTGATGATATATAGCCTATGTTACTTCTGAAAATCTTAGCTCTCCATTGGTGAACAATTCTTTAAATAGGTCGTATATTTTAAGCCTTTTCATTACAATAAAACAAAATTTTCCTTTTTATAATATTAGTGTGTATTATCTGATTTTTCACATCTCATCTCATCTCATTGTCATTAATAATGTATCTCAATAACACTTTGGCTTATTATCATCATTTTCCTTAATGCACTTTAATTGCATTAAGCAGTTTCATTAATTATTGGAAAATAAGATATGAATTAAATTATTTAACTTGCAGTCACAATGACATAAAAAAACATGCAAGCTCCAAACTTTTCTCTAAATTAATTTAAAAAAGTACTTTTCTTTCGTAATCGTTTTTATGAGTTTTAAAATGTAGTTTTTCGTTGTTTTAATTTGACATTTCGATTTACGTTTTATTTTGGTTAAGAAAGAAGTTATTTATTCGAAGCCTCTTATAAAAGAAAACAAAATTTTTAAAATAAGTATAAAAAAAAAACAAATTAAAAACAAAGTATAACTAGAAATAAAAACAGAACTACATATTCAAATTCAGTTAAAATAGTGCAATGTGAACAAGAGGCAAGAATAGGAACATACATATATATACGCATATACTCACGTTATTAGTTCTCAATGGGGTTGGTAGAGACTATGGATGGCCACTTTGTTTCTCTAATAGACAAATCAAAGAATAATGCAAAAAAAAAACAAAAAAAACTTTTTATCCATGAAGCTGGCTCTGAATATTCTTTCTCTAGTCTTTGTATCTTTATTTAGGAGTAGAAAAATACTTTGTTGAACGCCATTTACGAGTATATCCGACTTATAAAATTTGGAAGTTCTCAATACGACTGAATGTTTTTTTTGCCCAAATATGGCAAGGCCAAAAGGAACGGTAATGATTTTGGCATTGTATGTATGTTGCACCATTTTTTAAAACATGGTGTAATGTTATTAATATGAATTATTTAACTTATTTTTAATATTCGTTATTTTTTATTTTTTTCCATCTTTCATTTGATATAATATTCCTAGAAACAGTAATTTAATTATAATATACATACAACAATAATATACTATTTTTATAATAAAAGAAAGGCAATATGACTAGACATTAAACTAATTCAAAATCATAATACGTATGTGAATGAAGAGTCAAAAAATCCTTTTTTTGGGCCTTTTATGATATACAATACAACTCATTTATGAAATTAAAATGTTAATGAAACTTGACATGACAGAGATAAATAAACATTTATTTACTGATACCTATTCATCTTACACTTACAGTCTGTTAAAAAAATGTTTTAGTATATTGATTTTATTCAGAGTTATGCTATGCACCTACCTAGTTAGTAAGAAATGACTGAAGAATACCGGTTTTGACAAGACTGCCAAACAATCAATTACACTTATTATCTGCATTATTATCTGACTTAGAAATCTGCCTATTTTCCGACGGATAGATAGATACATACATATATTCACGGCTATGAATCCCAAGAAAGGGGTAGCCAGAGCTAAGGAATTAGAAACTCCTCAGCCACTTTTGGAAGGTGCGTGGGGAATAGATGGTGAAATAAAACTTCTTGGTGATGGGTCTCCAACCGCATCGCCCAAAAATCCCTTAAAAGCCCCAATACCGTTAGTCGCCTTTTACGTACACCCACCGGAAGAAATGGGGTAGTGCTATTTTAAGCCGAAACTACACAGCAAACGGATAGATACTTATATTTTAATGGTAATTTTAATGATATGGGGCTTGACTTGTCCATTGAATTTAAATGTAATATGGCCAGATTTCTAAGTGAGACAATAAGGCAGAAAACATAAACAAAACATTTACTCACGCCATTAGTTCTCATTGGGGTAAGCAGAGACTAACTATCGCCACTTCGTACGATCCGCGGGTTACGCGGGTGTTATAGACTATATTATTATTATAGCCTAATTCATTTCCCACTGCTGGGCAAAGGCCTCACAATTTTGAGCCCACACATCTCTGTCTGAGGCTGTACACCACCACCCTGGATCAAATCTGTCCAGGTCGTCCCTCCATCTCCTCCTAGGCCTTCCCCTACGCAGGTATAGGTATAGACTATATAACTTATATATTTTACTGTGTATATATGTGTCGTTTTTGGTAGCAAAACAAAGCTCTTGGCCGGCCCATTACTAATATGTTTATCATTTATCATATAAAATCATCTGATAAGATGTTATAGGCCCTAATGATGATGATGAATATTTTGTAGTGTTCAAGTGAAAATAGCTTTAGATACTTGTGAACGAAACATACAATATGTAGCGGAATACACACAGAGCCCGTCAGGTTGTGTCGCCGGGTTATGTCGTGAAAGAAATATGTCTAGCTTATGTATGAGAACTAGACCGCCGCAAAAAGTTTTCGACATATGTCGGCGGCCCGGCGGGCTCAGTTTGTTTTGCGCTTTAGCACTTTAATACCTTTTCGTTTCCGGTAATGGCGCTGATGTTATGTTTCTCATTAGTGCTTTTATTGTTTAATTCGTTTATATTGTGCCGTGTAGCTGCTACTACCCACGGGTGTCGTAAGAGGCGACTAAGGGGTTTTTTAAGTGGTTTATGGGCGATGCGGTTGGAGACCCATCACCAACGAACGATAATTTATTTCTACCATCTTGTCCCCTAGCAACGTCCAAATTTGGCTGACGAGTTTCCGAAGCTTTGGCTACTCCTTTTTGGGATTAATGGCCGTGAGTATATGAATGACTCAAAGAAAAACTATAGATTTTATAAATGACCCATTTTGATGCAACGGATATGCAAATAAGTGAAAACTCTGTTATAATAAATGTATGACACATAGGTAATAAGTGCGCACACTATTTACTCACGTGCATAAATTTTCGTATTGATAAAGGGGTTCACTTAGACTAAAGAGTCATATTAGACTTGTTATTTTCCTCGTAACTTCAATATTCTTTGTTGCTCCACTCTATGTTCACTATGTTCTCTAGTTGTTGAAACTAATGGGTTGCTATTTAGAAACAATTATGTTAGTATCTTTACAGGAGTGTTTTATCAAAACGGTTAAATTCAAACTGTATTGGCTCAAATGGATTAAAATTCAGAGCAGTTTCTGATTCACTTAAGAAACAACTACGTTTAATCATTTGAGCTTGGTTAGTCATGTTACTTCCAATTAAAGAAAACTACTTACAACAATATTGCCTCCGAGCTATGCTGGCTGAGTATTTGCCCCAGCATAAAGCCGGCCAAGCATATTTCACCCCACCACCGCACGTAAACTGAGCTTGTCCACAAGCACACCCTGACGAACTAGCCAAAATAGTATCCTCTCTGAGTAATATTTTTCCAGGCACCCCATTCCTTTTAGTTGCAAGAAAAACGACTTTATCTTCTTTGTTTTCTAACATTGGCGCTGTTGATGACATTTTTTCTAAACTTTGATGCTCCATTTTGAAATAATATTGTTTTTTTTTATTGACAAAATCACATTACTTTCGCGCCGAAATTTTTGGGTCGATTGTTTTTGTTTTTCACGCGCGAGACGGCCGAGTGCGCGGCGTGTTTTCAGCCGACTGGCGTTAAAGTTAAACAAAACAGTACGTAGGTATTTGATATGATTAGTAAGTAGCAGTACTACAATAGTGTGGTCAGTTCTAATTAGAATAAAAAACATCTTTAAATTATACACAAGCGTATGTTAATTTCTAAAAATAGCTTATACATTTTTCCTTATACATCTTTGCAATACTTTTTTCATATTTTTTAGATGTGATGTAGATGATGAAATTTTGAAGTCAGACGGCTTTACTTATAATTTTAAAGAGCTTTTTCTTCGAATTCCATTTATTGGCTTGGGCCATCTCCGCACTTTGAGAGGAAAACTTATGTAGTGAAATAATTGTTTATGATGTGGGTGAAACCTAAAAAAGCTTAAATTCCTTAGTTTACTATGCTTAGCTCATCTACTTATCATAAGTCTGATTTAATAGTCCTTACCTGCTAAATCGCTTTTAGTGTTAAGATCCCAAACCGTATTTTATTAGAAATGCTGTTGTTTGTTATTACTTATTTTTTAAGATGTGCAATAAAGAGTTTTCCATTCTATTCTAAGTGGGCGAATATAGAATATATAAATAGTGTAATGTCCTTTTTTAAGATGACACTATGCAAAAACAAGAAGATTAATATTGTGGTCAAAAATATAATTCATCCACCTTTTTGACACTTAAAGCGTATTTATAGAAATAATAAAATAAGTAACATATCTCTTATATATATATGTATAACTAACACTTTATGATTTTTCACAAATTAAACATTTTGGAAACAAATACACGCAATGAATTTTATTCAAAACAACCTATACTTTAACCCATCTGCTGTATAATTATGTTGTCTAACCCCATGTATTTCATGAATAATAAAATAATATATTAATAAAGCATCTTATCATCTACAAACAGAGTGAATCGCCACTTCAGAAACAATAAAAAATACAGTAATATGAACACAATGTCACTTCATTATCTACAACACGCTTTGACATTTGATCGAGCATTTTATAAACAATTGATCAATCGAACGACCTAAATTGCGCTCCATGAAACATTACTCCACTCGGTAGTGTCGGCTAACTAATAACACATACCGTTGGTCCCAAATTAAAGAGTATGAAGATATGATTGAGTTTTACAGATTTGTTACTTTTTTGAGTCATCGGTCCACTTTGTGGGAGACCTACCCATACTGCGTCTGTACGTAGCCGCCACTCAATGACCTTCGAGCCTCAGAACTTTGTTGAAGTTAGCAAGAAGCCGATGGACGTCGGTAGCATAGGGGGGTAACCGCTGAACTATTTTATAGGCCTATAACCAGCAGTCGGTGGGATTACCGTAAACACTAAAAGACTATCCACCGATGCATCCACAATTTCGTAAATTTTGTAGAGAATTTGACACATTAACTAGCTTAGCCTCAGCACAATTATAAACTGATCCGAAAGTGATTTTGTTAGTACTATATACCACCTCGGCATTAACATCATCATCAGCCAGTTCACTGGCAAAAGATATCCACCACGACAGTTCCTGTGTCCGTCGGCTACCCGCGACATTCATCGGTTCACTATGCGGGAGGCCTACACACACTTCGTTTTTTTATTGAGTCTTAAAACAAAAATGTAATTTACTTAACTTCAGCTAAACTAAAATTAAATTGAATTAACCAACTCTTTGCTATTATGTTTTGTAAAGTGACCGTCCACTGCTGACATTACCATCCACATTTCGTCTATATAGGTATGTATTTAACCCTTATTTTACCACTTCAGTAACACCATTCTCTTTTGATCGACAAACGTTCCTCTTAAATATACTATTACAAACTTATTGGATTTTTATTAGGTAATAAGTGAGTTTATGTGAGCCAATAACAATAAGTTAAAACGTTTATTCATAAATCATTTGTATATCTTAATTCACCATGGAAAAAGCAAGGTTTGTATTGATAACATTTAATTTGACTGGCGATTCATGTTTTTATTATGGGTTTTATTGTAATTTTAGGTAACAATATACAACATACAAACATACATATACTCACGGCCATAAATCCCAAAAACATGTAGCCAGAGCTTCAGAGCTAAATAGAAACTCCTCAGCTACATTTGGAAGTTGACAGGGGAGAAGATGGCAGAAATAAAGTATCGTTGGTGATGGGTCACCAACCACATCGCCCAAAAACCACTTAAAATCATGCCCAATACCCTTAGTTGCTACTTACGACACCCGTGGGTAGAAGGGGGAAGTGACATTCTAAGCCGGCACTACATGGCAACAACAATGCATTCATAATCACCTAAATACTGCTTCTTAAAAGATTTGTACTGTCCACGGCGAAAGATGATTTTTCTTGCGGATGTCGTAAAGGGCGCCAAGGGTTATTAAGTGGATTTTGAATAAATGGTCATCACTGGAATATCCTTCACCAACCATCCTTTATTTTACTATCTTTTCTTATCTGAACTTCCAAAAGTGGCTGTGCTGCTTCTAAATCTAAGACTCTGTCTAACTCTTCTTTTTATTCAAAAGGCGTATTTTTTTTTAATTTGAAACTATTTATTTTAAATGTCCGTTAACAGTTATAATTATAATCATAGATCGGCTAATCGGATGCATATTTGAAAGTGAAAACAACCGTGATAGCCTAGTGGGTAGAACACTCGGTTATCGTGCAAGTGACTTGTGTTCAAATCCTGGGTCGGGCCTACACCAATTTGTCTTTTCTAAAGTCATATGTGTGGTTAATTTATCATGGTTGTTAACGGTGAGGGAAAACATCGTGAGGAAACCCACATGGCTGAGTTGTACTTAGTTATGTGACAATGTATTCGTACAAAACGGCGATAGGCCTGCCCCCTATCACGTGAGTACACTGTCCATGCAAAACGTGTGTACTCTGAACACCAGGTGACAAAGTCACGTGATGTTCAGAAGTATTAGTACCTCTGCCAACCCCTTCGGGGATATTCAGCGTGAACGTTTATGTTATGTTATGTTATGATTATCCGATCTATGATTATAATACAGAGGGCTATTAATCTAAACTTATAAACTAGATTGTGGCCCCTGGGGAGTCTTATATAAGATTTTAAAATTTTACTCGACTAAATGTAATAAGTTAATCAATTAATATAAAAAAAAACATCTTATTTATTTAGAGGTGGAAGGCGATGGGTCCACATATTTTTCACATATTTACCTTCAATGAAGTATTTTTTAATGCACTTTTCATTTTGTTTTGTTTAAAATTAATAAAATCAAGACTTAGTTGCTTAGGCAAGTGGTTAAGTATTTGAGGCAATATATGAGTCCACACCCTCCTCCCGTATTCATTGCTACTAGTCGGACATACATACAGTGAAAACTCTCTTTTTAAACTCTCGCGTGAGTATATGTATGTATGTACAGTTTCCATATGTTTCTGCTAGTAGTAATTATATCTCTATGTGAAATATAGATTGTAATGACATGAGAGAATGACCTCGGAAGACACATTTAGAGAAAAAGAGAATGCGCTAAATAGAGGGCTTCCGTAGTCTGAAGAATAAAAGAACATGTATGATCAATAAATGTAATATATCTTTTTTGTTTTAATATATCATTTTATTTCATTACGCTATTATGCCTCCGTCTTTCTCATTATCTGAGTGCAAATTGGAACAAAAAACGAAAAACTATGATCCATAACTATAAATTCAAATATTTAATATCAAATCAATATAAACAACGAACTTAGTTACATTTTTGAAGTAAATCACTTTTGAATTAAATAAACATGTGTGTCACCTTTCGAAAGCTACATTATCCACGAGTAACATAGACTATATTCTATTTTGAAAAAAAAAATAGGGTTCCGTAAGATATTTGGATATTTCGGACACAAACTGAAAAAAATCAACCAAAGAAGTTACTTATTTTGCGTACGCTGCCTAAACTACAAAAGATAGAACCATAAAATGTTATAATTAATTGTAGATCTTATGAATATCTACAAAAAAGTCCGCGACACAATATATACCTATCTATGTCGAGTGAGGCACAACAACCACATAATATATATAAAAGAAAGTCGTGTCAGTTACACTATTTATAACTCGAGAACAGATGCACCAATGTGGCTGAAAATTGTTGGAGAGGTAGCTTAGAACCAGGAAAAGGACATAAGATATATTACATTACGCTAAATACTGTAAGGGGTAAACAGTGAAAATATTTAACATCCGTGCGAAGCCGGGGCGGACCACTAGTCAAAGATAACTGTAAATGGACATTGAAACGCTTGTCAGGATCATACAAAGTCGTCGCGCATCAATATAACTATAAATCGCGATATTTACTACACTCTGGCAACCCCGCAACCTCTTTGGGTCAGCCTGGGCTTATCTGAAATGGTTTTGTATAACTTTATATGGGTTATCTCGTCGCTGCTGTATTATATGCAACTTTACTATGGCGTCTATTTAGCTCCAGATATAACTTAATTTAATACATAAAGAAATATTTGTATACTAGTGGATCGGCCCAGCTTCGCATGGGTAGCGTTGTTTTTTAAATATCTGAGGTTTCTTTCTCTGAAGTGCCTGAGCACTACTAAAGCATTGTGAAATTTAGCGCAATATTTTCAATTTATTAAATTTATAGCACTCCTGAACAGTGTATAGTTTGGTGACTTTGAATGGGCTTTGATTAACAGTTGAACAGATTGGTAGTTGATCGTATTGCTGTAGTTCAAAAAAAAATAATAATTACATACATATACTCACGGCTATAAATTCCAAGAAGGGGTAGCCAGAGCTAAGGAATTATAAAATCCTCAGCCACTTTTGGAAATTTGAGTGGGGAAAAGATAGTAAAAATAAAGCTTGTTGGTGATGGGCTGATGGGTCTCCAACCGCATCACCCAAAAATCCCCAAAAAGCCCCAATACCGTTAGTCGCCTCTTTTGTACACCCACCGGAAGACATGGGATAGTGCTATTCTAAGCCGACACTTCACAGCAATTCCGTTTATAACCAAATTTTCAGATTGTATTGAAATCGAATAAAACGCTACGAAGTTTTTATAACAATCTAAAAAAAACATACCCTGATGTAGGATGAACTACTGGCGCCATCTAGTATGTAATTGGTAAAGATATGGTTTTGGTCACGGGCGCGATGGTTTATTTCATGTATAATTTCAGTGTTTCTCTACCGATTTCTATGATTTTTTTTTATTGAATAGGTAATAATGTTTCCTTTTTAAATTAGGGATGAGTGAGAGTATTATAAACGTGAAAGAGTAAACAAATATGATCAGAATGCTCCGAACTGCTAAGCTATCAGGAGTTACACGTGTTATGGTGAGTCAACCATAAAAGATAACCATATACTGTTGCGGGAAATTTTTTAGACAATTTTGTGAAGAATATTTCCGTCATACATGATTTCCATGTAACTTTAACCATTAAGGCTGCAGAGTAACTTCTCCCGTTTTCCCAAAATTTCCCAATATTCCCCTTCACTACTCTACTGAAAAGTATACTATAACCTGCCCAGGAGTATGAAGAATAATTGTGCCAAGTTTCGTTAAAATCCGTCGAGTAGTTTTTGTTTCCATAAGGAACATACAAACCGACAGACAGACAGACAGACAGACAGACAGACAAAAATTTTACTGATTGCATTTTTGGTATCATTATCGATTACTAATCACCCCCTGATAGTTATTTTGAAAATATATTTCATGTACAGAATTGACCTCCCTACAGATTTATTATAAGTATAGATAATATAAAATATAATTGCTGTGTAGTGTCGGCTTAGAATAGCACTATCCCTTTTCTTCCGGTGGGTGTACGTAAGAGGAGACTAACGGTATTGGGGCTTTTTAAGGGATTTTTGGGTGATGCGGTTGGAGACCCATCACCAACAACCTTTATTTTACCATCTTTTCCCCACGCAACTTCCAAAAGTGGCTGAGGAATTTCTAATTCGTTAGCTCTGGCTACCCCTTCTAGGGATTTATAGCCGTGAGTATATGTATGTATGTATAAAGAAAAGAAGTGCTGTGTATTGTTGGCTTAGAATAGCACTAGCCCATTTCTTCCCATGGGTCATCGTAAGAGGCGACTAAATGTATCGGGGCTTTTTAAGTGATTTTTCCAACACCAAAAACATTTATTCTACAATCTTACTTAACTTCCAAAAGCGACTCACGACCGATTTCTGAATTGAGTATTCCAGCTGAGAACAACATATGTATCGTTCAGTCGCATTGAAATCTTAACAACTGAATGAGACAAAACGATACTTAAGTCGTTCTTAGCTTGAATACTCAATTCAGAAATCGGGCGTAAATAATTTTCTGATTCTGAAGCTCCGAAGTGAGTATAAGTAGTAGTAGTTATTATATTTTGAAGACGACTATATACGTTTTCGTACAAACCGGCGATAGGCCTGCTCCTATCACGTGAGTACACTGTCCAAGAAAAATGTGGGTACTCTGAACACCTGTCCCCGTAGCATGAGGCATGTGACAGCGAGTGTGTTACATGAGAAGTGAGAAGCTGACGGGTTTTGTATGAATAATCTGTCTGTTTCACACTTCTCATTTGACAAACTCACTCTCACACGCCTCATGCTACCTAAACAGGTGACAATAAAGTGGATGTGACATTCAGTGAAGAAGTATTAGTATTCGAACTAAGTCTTCACCTTACTGTCCGATCTTGTACGAGGGTAGGCCACTTCTTTGTGATCAAACTCCTGTGGAACGGCTCGAGAGATTTCAAACAATTAGAATGTTTTGTTCATGAAAACCTCATGTGGGGATTATTGCTAATAAATAAAGCAAAGAAAAAAAGAAAAAAAGGAAAGAAGCATTTCACACTAGTAGCCACCTGACACTATAGCTCATTTGGCAGAGCGACACGGCCGTATATCCGGAGGTCGTGAGTTCGATCCCCGCTGGTGTCGAAATTTTTCTTTCAACCAAATTTGGCACAGTGATCAAGTGGACAATGCTAAGGTTCATAAGGGGTCATAAGGGGGGGGGGGGCATGTCGTGATAGAACCTACTATTGAGGAATAATCACTGATTACTATTTATAACTATTCTCCCATAAACGTCGATAGAAGAAGTTAATGGTTTTTTATTTAGAGCTCGTCTAAAGAGCTTATTCCATTTGTCTGAATGAAGACGTCTGAAAGCCACAGAATCTGAATTCAGACTAGTGGAATAACGTTCAAACTGAAATTTGTGTAGTGGAATAACAAGCGTCTGCGGCAGTAACTTCGAAGGACGTCTGAATTCAGCAACGACAAAGTGTAATGGAATAAGCTCTTTAAAATTCAAGACCGACTGCACAGATAGCAACAAGACTGAGGTCTACTGAAAGCGCAATACCGCAATACCTCCGGGCCGCCGACATATGCCGGCAACTTTTTGTCGGCTGTCTAGTTCTCATACATAGGTTTAACATAATTCTTTTAACACAGGCCGCTCTGGGTTGTGTGGCCGGGTAATGTCTCCGGCTCAGTGTGTACTGCATTTAACTCGGTCAATTCATTTCAATCGCAATTTGCATTGAAGTCCCAGTATATATATACACGTTGTAAACACAGATCACTCGATATCATCGCATCTTCGCAGAATTTCACAAATTCGATCGCAGGTCAGAGGTTAAAATAATCTATTCTTATCGTCACTGTAATAACCAAAAGCTATTACTTCTCTGATAATCAACTGTACCAACTGTAGTTATTTATATTTGAATCGATTAATAGTTTCAGAGATAATATACTTACATACATATTAGTTATACTCACGGCTATGTATCCCAAAAAAGGGTAACCAGAGCAAAATAAAAGGAAATTCTTTAGCCACTTTTGGAAGTTAAATGATGAAAATATCGTAAAAAAAATATGGTTGGTATGGTTTTCTAACCGAATGCCCGAAAATAAAGTAAAAGGCCCCAAGCCCTTAGTCGCCTCTTACGACATTGGGAAGAAAACATTGGGAAAGAAGGGTTGGCGTGGTGATTCTAATTCGAAGCCAAAACAACATTACTAAAATAAAGTGCATTTATTTATTTATTTATTCAAGGCATACCAACAGCATTATAACATAGATTGCATTAACATTCATTTTAAAGTCTTGGTCAGATATAATGCCAACAACAGTGCACACAGCATTGACAAAACTTAAAGATATTACTAAAAATTTGATTAAAAACTATAATAAAATAAAATTAGAATAGACAATTAAAATCCCCAATAATAATAGTAAATTACAAACAAAAAAATTAATAAAATTAAAAAAATAATAAAAAATTAAGTGATAATACCAAAACATTTGAAAATTTATATTTAATAAGAAGTTAAATAATTTAAAATTATTTAGCCTATCTTTCTTTTCTTCATCTAATCACGTAAATGCTTGTAACTATTTTGACGAGACATTCACTGGACGACATCTGATATTGTAAGAAGTAATTTCGCCTTCTTTCCCAAGTGTTCACGCCGTATATCCCCGAAGGTGTTGGCAGAGGTATTAATACTTCGGAACATCACGTGACATTGTCACCTGGTTTATTTATAGATTTTTGTATTTCCTCTATATTTTACTCGTGCGAAAGGTGGATGAGATCGGTAGCTATACTGAAGAAAAACAAAGAATTCTTAAAATAGGGATAACACATTTATTTTCGAGAGTATCCTAAATGATGACTTAAAGTGCTACTGGGTTTTTTTTAAAGAAATACTAATATTAATAAATTTCTTCGCTTAATTCCGCTAAATAAAAATTATTATTTAGCGGAATTAAGCGGAGAAATTTATTAATATTAGTAATGCTATGGATTACCGCAAAGTAACGCCTGATTCAATCCAATATCTTTTTTTAAAGAGTTATTTGAGATTTCTAAAGTGGATCAGATAATTCCAATCTTGAAGCCCTGCCTAACTCGTTTTGAGATTTAGAGCCGTGAATATATGTAAATATGTCTAACGATTACGCCTATCTGGATATTGAAACAAATTGATGTTTTTACAATGACCATTTTGTTTTTAATTAGAGGTCATAGCTCTTCCCGCCTTTATCTTTATTATTAGTTTTACTTATATTTTGAGAGCGATGAGTTTGTAGACTATTTTATACTCAGTAATTCGGCCAAAGGCTTTCGAAAAAAACTAAGAAATTAAAAAAGAGAGATTTATGTGAATTTCCAGTATTTTGGCGACAACCAGTATAGCAGGCACCTTATAAATGTTTAAATTATGTTTTGTTTTATATTTATCATATTATTTTCGTACTCTGCAGTTTTGTTATATTAAATACTAGTGGATCGTCCCAGCTTCGCACGGGTAGCGTTGTTTTTTTAAATATCTGAGGTTTCTTTCTTCAGTCCCTGCTTAAGCATTGTGAAATTCAGCGCAATGTTTCATTTTTTTAATTTATAGCACTCCCTAAACAGTGTAGTTTGGTGATTTTGAATGCGCTTTAATGAACGGTTCAGTATTTCCATTAAATAGCAAATTTTGGAATAAAACGCTATGAAATATTTATAACAATCTGAAAAATAAATCATTACGTGATGTAGGATGCAACTACTGGCGCCATCTAGTATGTTATATATAAATTAATAAAGATTTGGTTTTGGTCACGGGCGCGCTGGCTTATTTTATGTATAATTTCGGTGTTTGTCTACCGATTTCTATGATTTTTTTTTATTGAATAGGTAATAATGTTACCTTTTTTAAATTAGGGATGAGTGAGAGGTTTACAAACGTAAGAGTAAACAAATATAATCAGAATGTTCCGAACTGCTAAGCTATCAGGAATTACACGAGTTATTGTGAGTCAACCGTAAAAGATAGACATAAACTGTCAAGGATTTTAGATAATTTTATGCAGAATTTTTCCGTCATACATGATTTCTATGTAAGTTTAACCATTAAGGCTGCACACGCGACGGAAGCTTAAAAAATGGAGTAACTTCTCCCGTTTTCCCAAAATTTCCCAAAATTCCCCTTTACTACTCTGCTGGAAAGTATACAAAAACCTGCGCAGGAGTATGAAGAATAATTGTACCAAGTTTCGTTAGAATCCGTCGAGTAGTTTTTGTTTCCATAAGGAACATACAAACCGACAGACAGACAGACAAAAATTTTACTGATTGCATTTTTGGCCTCAGTATCGATCTCTAATCATCACCTGATAGTTATTTTGAAAATATATTTCATGTACAGAATTGACCTCTCTACAGATTTATTATAAGTATAGATTTTAAAATAAATGTAACCTGTTTTTCCCTAAGCTATTAATATATTATATGTGAAGATTTCTAAATGGCTAAAAGTTAACATTAAGTAAGTATTAAAAAGTTTTAATGTTGTAAATCTTTTTAATAAGTTAAAATAGAATTAAATTATAATAGGTTTTGGGTCATTGTGTAAGCCTCAAAACCATATCTTGCAGCACAAACTCACTCACTCACAGCTTCTCTAGGTTGGTTGTCAGCCAGCAGTTGGAAATGCAAGCTGTATAGTGTCGGCTTAGAATAGTACTACCCCATTTCTACACGTGGTTGTTTGTAGGAGATTCAATTCAATTAACACAACCATGACCTTAGGCATAGTGAAAAATCTAGATTAAGTGATTCATAGACCCAAGTTTTCAGCACCGATGTGTGAATATGTTTTTGTTCTGACGGGTTTAACTTACTAATAAATAAAGAATAAATAAAGGAAAGAAAGATTTCGACACAGGCGGGAATCGAACCCGCGACCTCGGGTATACGCCCCGACGCTCTGCCAACTGCCACATGAGGTTATCATGAACAAAAAGATTTAAATTATGGGTTTAACTTATTTCAAAAGATAAAACCAAAACTTAAATCAAATATTTTTATTGATTGTTAAAACAAAAATCTTATTAACTCAACGTCAATTAAGCGTAAATTAAATTGAATCTACGTCGCTTCTTAGGTGTTTTATAAACAAAAGACGACAAGAAACTCTTTGCCATATTTTTTATTATTTTTTCAATACATTACAATTTTCATTATATTACGATTATTTTGTTAGGATAGGTATTAATCGCGATAGTAATTATTATAATCGTGATAACTCACCACCACCACCGGGGTAGCACCACTGCCTACACCAATGTGTATTTTCTAAAAGCGTATGGGTTTTTAATTTGCCATGGTTTTCAACGCTGAGGAAAAACATGGCGAGAAAGTCTACATAAATTACTTATACATAGTCATGTCACAGTGTATTCGTACAAAAACGGGCAATGTGGGTACTCTGAACACCGCAAAGCTAGTACGAGCGACCTTTTACTGGATATCGCGTGGTATAAAGCAGCCATCTCTTACGCACTTACTTCGTATCGTATACTGTTATCTCATACTAACCGTTATCGTGTCGATAAATTTTATCGTCACGCTTTATCCCACGCGATAACTAGTTTAAACACCGCTCGTACTAGCCGGGCAGAGCGCTATTTTATCGACACGATAACGGTTAGAATGAGATGGCAGTATACGATACTAAGTAAGTGCGTAAGAGATGGCTGCTTTATCCCACGCGATAACTAGTTTAAACACCGCTCGTACTAGCCGGGCAGGTGACATTAATGTCACGTTATGTTGAGAAGTCTAAGTTCTTATGTTATATACTCGACCGAATTTAAAAAAGAAGAAGAAGAAGAAGAAAAAAAGTTTATTTGTTGCCAGTCGCATATAAACTTGTCAATATTTTTACAAAATAAATGAAGGGAAAAAACATTTAACAATAAAAACAGTGTTGATCTCACATAATGCGCGAAAACAACAAAATGGCGTCTGACTCAGCGTTGTCGTTGTGAGTTTTACCTCACAACACTGATTTTCACAGCCAATTGATTGTAAAACATAACAAAAAAAATATCAGTGCTAAATAATGCTGATTACATAATTACATACACAAATATAATACAAAAGATATTCTCCGTTAACGTTGAGTTAAGTTTTCTGTAGGTTGATACTATATGTCTATTTTGAACTACACTACGGTGCTATTGCACCTTGTACTTGCTTACTTGTAATTGGTCACAACCAATTCACGTCAGTAAAAACGTCATAGTACAAGTCTTTCAACTTTGTACTCTTCTTATTTGATACCAATTCACAATACCAACATTTGACGTCACGAGGTTCCTATCTTATATTCTTATTACGTTGATAATTACACGGAAATAATAATTGGCTGTAATTAGAGACGTGTTGTTGATTTACATAGTTTTCATCGACTGGAAAACGCCCACTTTCTGCCAGACTATGGCTTATCGAAGTGGACTATGTCTTAACGAACTGAGATTACATGTTAAGTAGTACGGGATATTTGAGCACATAGCACGTGACCTATATACGCAAACCTTTCTGGTATTGGTTGTCAAGTCAACAGCTTGATATAGTTGATCATCTGGTGATGTTTTGTATAATAATTATATTGGCCGCATTTGCTGTCTTTTAGTTGGGGACTTCTTTTGGGGACTTCTTTTGGGAAAACCCAAAGGTCTGTGCAATACAAGGTTGGGTTATCAACGAGCGGTCTGGCGGAAAACATATAAGTTTAAACGTGACACCGTGAGTCTCTTATTTTTACTGGCTTTCTACTGAATTCTGTCGAGTAGTGCCGGCTTGGAATGTCATTACCCCTTTCTACACGCGGGTGTCGTAAAGGCGACTAAGGATATGGGGCACTACACGGCAAATAGTTCAACCTCGTGTGCGGTTTTTTGTATGTCTCGACGTTGAAGACTTTATCTGTACTTATTATATTAATAATTATATTGGCTGTATTGGCTCTGTTTTAGCTAGGGACTTCTTTGGGAGAAACCAAAGGTCTGTGCAATACAAGGTTAGGTTATCAACGAGCGGTCTATCGGAAACATATCGGTTTTGAATTTGACGACCTTGTAAGAGCGACCATTTAACTAGACATCGCGTGGTATAAAACAGCCATCTCTGTCGCACTAACTTTGTATCGTATACTGTCATCTCATTCTAACCAATACCGTGACGATAAAATAGCGCTCGTGCTAGACCAAAAGTCCGTGAGTCTCTTATTTTTACCGACTTTTAATTTAATAAGCTCACGTCATCATAATCTAATTTTTTGTTATTTTATCTAATTATGTTTTGTTTCGGAGCTAATTTTTGTATTTAATTTATTATGTTCAGGACAGATGGATAGCTAGCGTAATTGTAACTGAAAATCTGTGTTTTGCTATACAGTATTGTTTTAATGCTTAGTTATGTTATGACAAAGCTATTATGTACCATAGTAAACACACCAAAATGTATTCAAGTGCTTTTTATAACTTTTTAATCTGTGTTATTGTGTTGCTCAATACTTTTTTAATGAATATTTATGTAAGCCCATTTCTTTTGTGATAATTCATATTAAAGAATATCTATCTAAAATCCCTGACCTCACCGAAAACCAGACAGTACCACCGGTTCCTTTGAAAGTTTGCTTTTCGGTCATGGGAAAGGAAATAATCTGATAAGATACTTACTTACACACACCGTGATAGCCCAGTGGGTAGAACACTCGGTTATCGTGCAAACGACTAGTGTTCAAATCCTGGGTCGGGCCTACACCAATTTGTCTTTTCTAAAGACATATGTGTGGTTAATTTATCATGGTTGTTAACGGTGAGGGAAAACATCGTGAGGAAACCCACATGGCTGAGTTGTACTTAGTCATGTGACAGTGTATTCGTACAAAACGGCGATAGGCCTGCCCCCTATCACGTGAGTACACTGTCCGTGCAAAACGTGGGTACTCTGAACACCAGGTGTCAAAGTCACGTGATGTTCAGAAGTATTAGTACCTCTGCCAACCCCTTCGGGGATATTCGGCGTGAACGTTTATGTTATGTTATGTTATACTTACTTACTCCGTTGTCTCAGCAACCCGAAGTGGGTCTTGACCGGTCTCTTTCCAGTTGCCTGCCTGAAGTTCACGCAGGTCTTTTCCGACTTCGTCCTTACATCGATATTTGGGGCTTCCAACTGGTCTTCGACTGCTTTGTATTTGGAGGTGTACCTTTCTGACCGCCCGATCCTCCCCTATCCTCTCTTGGTGGCAAAGCCAGTGGAGTCGGTTTGACTTTATTTCGCCGATGATGTTGGGTTTGGAAATTTTGTCTTTTATTTCTTGATTCTTCCTTCTACTACCATCTTTCCTCCTGGTGGGACCCAGAATTCCCCTCATCATTTATCTTTTGGGAAAAAAAATTGATGCGAATAAACTAGCGACCTACTGGCCCAATGTTGGAAGGGCATGATAATTTGTATATCATCATGCTATTCGAATCCATCGTTTGGTCCGATATTTGCATTAAAGAGATTTTCTGTCATGTGACTAAGTACTACTTAGGAAGCTGGGTTTGCTCACGATGAGTCACTGATGATTCTACTTATTTCTCCGGGTACAAGTTTTCTGACCATCTCTTTGGACTAATAACCATCTTTGGATTGCGGATATTATCCCAGTCCTGATGAAGCCTAGTCAGGATTTAACCCACAACAGTTTACTGCACAAAAAAGGGTCCTATTTTCCTCTGAGGTTTTTTTTATTATTAATTTAATGGACACATTTATTTACTTAGATAAACAACAGCGAAAGTAATTCCATACATAAAAAGAAAATATTATAAAAAAGTAATAAAATAAAAAGAATCTTTAATATTAAACATACATACATATACTCACGGCAATAAATCCTTAGAAGGGGTAACCATAGCTAAGAAATTATAAATTCCTCAGCCACTTTTGGAAATTGAGCGGGGAAAAGATGGTGAAATAAAGGTTGTTGGTGATGGGTCTCTAGCCGCATCGCCCCAAAAATCCATTAAATAGCCCCAATACCGATAGTCGCCTCTTACGTACACCCACGGGAAGAAACGGGGTAGTGCTATTCTAAGCGGACACTACACAGTTTTAAAAAATACAAAAAATAAGATTAATAATGGATTCATTGAATAAATTTGGCATTGTCGATTTAGAAAGAAAGAAAGAAAAGAAAGAAAAATCTTAATTCTCCTCTTGAGGACATAAACAATATAAAAGAAAACAATAAAAAAAGACTTAAACCACTTATACAACAACAAAAAAGAACCTTTATACTAGAAAAAAACTAAATAATAATAATTAATAAAACACAAGACTTACAATTTACACAATGTGCCCTAATTTGACGGTTATACTACATTAAACTGCATGTTTTAAATAAAACAATGAATTTTTAACAATAAATTTCAATTTTATTGCAAAAGAAACATTTATAGAAGTCATTACATTTAACAATTATCTTATATTTTAAACAACACTTACAGTACCCGTAGCAAATTTTACAGGAGTGAGAGCGAGAATATTACATTCAAAAGTCAATTTTACGTCATACATGCAAATAAATTAATTAAAAGTTTAATTAAATTCAACGGCATTTGATATTGGTGAAATTCTTGTGGCAACACTATTTACAGTGCCATAAAGAAAAATAAAAGTCGGTTGTTTTGACAATCCATTGTGAGATGACTCGTTCTCATATTGTTATGCTACAGGAGGCCTAGCACGAGCACTATTTTATCGTCACGATATCGGCTAGAATGAGATAACAGTATACGATAATAAGTATATATAGCTTCGATCATATATACCAAAGATGCACCAACAAAGCACGAAAAACGTCCCAGCCAAACAGTGCTAATTTTAAAGTAAGTACTGTTTCACTGACAGTTGCGTGCTAGATCTTGTAATAAACAATAGGTCTTAAGAAAATGCGGTATGGTCGATAATTGTAGAAAAATAAATATTCTTGTCGAACAGTCTTGTCATTCTCGCGGTCCACTTCTGTGCGTTGAATTTGTATGGAGTGCGGCATCTTTGGTATATGATCGAAGATATATAGCGACGATCGATTTCTAGTTAAAAGGTTACTTGTACTGGCTATGCTGAAATATCTTATTATACATTACACATTTATTGTGAATAACGAAAAGGAAAGTGATTAAGAATGATTAAAAAAAATGTATAGACTAAGATTTTTAAGAATAAATAACGTAAAAAATATCACATACATTATTTTAATTAATTAATTAACAAATTAATGACATATTTACAATCAAATCCACATTCTATTTTACTGAAATCAAATGTCATAATAATAATATCCTTTTTATGTCATACCTTATTACATACATGTACAGATTTTAAAACAAACATTTTCTAATCACTAATAAATAAAGAATAAATAAAGGAAAGAAAAACTTCGACACAGGCGGGAATCGAACCCGCGACCTCGGGTTTACGCCCCGACGACGCTCTGCCAATTGAGCCACCGTGTGTTGCCAGCGCGAAATTCTTCTATCCTTTCTAATCAGTCAAAAACCTAATTCCGTTGAGGGGTTAAAATTTTCGCGCTAGTATACATAATATACATTCATACCCTTCTATAAAACTTCGAATGACTGCTTTGTTTAGCACATTTTCCACTTGACTTAGAATAGCACTGCCCCATTTCTTTTCACGAGCGTAGAATAGAGGCGATTCAGGGATGTTTCAAGTTTTTGTGGGTTAATGTGACTAGAACAAAATAGTTGAACTATTATATCTTTAAATTCCAAAAGTGGCTGAGGATTTACAACTCAAACCTGAAGGGGTTGGCAGAGGTACTGATACTTCTAAACATCACATGGCATTGTCACCTGGTGTTCAGAGTATCCACGTTTATATATTCGAAAGCTCTGCCTACTTCTTTTTGGGATTGAAACCGTTTTATTGTCTTGAGTGCGGATAAAGCAAAAATGTTACATAAAATGATAATAGTGACTGTCACAATCTATTCCTAGATAGCCGTTAGTATATCTATAAATATATATCTATTTAAACTAAATAGTTGCCGTGTAGTGCCGGCTTAAAATATCACTACCCCTTTCTACCCGAGGGTGTCGTATGAGGCGACTAAGGTTGTGGGGCTTTTTAAGTGGTTTTTGGGCGATGCGGTTGGAGACCCCTCACCAACGATACTTTATTTTTTCCGGCTTATTCCGATTATCCACCCTAAAAAATCCTCCCTAAGGCGGATATTCGGAAACGCGTGTCCGTCTATCCACCCTGAACGGGGTGGATATCCGGAATGCATATAATATGGTTCTTCCGATTTTCTACCCTGCCTCCGTACAGTCATTTACAGAAAAAAGACCCTAAGTTTGTAAGATATTTTTATTCAAACTGTAAGTAAGAAAGTAGGTATGTTTATCTTAAGTATTTTAATGTTCACGATGTTCCTTGGACCCATTTTGTGTTGAGTATGTTTCTGTAAATTACTGTACTTGGGGTAAAAAATCGGAAGAACCATATTATATGCATTCCGGATATCCACCCCGTTCAGGGTGGATAGACGGACACGCGTTTCCGAATATCCGCCTTAGGGAGGATTTTTTAGGGTGGATAAACGGAATAAGCCTTTTTTCCATCTTCTCCCCTATTAACTTCCAAATGCGGCTGAGGAGTTTCTAGCTCTGAAGCAGCTCTGGCTACCCCTTTTTGGGATTTACGGCCGTGAGTATATGTATGTGTGTTAAACTAAATACGTCCTCCTTAACCATCTTCTTACGACTGCTGACATCAATTTTATAATCTATTTCACCACTTTACCTTATCCACCCTCACATTTTTTTCCAAACCATCTTCATAAAGTAAAAACATTCAAATTTATTCATAATTAAACTCTTACAATGGCTGTTATTTATCAGAAATATATTCTGATTTAGCATTTCCTTAAGAGAAGAAAAGGGGACAGCAGAGGTACACATCTTTGACCTGTTTAAATTTCAGCCTTATCACAGAGACATTTCTAAATGTACGGCATTTTACTTCACTGTAAATATTTTCGATGAATGGATCACATTATCATAACAGCTCATGTGCCTATTAAAAGGTCATGTATGTATCCTGATCTCGTAGTTCAGAAAGAGATAAAGATATACTATCTTTGGAAGTGTAAGCGAGATAGCTGTTTCACCACGTGATTGGTAATTAAAAGTTCAAACTTGCTACCGTTGATTAGTTCATTATGCGAATTAACGACTTGTACTACTACTACTACCGTTAATAATACAGTATATTATTAATAATTTGCTGTGTAGTGTAGGCTTAGAATAGCACTACCCCATTTCTTCCGGTGGGTGTACGTAAGAGGCGACTAACGGTATTGGGGCTTTAAAGGGATTTTTTTGGGCGATGCGGTTGGAGACCCATCGCCAACAACCTTTATTTAACCTTCTTTTCCCCACGCTATTTTCCAAAAGGAACTAAGGAATATTTAATTCCTTAGCTCTGGCTACCCCTTCTAGGGATTTATAGCCGTGAGTATATGTATGTATTATATATGCCAATATGGATGGTGTTGTTAGTAGAGGACGGCCGCGTAAGTTTTTTCAAAACGAAATCGAAATCCTTCTTAGGAAGTCAAAAATCCGTAGTGAAAATTATAAAAGAACATGAATGAGAAGAATGATTAATGTGGCAGAAGCAAGAGCGATTTGTCAGGATCGTGCAAAGTAGCGATCTATAGCCTCTGACTGCCGCAATGGCATCAACGGGCGTGAGTTTTAGTAAGTTAGTATATTATTATATTATCTGTAATAATAGCGACCGACACGACACCATAATGTGGCCTCCCATGCACGGAATCGTCCTACTTTTTCAGACATCAGAAGGGCAAGCACGAGCCGTGTTTAAACTAGTTATCGCGTGGGATAAAGCAGCCATCTCTTACGCACTTACTTAGTATCGTATACTGCCATCTCATTCTAACCGTTATTGTGTCGATAAAATAGTGCTCGTGCTTGCCCTGCAGGTGATTTAGCCGGCAATGTCCTATCCAAATTGGTATGAAATATAATTATATGCTCGTACACCACCACAGAACTTGCCAAAGGACTAAGAAGTGTAAAACTGACCTTGGTTTTGAACCCATGCCACTTCTATCTACAAGGCTTTACATGATCTAAGTAAATAAAAAATAACGACCTACCAAATTATACGAATTTCTATTTAAAAAGGTAAAAAAAAGGTGAGTGGTATGAAGATTTTTATGGTTTTGTCTCTCAAAACTCTCTAAACAAATATTACATACATACATACATATTCTCACGCCGTTAGTTCCCATTGGGGTAGGCAGAGACTATCGATCGCCACTTTGTACGATCCTGGCAAACCTCTCTGGCTTCGTTTACATCCATCAATCTTTTCATACATGCTCTTTTATTCTTCATACTGCGGACACCTGCCTTTTTGAGCACATTTTCTATTTGATCCAAATGTGTCCTCCGAGGTCGTCCTCTACTAACATTACCTTCCACATTGGCTCTATATATCTCTTTCACCAATTTACTGTCATCCATCCTCTCTATGTGCCCAAACCATCTCAACATTCCTTTTTCTATCTTTCTTACAATATCATCTTTTACACCACACCTTTCACGAATCACATCATTCCTCACACGATCACATAACCTTACATTACACACTTTTCTGAGGGATCTCATTTCTACTGCATTCACTCTACTTTCATGCTTCTTCTGCCACACCCAACATTCACTGCCATACATAAGCGTAGGAACGAGGACAGCATCATGCACAGCCATTCGGGCCTTTTCAGACACCGACTGACTAGACATTAGACTATCCAGTGCTCCATTTACCGCATTACCCTTTTTCACTCTTCTCTCGATATCTTCATCACACTTTCCATCCCTAGTAAACAAACTTCCCAAATATACAAACTCTTTCACTTGTTCCACTTTCTTACCATTAATCTCAATCACGCATTCGGTCATATTCACCTCTCTCTCAAAAACCATAGTTTTTGTTTTATCCACATTCACCCTCATTCCCTTTTTTTCAAAAGACGCACATGCAATATTCATCATCTCTTGCAACTCTTCCACCGATGATGCAAGTAGCACTTGATCGTCGGCATATAAGAGGCATTTGATGATGAATCCACCCATTCTCAATCCATAATCACTTTCACGCAACTCTGTTAAACAGTCATCCATGAACAAATTGAAGAGCCACGGGGAAGCTACACAACCCTGTCGGACACCCCGAGAGATCCCGAACCAGTCAGTTATATAACAAATATTCGTTTTAAATTATGACGTTCGAAAAGTTTCCGTACATATCTTATTTTCCTAGCTTAGAAAGAACACTTCATATTTCGTCTTAAAACGCATTGATTAGCATAAAACTGAGTTGTTTACAAACCGACCCGTGGGATTCTAAACTATAGAACATTGTGATTTGCCTAGAAAATTTCTCAGTACTCGGCTTACATTATAATACCGTTTTGTGGACAATAAGGTTTACTTAGAATGTGCATACGTACATACATATACTAACGGCTATAAATCCCTAGAAGAGGTAGTCAGAACTAAGGGTTAGAAATTTCTCAGCCACTTTTGGAAGTTGCGTGGGGAAAAGATGGTAACATAAAGGTGATGGTGGTGATGGGTTTCAACCGCATCGCCCAAAAATCCATTAAAAAGTCATAATAATTAGAATGTGCAATAAACACAATTCAGAATGTGAAGTTGGAATAAAGTGATGCTTATTACAAAACCATTTCGAGACATTATTTTCTAAATCATTTTTGCATCAAATAGATTTAGAAAATAATGTCTGTAATAGCCGTGTAGTTTCGGCTTAGAATAGCACTACCCCGTTTCTACCGATGGGTGTACGTAAGAGGCGACTAACGGTATTGGGGCTTTTAAGGGATTTTTGGGCGATGCGGTTGGAGACCCATCACCAACAACCTTTACTTTTACCATCTTTTCCCCACTCACATTTCCAAAAGTGGCTGAGGAATTTCTAATTCCTTAGCTCTGGCTACCCCTTCTAGGGATTTATAGCCGTGAATATGTTATGTTATGTATGTATATGTCTGTAATAATACATTATGTATTCAAAAAGGCAGGCGTCCGTAGTTTGAAGAATTAAAGAGCATGAATAAAAAGATTGATGAATGTAGATGAGGTTTGGCAAGATCGTACGAAATGGTGATCGATAGTCTCTAACTACATCAATACGAACTAACACAGTTTAATTTTAATTATACAATATACATACATACATACATTACATATACTCACGGCTATATTTCCCTAGGAGGGTTAGCCAGAGCTAATGAATTATAAATTCCTCAGCCACTTTTGGAAGTTGAGTGGGGAAAAGATGGTAAAAATAAAGGTTTTTGGTGAAGGGTCACCAACCGCATCGCCCAAAAATCCAATAAAAAGCCCCAATACCCTTAGTCGCCTCTTGCGATCACCCACGGGTAGAAATGGGGTAGTGTTATTCTATGCCGACACTACACGGCAAATACCTTTTAAACGTCATTTTAAAAACATCGATTATCTAACTAAGTAGATATAGGGCATATATTGTTAAATTTCAATTTCTTAGACAAGGAGATTATTTTCTTTTTATTTACAATATTTCTGTCCCTGCTTAAGAAAGTAGAGTTAGAACTAGTGAAGAATATACAAGAAGCGTTCGATTTAAAATTGAATAAACCGCAATACACACTGAGCCCGCCGGGCCACCGACATAACCTGGCGGCCTATGTTAAAAGAATTTATGTCTAACCTATGTATGAAAACTAGACCGCCGTCAAAAAGTTACATACATACATACAGACATATACTCACGGCTATAAATCCCTTAACGGGGTAGCCAGAGCTTTGGAATGAAAAATTCCTCAGCCACTTTTGGAAGTTGATTGGGAAAAAGATGGTTATAATAAATGTTTTTGGTGACGGGTCTCCAACCACATCGCCCAAAAATCACTTAAAAAGCCCCTATTCCCTTAGTCGCCTCTTACGATCACCCACGGGTAGAAATGGGGTGGTGTTATTCTAAGCCGACACTACACGGCAAAAAGTTGCCGTCATAATATATCGGCGGTCCGGAGGGCTCAGTCTGTATTGCGGAGAAGTAGGCTGCTAAACTTTATAGACTAAATTATAATATCACATGACGCTTCATAGCTGCTAAGTTCAATATTAAAATGACTATTTTTATATTTTTGCCGTGTAGTGCCGGCTTAGAATGTCGCTACCCCTTTCTACCCTCGGGTGTCGTAAGAGGTGACTAAGGGTATTGGCTGGGCTGGCTAATGGGCTTTTTATTGGATTTTTGGGCGATGCGGTTGGAGACCCATCACCAAAAACCTTTATTTTTACCATCTTTTCCCCACTCAACTTCCAAAAGTGGCTGAGGAATTTATAATTCCTTAGCTCTGGTTACCCTTTCTAGCCTAGGAAATATAGCCGTGAGTATATGTATGTATGTATTTAAAAAAGAAATATTCAAAAACAATATGCAACATTGGTTTTAAGCATTGATACAAATTAAATCTTTCATCCCTCAGTTAAATTATAACTTGGCAATGAATTTCATAAAAGTACGTGCTTTAGAGGGAACGTTAACACATCGTTTCAGGTTTCTATAACGGTACATACATAAAAACGAAGCTAGAGAGGTTTGTCAGGATCGTGCGAAGTGGCGATCAATAGTCTCTGCCTACCCCAATGGGAACTAATGGCGTGAGTATATGTGTGTATGTATGTATGTACATACATACATATTGTCACGCCTTTAGTTCCCATTCCATTACGGTAGTAGTAGTAGTAAAAGTCTATGACAATGGCCAAATCACCCTAGGGGTCGGAAAGAGAGCCTTGAGCTGATGATGAGGTGAATTTTTGTTGTATTGTTAAAGATAAAAAGACGGTTACATCGCAAAATAAATCCGTTACATTCACTCGTAATAAACCTAAAAAAACATCAATTTGGGTAAAATTCTGCTACAATATAAATTCTTTATTTTTTTGGTACAGTAAATACATACTAGATATAACACCTTACGATGCAAAAACCGATATTTTGTATTCATAAATTTAACACGTCGATACTGCGATGCATGGTGTGACAGAGACGACACGAGTATATGAGTATCACTGTCTCTAGATATTTAGCATGTCTGCCGAGGGTTTTTCTTCTCACGTTATGTGATTCGTTTTTGGTGACGGACGGACTAGCGTTTGGTTTGGTCGCATAGAAAATCTTTTATAAAGTAAAAATATGTTAAACCCAAAATTGTACAATTCATATTTTGAATAAAATAAAAAATTTGAATGTAAACAGTTTCTTAGTTGCTTCTTCTCTTTACGAACACCTTCCGAAGCAAGGACTAATCAGTAAATTAAAAAAATATGACGTTAAAAATTATTGGTTTTTAACTTAATTTTCTAAATTAAACTTTTTACTTTTGACTTTTAGACTAGAGGTCGCTATAGTTTCTTTGGTGGAGTAACAGGTCTCTGTACAACTGCCACGTGAGCGTCCAAACCATCTGAAGCTCGAGATTGTCGACGTAGATACACACCGGGTGGACGATCTGAAACAAAATATTTTGTATATTACCTACATATTTTCACGGCTATAATTACCAAAAAGACTAGCCAGAGTCCTATACCAGAGTCCTATACCTCAGCCACTTTGGAAGTTTTTTTGGGGAAAGATTGTTAAATTAAGGATTGCTGGCGATGGGTTTCCAGCTACTTTGCCCAACCCTTTTAGTCGTCTCTAACAACAGTTAAGGGGAAAAATTGATCTATACTATTCTGTAAGTGGCAGAAGAAGCATGAGAGTAGAGTTAATGCAGTAGAGATAAGGTCCTTCAAAACATTTTGTGATATAAGGTTATGTGATCGAATGACAAATAGTGTGAAAGGTGTGGAGGGAAAGATGATATTGTAAAAAAGATAGAAAATGTAATGCTAGAATGGTTTGGGCACATCGAGAGGATGTATGATTGTATAGTGGTAAAAGAGACGAACAGATAGAGCCAATGTGAAAGCTAAAAGATGACCACGGAGAACACACCTGGGCCAAATAGAGAGTGATATAAAAAAGGCAGGCGTCCGAAGTATGAAGAACAAAAGAGAATAAATGAAAAGATTGATGTATGTAAACGAAGCTACAGAAGTTTGCCAGGATCGTACAAAGTGGCGATCAATTGTTTCTGCCTACTCCAATGGGAAATAATTTATTTTATTTTATTTTCATTTATTTAGGAAACAAACAGTCGTTTACATTACAAATGTACACAGTTATAAAAGGAACAATTAGACCTACAGCTCCATAAATTAATATTTTACACTTTTGTGTGCGGCAGGTAGATACAGCAGTATTGTTTTTATTTTTATACATCAGGGTTTATTAAGTACAATTAAAGGTAGAAAATTGGTTTAGAGAAATAACATGAAACTTTTATAAACATTTACATAACATATGAACAAACAAAAGAGATAAATGAACTTACTTACTTATACTCACGGCTGTAAATCCCTAGAAGGGGTAGCCAGAGCTAAGGAATTAGAAATTCCTCAGCCACTTTTGGAAATGATAATAAGGAAAAGATGGTAAAAAAAAAGGTTGTTGGTGATGGGTCTCCAACCGCATCGCCCAAAAATCCCTTAAAAGCCCCAATACCGTTAGTCGCCTCTTACGTACACCCACCGGCAGAAATGGGGTAGTGCTATTCTAAGCCGACACTACACGGCAAAAATGAAATTAAGTTAAAAACGAATATCTTAATTTATAATGGCATGAATATATGTATGTTCTTATTATTCTAAGGCACTACAGTGCATTTGTTTAACAACTGCCGACTAAAATATATGATCTTACCCGTTTCACTTTTCTGACTAAGCAGTTGTCTATACTCAGTGCTAAGTCTTCTCCTGCCATGCTCGTACTTAGCCTCTTTGGCTAGCAACGCTTCCCGCTGTATTTGGGTTTTCAGTTCCGTTGGCACGTCGGGTATGAAGAGCTGCATCAGACCGGTTAGACCGAAGACTACGTGCTGGTGATATTAAAAAACATATATTTATTGGTAGCTATTGAATAAGGAACTAATGTCTATTATCGCAAGTATCCGTACAGTAGCGATATCGAAAAGAAGTACACATTCTCTATTCTTAAAATTTTTAATTTACTTGGAGATTAAATTAAGGAGAAACGTTATGTGACTAGCAAGCCCTATCACATAAGTACAAGTGCCGAGAATACCTGCGTACTTTCATCACCAGGTGATAAAACTAATCGTACCGTTTAGTAAAATTTGGATTTCAGACATCCTTTTGGATTAAATAAAATGTTTCTATGAGTTCTTATAAGCTGGCCTGGTTTGGTACAATTCGTGAAATTCAAGAGAGAAAAGATAAAGGATAAATGATGATCAATCTCCAGCCACATCTTCCAGCAAACTCACAAAAAACCAAAACCCTAAGTAAACTCATACCTCAAAAATATGAACAAAAGCGAGCCTCGCAGCAAACCAATCCTGATAGTGAGCACTGAGTCTGTACAGGTCTCTATGGAATGGCGGCTTTCCTTAGCGATATCTATTAGATTAGATTGATTCTAAGTCACTTCTTACAACACTTACTTAGTTATATTTTGTTGGTCCTCATCAGGAACATAGAGGCCGCAGAACCTGTTCCAAACACTTGCAGGAAGAGATGTTTTAGTGGTATTTATTGATCATATCGTACATTACTGACCTCAAATATAACAACGAAGGCGAGTCTCGCAGCAAACACGTGCCAGTAGTGCGGGCTGAGGCCGTACGGGTCGCGGTGGTGCGGCGGGTTGCGGTACCCGCGGTAGGCGCACAGCGCGGGGTCCAGCTCCGACTCGTCCGCGCCCCACTCCGCGCGGTAGTCCGACGTGTTGAACACTGGGTTGCAATGTTACAATTATACTATTGTAAGTCAATTGTATTGGATCACTGCTATAAATATCTCTATTTAATAAGGGTTTGTCGAAATAAGATAAAGTTTGGAGTGCTTCAGGGTAGTATATTTGGACCAATTTTTTCCCCTGTGTTAGACGTGTTGAACACTGGTGGTTAGAATTTTTCTGTTTTAATGCATTTGGATCCCAAATGTGAGAAAATTTGGAATGTTTCATGGGACTCGTAGTATACTTGATTAATCTCCTTCGCATATTTACTTAGACATTTTCTGTTACAAAATTAAAATTTAGATTGGAAATGAGAGAAAGTTCGAACGTTTTCAAGTAAGTATATTTACATACATACATACATACATATTCTCACGCCGTTAGTTCCCATTGGGGTAGGCAGAGACTATCGATCGCCACTTTGTACGATCCTGGCAAACCTCTCTGGCTTCGTTTACATCCATCAATCTTTTCATACATGCTCTTTTATTCTTCATACTGCGGACACCTGCCTTTTTGAGCACATTTTCTATTTGATCCAAATGTGTCCTCCGAGGTCGTCCTCTACTAACATTACCTTCCACATTGGCTCTATATATCTCTTTCACCAATTTACTGTCATCCATCCTCTCTATGTGCCCAAACCATCTCAACATTCCTTTTTCTATCTTTCTTACAATATCATCTTTTACACCACACCTTTCACGAATCACATCATTCCTCACACGATCACATAACCTTACATTACACACTTTTCTGAGGGATCTCATTTCTACTGCATTCACTCTACTTTCATGCTTCTTCTGCCACACCCAACATTCACTGCCATACATAAGCGTAGGAACGAGGACAGCATCATGCACAGCCATTCGGGCCTTTTCAGACACCGACTGACTAGACATTAGACTATCCAGTGCTCCATTTACCGCATTACCCTTTTTCACTCTTCTCTCGATATCTTCATCACACTTTCCATCCCTAGTAAACAAACTTCCCAAATACACAAACTCTTTCACTTGTTCCACTTTCTTACCATTAATCTCAATCACGCATTCGGTCATATTCACCTCTCTTTCAAAAACCATAGTTTTTGTTTTATCCACATTCACCCTCATTCCCTTTTTTTCAAAAGACGCACATGCAATATTCATCATCTCTTGCAGCTCTTCCACCGATGATGCAAGTAGCACTTGATCGTCGGCATATAAGAGGCATTTAATGATGAATCCACCCATTCTCAATCCATAATCACTTTCACGCAACTCTGTTAAACAGTCATCCATGAACAAATTGAAGAGCCACGGGGAAGCTACACATCCCTGTCGGACACCCCGAGAGATCCCGAACCAGTCAGTATTTTCCCCGTTTACTCTCACACATGCACTGGAATCCTCATAGAGTGATACAAGTGCACGTATAAGTCGACTCCCCAAACCGAACTTGGATAACACCTCCCATAAACACTTTCTTACCACCCTATCATACGCCTTCTCTAAATCAATGAAGGAGCAATACACCTTTCGGTTCTTAGCTAAGAACTTTTCGGTGATGCTCCTTAAAGAGAAGATTTGGTCCATACATCCCATTCCCTTTCTAAATCCTGCTTGCACATCCCAAATTTTATCATCCGTTTCATTCATCACTCTTTCAATCAAAACCTTTGCATACAATTTACCGACAATGCTGAGTAGGCTAATTCCACGGTAGTTTCTAGCCTCCTGGTGTGACCCCTTTCCTTTATATAAAGGCACAATTACCGCTTTGCACCAGTCTTGTGGCACTTTGCCACTCGACCAGCATTTTTGGAAAAGGAAGTACAACCAGGAAGCCACCACCCCTTTACCAGCCCTCAGCATTTCAGTGTTTATCCTGTCATACCCTGCCGCTTTCCCTAGTTTCATACTTTTCATTGCTTTCATTATTTCTTCCATACTGATCTCACTGTCACTAAAGTCACCCATAACGTCGTTCCAATCAACATTACTGCCGATTGGCGAAGAAATGGATGTATCCTCTTTTTCAAAGAGTCCCTCAAAATAGTTCTTCCATACTCGTCTTATGCTACTTTCATCCGTCGCCAATTCACCCTGTTCATCTCTCACAACATTCACTCTCGTGTTTTGGGAAACTCCCTTTTCTTTCCGGATATATTTCCAGAACAACTTTTGGTTATTCCGGAAATTATCGGAGAGTTTCCTCTCACACCATTCTATCAGATCACGCTTTTTCTTTTCTATTTTCTTCTTAACCTCATTCTTAACTCTCTTATATTCATCTTCACTATTCTTCACTACATCATCTTTTACTCTCGCATCCATTCGTTTACTAGCTTTAGTATATTTCTGTAATTATATTCTGTGTTATAATGGGTGAATCTAAATTATATGCTGTGTAGTGTCGGCTTATAATTGCACTTCCCCATTTCTTCCGGTGGGTGTACGTACTCGTAAGAGGTGACTAACGGTATTGGGGCCTTTAAGGGATTATTGGGCGATGCGGTTGGAGACCAATCACCAACAACCTTTATTTTTACCATCTTTTCCGCACTCACATTTCCAAAAGTGGCTGAGGAATTTCTAATTCCTTAGGTCTGGCTACCCCTTTTAGGGATTTATAGCCGTGAGTCTATGTATGTATGTAATCTAAACTACATTATATTTCTTTTTACTATAACTACATACAGACCTGATCTTATACTATTCTAAGGCTGCTTGTCCGCCGCGCGGGAGCAGAATGAGTTAAAAGAGTGGATTCTTTTTAAAATCTCATCCGAAAAGATTGCACATTAAAGTGATTTTTAATATACGTGCATATCTATTGTCTTAGTACTATTCATAGTGTAAGTATTTTAATAATGTTATCAATGAAATCAAATTATACTTACATGATAACGAATGATCGATGTACCCTGTTAAAGTGTAATCGGCGGAATACACATATTTGTACACCATTCTTGGAATAAAGTCGCTCGTGTAAGCTATCACGAACGCCTGGAAAATAATGCTTTACAAACTCATCTTTTGCAATCAGATTATTATAAGGAATATTTCCAGAAAATGTAACAAAGGATCATAGATAAATAAATAATAAGAGTGTGATATTGGTTAATCCAAATACTAAACACCTAGAGAGCCTAATAAGTATACGACCCATCGCTTAATTCACTACACGATAAGTTTTATATTAATTAATTCATAAATCAACTTCAAAGGAATTAATATATACATACATATACTCACGGCAATATTTCCCTAGAAGGGGTAACCAGAGCTAAGGAATTATAAATTCCTCAGCCACTTTTGGAAGTTGAGTGGGGAAAAGATGGTAAAAATAAAGGTTTTTGGTGATGGGTCTCCAACCGCATCGCCCAAAAATCCAATAAAAAGCCCCAATACCCTTAGTCGCCTCTTACGAAACGCCTCCCGTGGGTAGAAAGGGGTAGCGACATTCTAAGCCGGCACTACACGGCATAATATATATTTTCACTTACATTAGAAACAACAGCTGCGTAGGTTATCCCTCGTAATATTCCATACCTGTAATTTACAATTTAAATTAAACATTTGACCTGAGTTTAAAATATCACTATACTATCACTTTCTGCAGTTTTTGTTAGTGGTACCTGCGAAAACATACTGATTGAAAGAGTTGATGGTCATTTAAAAGCCTATAAGGTCCATCTATTATTCATATATTAGAAGTTAGAGATGTATCGTTTTATTAAAAATCTGTTTCTTATTTTTTCACGTAATCATTATTTTGTCGATTTCACAATCAAAGTGGCTCGTATTAAAAGATTCATGAGTGTAGGAGAAACTCAAGAATTTTGCCAAGAGCATGTAAAAAGTGAAATGGGAATTAATTACTTGTGTATATGTAAATGTGCTTTAATTTTTAAGAAATATACGATAGCGGATCCTTATTTCATTAGAATCTAAATATATTTCTAAAATTTTGCATTTAGATAAACCGTAGTAAAATGATCAAATTCTCAAGTCTCACCAAGCACCAATATCTTCAACTCTCTCCGCCAAAGGTCTCCTGGCTTGCGTCACCATTTTGTAAGCGTCCAATCGGATCTCGGCAATGTTGTTGAGCAGAGCAAATAGTGGAGCTAATGGAAACGCTGCCACGAATAATGTGACGAAGCCGTATTGGAGAACTATAAAGAAAATATAAAAATCAAGTTACCTTTCAAGAAATTGCAGAAAAATTTTAATGTGAATTTAAAAAATTGTCAATTTTTTTTATATTATTTCATTAGGTCGTTAAAGAAAAGAAAGAGAAAATTTTCTTTAACTGCCTTCACCGGGGTGTCTCAATATTTGTAATTTATTTTTGTATTATGAATCCCAACACGGGATACTCAGAACTTCGAGAGTTATATTCCTCAGCCACTTTTGAAAGTCTATTGGAAAGAAGTGGAACCGAAGAATTCCGAAGCTCTTGCTATTTGGGGTTTATCGCCGCGAGTGTATGTATGTACTCACGTAAAGTAATACAATGATGAGAACTTTATCAAAAGCTTATAAAAAATCAGTATTAACCACATCCACTCACTCATCTCCAAATACTCGTCAAAGAGCGCCAGGCGGCCCGGGTCCTGCAGGTGGTAGTCCTGCTCCCACACCATGTGCGGCTTGCTGAGGTCCTTGGTGACCGCGCGGTGCGTGCGGCGGCGCCACCAGTTGTGGAATTTACTGGGAGGAAACGATGATTTTATAGTTTGGTTGCAAATTAAAAAAGTTAATTTTTGAACTTTTAAAGTTAAAATTAACTGATAAATAAAGATTAAATAAAGGAAAGAAAAATTTCGAAACAGGCGGGAATCGAACCCGTGACCTCGGGTATACGCCCCCGTCGCTCTGCCATTGAGCTACCGTGTGAATGGCTGACAGTGCGAAATTCTTCTATCCTTTGTTTCTTTTTTACACTTTTAAGTAGTGTTTGCGTTCCCTACCTCCGATTTTTTTACAAATTCGGAAGGCCATTTCCGAAAAGTGTCGAAAGTTTTCTTTCCTTTATTTAATCTTTATTTATTAGTAATAATCCCCATATGAGGTTTTCATGAACAAAAACCTTCAAATTATAAAATTTACTGACTTTTCCGTTGCTTCAGAAGGTGTTCATAAAGAGAAGAAGCAACCAAGAAACTCCTTGCGTTCACATTTTTTTCAAAATATACATACATACATACATATACTCACGGCTATAAATCCCTTAACGGGGTAGCCAGAGCTTTGGAATGAAAAATTCCTCAGCCACTTTTGGAAGTTGATAGGGGAAAAGATGGTAATAATAAATGTTTTTGGTGACGGGTCTCCAACCACATCGCCCAAAAATCACTCAATAAGCCCCTATACCCTTAGTCGCCTCTTACGATCACCCACGGGTAGAAATGGGGTAGTGTTATTCTAAGCCGACACTACACGGCTAAATATAGTTTATACCATTTTGGGTTTAACATATTTTCAAAGATTTTCTATGGGACCATACCCAATGCTAGTTTGACATTATTAAACTAAATTGTCCATCAAACCTAACCAATCACATAACGTGGCTAGAAGATATTTAGTGTAAGATGGTAAAGTTGGTATTATACGACTTGGTAAAAGTTGTACGGAACCTTGATTGATTAATATGATAAGCGAGAAACATGAGCAAGAGACTGTCGATCTAATTAGGAAAAGAGAACTCTAAATATAAGAGTATTTGGTACATTAATTAGGAAATTCTTCCTCAATGAGGAACTCGACAGAATGTGTCCAATTCTTTGTAGAAAATGAATGAATTGTTTTGCCTGCTGTTGTTGCTATTTAGCATCATTGTCATCGGTAATCAAATATTCAGTCAGGTATTTTTTGCACTATTAAGTAATTATTGAAGTAAAGTAAAGGCATATTAAGTATACATTTACTCGCTCACTCAGTAGCTCCCTGTTTATTAAGTGCGTCAAGTAACTTGGATAGGATAGATTTGAACAAGTAATGTTAGTAGAGGAGGCCACGAAAGACACACTTGGACCAAATTGAAAGTGTGCTCAAAAAGGCAGGCGTCCGAAGTATGAAGAATAAAAGAGCATGTATGAAAAGATGGATGGATGTAGACGAAGCAAGAGAGGTTTGCCAGGATCGTACGAAGTAGCGATCGATAGTCTCTGCCCACCCCAATGGGAATTAATGGCGTGAGTATATGTATGTATGTATGTATGTTCACTATCTTTAAAAAAATAAAAAATTGTATTTCAACATTCATAAAAGTATATTTTTACATACCAACATTGTGAGAGCGCGTATGTCACATTAGAAGTGAGAATCTGACAGATCGCTCATAAAAGATCTGTCAGTATCTCACTTCTCCCTTTACAAATTACATGACATATTCTCTTACACGCCTCATGCTACGGGGGCAGAATTTTATACGACATTGACAAAACAGAACAGAACACAAAATCACTTCGCACCAACACAAGACATACACAAAACACACGCACTTACGGATTCCCCAGCTCTAGGAAGTTATTAACACACTGCTTTCCAATCATGATGATGGCTAGTTGTATGCACAGTTCTGAGAGACATCCGGCCGGGTCGCAGATATCGCCTTTCAGTTTGAAGAACTCGGATTTGCGTGCTTGGTCGTCGCCTGGGTAGTCGTAGAAACGGCCCTGGAGATAGAAATTTAGATTTTTGACGCCTTTAGTTGGAAATTTAAAGGAGCTCCTACATAAATGCAGTCTGTGTTAATTTTATCAGCTATTTGTCCTTTTATGCGAATTAACTTTTTTAGTGAAGAAACATGAAGGCAGAGTAAAAGTATTAAAGACGAAACATCCCAAAAAAATGACATTTTAGTTTATGTGATCGAGTACCAAATTTAAAAAAAGATGGAGAAAGGTATGTTGAGATGGTTTAGATGCATATATGATGGATAACAATAATTTGATGAAAGAGATATACAGAGCCAATGAAGATGGTAATGTCAGTTAAAGACGACCACGAAGGACATATTTATTTATTTATTAGGCGTGCACACAGTACAACATGCACAGCACTTGCCAGTTAGTAGAACGACATACATACATATGTATACTCACGGCTTGAAAATTTTTCAGCCACTTAGAAAGTTAAGTGGGGAAAAGATGGTAAAATAAAGTATGTTGGTATCCAACCGCATCGCCCAAAAATCCCTTAATAGCCCCAATACCGTTGGTCGCCTCTTACGAACACACACCGGAAGAAATGGGACAGTGCTATTCTATGCCGACACTACACGGAAAATAGCACTAATTAGGTAGTACAACTAATTAGCAATAATAAAATGATAAACAATTAAAAATAAAATCATATAAATTTAATTTAATGGAACTCGTATAAAAATATTTAAAAGGAAAAGAACACACAAAAATATGAAAGATTGAGTTTACATTGAGATTTTAACAATATATAAAACAACAAAAAAACAAAAGTTTTAATAAGTGTCAAAAATATTATTGCTATATGAGTATTACATTATTTCTTTGCATTCTATCTTTTTAAGTCACACACACACAGTACAAAAAGTCAAAGAACTCGAACTTGTTGCGTTTGAGCAACGAAAGAGTATTTTAATATCAGACTAGAAAAACACCAATTCCAAACCTACAGTCAGTACCAAATTCATTAAATAAATTTGCTCACCTTAAAAAAAGCGATATAAATAAGCGACGAGTAAAAGTTCATGAACTCAAAGAAGAATATCTTGAAGGTGTAGGAGTCCTCGTACTCTGTCTGCGTGCGAGGGTTCTCCATGTTGGTCAGATACACGGCTACTTTTGCGTAGATCTGAAAATGAATTCGAAGATTGAAAAATTTGTCAAAAGTGGCCACAGCTAAGGAATTGGAATTTCCTCAGCCACTTTTAGAAATGTGAGTAAGGAAAAAAATGTGGTAAAAATAAAGGTTGTTGGTACTGGATCTCCAACCGCATCGCCCAAAAATCCCTTAGAAGCCCTAATACTGTTAGTACCTCTTACGTACACCCACCGGAAGAAATGGGGTAGTGCTATCCTAAGCCGACACTACACAGAAACAATGAAATGTTTTTAAATATAACATACATACTTACACTCGCAGCTATATACCCCTATAAGGGGTAGCCAAAGCTAAGGAATTAGAATTTCCCAGTCACTTTTGGAAGTTCAATGTTTTTTTTATCCTTTTAAAAGCTACTCACTCTCGTCAAAATCATAATGATACACAAGTTGATAAGCGCAGCAGTCATGGTAGTAAAGATCTTGGCGTGTTTCTTGATGAAGAACCCACTTCCACCGTAGATGACTGATACCATCGAGATGCGGTAGATGATGGTACCGAGGACTGCGCCTACTACGATGCTGATCTGAAAATTAATTAAGGAATAGGGTGAGGAGTAGAGTATGGCTTTTACTAACTGACTAATATACTCGTATGAAGAAAGAAATAAAGACATTTATACGCTGTACAGATTTAGCAAACTATGTACAAAAAAAATATATCAAGATGATGAGTGCAAATGGTGATGAAGTGCTAGATATCATAACTTATGTATGGTATATCGATATACGGGTAAATTATCAATTCGCTGACAACATCGTAATATTTTTTTATTTCTTACTGCTGGGCAAAGGCCTCACAATTTTGAGCCCACACATCCAAAGCTGTGCACAGTTATGAATATGCACAGCTTCGGACAGGAAACATAATATTAGTTCGAAATAATAATGTTAAGTCTGATTCATCCGTAAAGGGTTGTGGTAAAGCAAGCGTACGTACATACATACATGTACTCACGGCCTTAAATCCCTAAAATGGGTAGCCGGAGCTTCGGAGCTAGAATCTCCACACCATAGAAAATATATGGAGAGAAATAAGTTATATAATTTCTAATTTGGTTTCTTTATTTTCGTATAAAAAGTACTATTAGGGATTAATGGAAATTAGATAGATATACAAATCTTGATTATATCTTGGTATGGAATCCTCTAATATTTTAGTCAATAATTCCACAATATTTAATATATAAACTGATAAAGACCGTATATGTTTTTGTTCTTCCCAGGATATTAATTCGGGTGTTTCGGATTTTAAGCCCTATATTTTAACCTGTAGGCCACCGAGACAAATAAAACATCGATATTGTGTAATATAATATAATAGAAAGTCTCTGTATATATAACAGAAGGTATATTCACCATAAACAACACCGCAGAACTGGTCACAACGTATCTCATAGTTTTCTGCCATGTCGGTAGATATGGCTCTTTCTCTCGCGTCACTGGGTTTGTTCGAAATGTCTTTACTGACGCTTCGAACTCTGGTCTTGGGTCTTCGTCCTGAGAAATAAAGGATTATTGAAGAATATACAACACCAACTATATACTGGCCAATACACCCCATTGTATACCAACTAATAATTAAGAAATAGTTTGATACCGTCATATCATGAGCTGACGCTTGATACGCGGACTACAGATCGATACATACACAAGCTGCTCTCAGCTTATTATCTCTATTTAGAATTTGAGTGGAGAAAAGATGATTCTAAAAACGTAGATGGTGATGGATCCCGCCACATCGCCCAACAATAATTTAAAAAAGGCCCATATCCTAAGTCGCTTTTTATGACACCCGGGGGTAGACATGGGTTGATAAGTCCTAAAAAGTCAACATCTACACAGCTTCAATTAAGTATCAATGAGATAACGGTAATAAAATCGAGAGCCATTTTGCATCAGAAATTATTAAGTACTGTGTCAATTCAGAACTTTGCTGCCATGAATAATACATATACTCTTAATATAATTTCAGTTAATTGTATTCAAATGCCGCTGTTAAAATATATTTAAGCAGTTTTGGACGACATGATAGTCCAGTGGGTAGAACACCCGCCCGAAAACAGAAGGGCGTGAGTTCCAATCCTGAGTCGGGCCTACACCAATTTGTCTTTTCTAAAGTCATATGTGTGGTAGGGTGGGCCGTTTTTACTTTTTTTTTGTTTTTGATGGAGCACATGCACAAAAAGATGTGAAATGGGCTTGTACTAACGAGTGTAAAATATTATCTTAATGTGATAAGTTCTTCTGCCTCCGGATCAGGGTCAAAGTTTTGAATTTTCGAGTTTTCAGAGGTAAGTTCAGTGAGGTTAACAGCTACGTAATATTAAGAAGTTAACAGTTCTTCGTATCAAAATAAATTGGGCGCATAGTAAATGTAAGGAATAATAACAAATTAGATACCTACTTTAACAATTTGTGCTTCCATGAAGTGCGGGGAGAGGGGGAATTCCCGCGCTTAGCTCATTTAGCCAGTCGCGCCATTGTCTTTCAACGTAACGCATGTGCTGTGATTTTTGTGCAGTTTACGATGGATTCTACTAGAAACAAGTGGAAATCTCCCCTTTTTGGTAATCCGTGCGATTTAAAAACTAATATGTTGCCAACATACGAAGATATTATGAGATGTTACGAGTGGAACCGCCACAAACTGAAATCGGACCAAAACACTAAGAAAGAACCTACCTACAAGGAGATTGAAGCTATAGTTGTTCCGAAAATCATTGAAATATGGACTTCAGCTTCTATTCCTACTGTTCAGCAGAAAGTTATTAAGGTGATGTTGAAGGCATATCATCTTAAATGCAAGAATATACTTAAATCCAATCCAAAAATTCCTGAAAAAATATGGGTAGAGTTCCGTAACGCCAGTAAAGTTTTGTTTGATATTTCCACTTGCAAATGTGTTGAAATTACACTTTGTACTTGCCCAAAATACAAGAAAGTACCTGCTAGAGAGCACAACTTCTTGATTGATCAAAGATCGACTAGAAAAATGATCATAGGTGGAGTCGACACCATTGCTACAGCAAAAATAAACAAAAGATTGCAACGGAAAGCTTGTCAGTCAAGTTTGCTATCAGAGCCATGTGATGGACCACAATATCGTTTACTTTTCTCTCCAACAGGGTCAGAAAGCACTGCATCATCAGAACATGATGACAACTTCAATTCACCGACAAAGAAAGTTAAAACTGAACCCTCGAAAAAGAAAAAAATTAACTATGATTTGCTTGCAAAGACATGCGACAGATTCGGAGTCTCAGATAAGGCGGCAGCGGCTATAGTTTCTGCAGTATTACAGCCCACCACTGCTGAAGTTGTTGACAAAAATAAGATTCGCCGCCAGCGTAAACTCTCAAGGAAGTGTGCCATACAGCGCGCCAAAGTTTCATCGGTTCCTGCTCTTTACTTTGACGGAAGAAAAGATAAGACGTTGGTCTTATCAAAGAAGAATGGGAAAATCTATAAAAGCACTGTTCTTGAAGAGCACATTTCCTTAATAAAAGAACCGGGAACAGAGTTCTTAGGTTACATATCACCAGTATCAGGAACTTCTAAATGTGTTGAAAAATCAATTGTCGACTATTTCCTGGAGCAAAATATTTCTACAGATGATTTGGTAGCAGTAGGATGCGATGGAACCAATGTTAATGTTGGTAGGCAAGGAGGAATTATTCGTCTGCTAGAGAAACGCTTTAATAGACCGCTGCAGTGGATCGTCTGTCTTCTTCACATGAACGAATTACCCTTTCGACATTTATTCCAGCACATGGATGGAAAAACTTCTGGACCACAAACATTGGTTGGGCCAGTCGGGAAACTGTTGGAAAACTGTGAAAAGAGACCTGTGGTTCAATATCAACCGATTCTCGGGGAGCTGCCTGATGTAACTGTCGAAGAGTTAAGCGTTGACCAGAAATATCTGTATCAGATTGTGTTGGCAGTGATAACCGGTGAATTCCCTACAGATTTAATGAACAAATCACCTGGAAAAATGTCCCACGCAAGGTGGCTCACTCGTGCAAACAGAGTGATGCGTTTGTATGTTTCTACGATATCTCCTTCTGAAAAGTTGGTAGTTTTGGCAACTTTTGTAGTAAAAGCGTACGCGCCGACTTGGTTCTCTATAAAAACGCATCCAACATGCAAAGATGGAGCACGACATCTGCACAAACTCATTGCTGCCACTAGGTACTTGCCTGACCAACTCAAGGCTGTGGTAGACCCAGTTATCCAACGAAATGGTTACTTTGCCCACCCAGAAAATTTACTTCTGTCAATGTTAACAGACACGCAACAGCACATTCGAGAGCTAGCAGCACGCCGCATTCTAAAAGCTCGTAGAATCGAGGAAAACGTACTCAGATTATTCCAAATACCTTCGATAAATTTCGATGCATCTTCGTACATCGAACTGATTGACTGGCAAGGAAAAATCACCAACCCACCGTTGTTAAAAATTGTAAATACGGAAGAAATCAAAAAGTTTATTGAGCAAAAAGGAGAAGGTGATATACCTCTGCTACGTCTGCCATGCCACTCTCAAGCAGTGGAAAGAGCTGTCAAGACTGTGACAGAAGCGTCAGCTAAGTTAAGCACAACGAGTTCTAGAGAGGGTTACATAAAAGCTCAAATTGAATCTCGACGAATCATGCCCAAATTCGATAGATAGCAAGCAAGATTTTTGTGCAAATTGATTCTTTTTTTGTTATAATTCATACTTTTTTTATTACTTTTTGAACTCTTATTTGAATGTTTCATATTAAATAAAAGGTTTTAAAACTCTTAAATATCTGTTTCAATCGAAAAATCTTAAATTTTACATGCACTTAACCTTTCTGTAGTGTCTTACACGTACGAATAGATTTTCAAAAAAATCAAAGTTTTGAAACCTAATCCGGAGGCAGAAGATGAGTTCAGATTAAAACCATATTTTGCACATGTCTTTTAGTCATAAAAAGGCACATTTTCCGCAATGTGCCCGAAAGAAAAAGTAAAAAAAAAATCCCCATACATTCGTGGCCCACCCTAATGTGTGGTTAATTTATCATGGTTGTTAACGGTGAGGGAAAACATCGTGAGGAAACCCACATGGCTGAGTTGTACTTAGTCATGTGACAGTGTATTCGTACAAAACGGTGATAGGCCTGCCCCCTATCACGTGAGTACACTGTCTAAGCAAAACGTGGGTACCTTCTCTGGACACTAGATGGCGCTGCCATGTGAGTTCAGAAGTATTGGTACCTCTGCCAACCCCTTCGGGGATAAACGGCGTGAATGTTTATGTTTATGTTTTGGGTGTTATACGAGAGGGTGGATAGATAGATAGATAGATAGATAAAACATTTATTTCCACAACAAAACACACAAATTGTAACAGCATAATCACATACATTACAAAAACAATAGAACTTTACAACACCAATTTTGTGTGTCACAGCAATAAAAATGGGATCCAACTCAGCGTTGAAATTTGCTTTACGCAAAACACTGATTTTCAGTTGTTTCCCTGGGCGGCATTGGTGGCACAATTTAGCAAAGACTAACATTTAAATTCCTATAACTATAAGATAATAACTTATAAAAATTACAATATTAAAACTACAAATTATATAAACCAAAATAATGAAAACGAGATATTTTTCGCCGCCAATTCGCAACCTTAACCACACCAATTCATTAGCCATTTTGACCAACTCACGATTCATATACCACTACATGCGCAAAAGATTTCGGAATATTTAATGCCTGTTTACTTAATAAGTATGTTTTAAAATTATTTTTAAAACTTTGTTTAGATGCTATATTTCTTATCGGTGGTGGAATATTATATGTAATATTATGGGTACGGGTTATTTATCAAACCAAAGTTATACCTAAACGTATTTAGGATTATCAACTTGAGTATGTTTAATATAATGACAAGAAAACTGACCTGATCGACGCCGCCTAAGTCCCATTCCCATTTTAAAATTGATTGCTTCCGTTTCCACAGCTCTAAGAATGTAGTTGCTGAAAACATAGTAGGAATTATAAAATAATGTCGGCCTTAATTGCAGGAAACATTGGTTAAAATTATAAATTTAATATACAATCTGTAATTCTGTGTCTTTTCTAAAGTCATAATTAGTGACATGAGTGGCCCAGGAATCAAAAATTTTGTATTTTTGATCTATACTTCCCTAATTACCTTGTACCCTAGTACACCCTAATTTATTTTGAACTACGGAATAACGCTTTCGGTAAAAAAGGTTTTTTAGATAAAGGAATCGCCTTCAGTCTTGTAGATTTGGGTTTGTATAAGAAATTGTCTTGAATTAACTCCATACAGATTAATCAGCAGGACTAAACAACTATACAAACAAATAAAATTTGAGCTTCACTAATATTAAAAAACTACAAATTAACGTAAATAATTTAAATAGGTACGGTAGCAGGGTTGTCGAACAGATACGTCAGTTTTGCGAACAGACAAGATTCAGATAGAGTTTGGTACTGGAATGCTTTGTCGCATAAGGGATGTTTTTTTTACTATCAATATTATTGAAATCAACTGGATCCTTACTAATATTATAAATCACAAAGTGTGTTTTTTTGTTTCTTTGTTCCGCCTTCACACCGTAACTACTGAACCGATTGCTTGGAAATTTGAGAATTACAGACGAATAGTTGGTTAAAGTGTTGTTTTAAGTAGCCTGTGTCGAAATTATTCTCTCCTTTATTTATTAGTAATAATCCCCCACATGAGGTTTTCATGATTTTTATCGCAATATAGCGCGCACGTTTTGTCGCATAACGGATGTTTTTAATTAACACGCTTTTATTAGGTCGACCTGTATGTATGTAACTATGTAATCAAATCTAAGAAAACTAATTTAACCATCTTCTAAAGGTCATAGCGTTATGAAAATTGGCAGTTGTATGTGATTTCGATGACAATACAATAATATGGTACTGTCGAGCTGATCTGATGATGGAGCCGGAAGATATGAACTGGAACTTCATGATGGATGGTCGTATCATAGCCGTGTTTGGACTTGTTAAAAAGGTCTTGTAATGAACGTTGACGATGATTAGGTTTCAAGGTCTGATGATGAAGCCGGAAGATAGGCACTAGCATTCCATGATGAAATATCGTATCATAGCCGTGTTTGGACTTGTTAGAAAGGTCTTGTAATGAACCTTGACCACGATTAGGTTTTAAGGTCTGAATACAATAATATGGTACTGTCGAGCTCATCTGATGATGGAGCCGGAAGATATTAACTGGAACTTAATGATGGATGATCGTATTATAGCCGTATTTGGACTTGTTAGAAAGGTCTTGTAATGAACTTTGACCACGAAATGAAGTTTGACCACGATTAGGTTTCAAGGTCTGAATACAATAATATGCTACTATCAAACTGATCTGATGATGGAGCCGGAAGATTTGAACTGGAACTTCATTATGAATATTAGCATACGATGTATCGTTACCAACCCATAACGTCCCACTGCTGGGCACGGGTCTCTTGCGTGAGGAAGATATTAGCCATACTTCACCACGGGGGCCAGCCGGGTTGGTGGAGGTTTGTAAGGCTAGTGGTCACCTTACCGTTAGATGTTATCAAGCCGCCCGTTTGGGTCTCTGACAAAGCTTCACGACTGCTAACTTACAATAACAACAGGCACCAACGGCTTTACGTGCCTTGCGAAGCACGGTAGCGCCCGAGATAAATACCATTAGGCGGTTACCCATCCGTGGACGGACCGCAGCTCGCGTTGCTTAACTTGTAAATACGATCACATCAGTCCAACTGAGCTACAGGCGCTACTACGATACGATGTATATCAAAGAGTAATAAACTGAATCTATGATGATAAATTAATAAATGTTTAAAATATGCCATTAGCAAAGACTAAAAAGCATAAAATAAATTAATAGTTTAAAAAACACTAAAAAACACGCTTTTATAAGTGCACTTAAAAGTCAAAAATAAATTACGGGTCGTTCAAGTTGTCTCTATTTCTGAGCTGAAGTGTAAACTATGTGCTTTTAATTATATTATTTGATTGTAAAAGCGTGGGGCGCTGGAGCAGGAAAAACTTTCTTGTAAACAAATACACGAACAAGAACTCTACATTTTGCCACTGTTGACTAGTACTTTGAACAGACTGTTTAATATAGAGCCTCCAACTAGTGGTGCTGCAACTCTAGTTAGAGTGCCGATCTCTGTAACTTGCTTCCCGAAACATCGCTTAACTTGATTTCTTAGCAAGGTAAACAAAAAATCTTTCCTTTTCCAGCGCCCCACGCTTTTACAATCAAATATTATAATTAAAAGCACATAGTTTACACTTCAGCCCAGAAATAGAGACAACTTGAACGACCCGTAATTTATTTTTGACTTTTAAGTGCACTTATAAAAGCGTGTTTTTTAGTGTTTTTTAAACTATTAATTTATTTACTCTTCATACCAGTAAAAGCCACTTGTTTTTAGTAAAAAAAAACATAATTACCTCTAGATTATTAGTGAAACGGAATACTTACCCCAAAAAGACATGAAAATAGCGAAGAACACGGTAGCAGGGTTGTCGAACAGATATGTCAGTTTTGCGAACAGACACGAGTCAGATAGAGTTTGGTACTGACACGCTTTGTCGCATAGCGGACATAGAGTTGTGTTGCCCGGGCCGTGGTTGTCGCAGATCTCCTTGCTGGAAACATAAATTTCCGTCATAAGGAGTATGAAACAACTTGGCGACACTGTTATCTCGTTCTATACTTACCTGTTACAAGCTCTTGCTTGCACGCGCAGCTGAGGCGGAACGAGACTTTTTGATACTACGTTCATCTCATATATAAAATTCACGTCTCACATTGTTTGTCACTAAAATCCTACGAAACTACTGAACTGATTTAAATCAAACTTTGTATACACACTCGGTAGGTCTGAAAATAGGTTTATAACTATTTTTAAACTACTGAGTGATAAAAATTGTCCATCCCTAAAATTTTACTTTTATTTTATCAACAAGAAATGCAGAAAACATATTTTTTAAGGCAAAACAATTTTTGCCGGGTCAGCTAGTGCTTTCATAGGTTGTCAAAATATAAATACACTAAGTAATTACTTCCAACAACAAAATTAAAACTATTTAATTCACATACTTTCACACTACTACTGACGCTATTTAGAAAACGCAGGGTTTCTAGATGACTTTCTATGTTTTTTTTAGCGTCTACGACATTTCCCTTAATGTTTTTAATTTCAAAGACTACAGTTTTGTCTATTTAATCATTTGGACCCCAAACAAAGCAATAATTAAAAAAAAATACTCCAAAGTCCTAATTAATCCTAAAAAGGGTAGCTAGATTTCAGAATGAGAAATTCCTCAGCCATTAATGTAAAAAGCGTGCGGGAAAGATAGTCTAATAGAAGATTCGCTCTTTTGCAATCAAACCATCCAACAAAAACCATTGCCAATACGGAAAAAAACGTGGAACCTCTTTAAGTAAACAATACTATTCAACAAAACACTCAAAAACTTACCTCGGAATATTATCATCAGAATTCATACTAGCCAGACCATATAGGAAGCAGAGAGTGCCCACAATCGCCGGAGCATACAGCATCTTGGTGTAGAACCCGAGCCAACAGAAATATAGGGCGATTTTATCGCCAAAATATCTTCTGATCAGCCAGAGGGGTTGTTTTTTGTACCATTTGCTGGGACGAGACCATTCCAAGTATAAAAGCTGTAAAGATAAATTATAAGTACTATTTAGTCTGAGAAAAACGTGATGTTTTGTCTTCTGGGGTGTTAGCACACTTATGTTTTACTACACATTGCGTCTCTGTCGCCAAACAGCCATCTCTTTCGAACTTAAGTATTGTCTGTCTTTATCTCTTGTATCCTATATCTTTTTCCGACGGTACAACTAAAAGCCTTCTGAGCGCTCTTTTTTCACGATACCCGCATTTTTGATTGATTATTATAAGGAGCAGCATTTTCGCCACTATAAAACAAACCAGCACTGTCACCTGACAAAGTATGATTTGTTCATTTGTGTGTGCACATAATATTTTCCCCCACCGTTTACTATTTTAATAAATTAATTGCTGTAATGACTTCTCATCGCCTTACCTCTATATAATCCCATCGATGCCAAATTTAGCGAGTATTCGCTTTTTTATGAAAAAAAATAATCTCTACGTTCTGAAGGTTCTATGTGGCCATCCTTTACAAAAAATAGTATCAATGTAGGCTCTATACACTAGCTCTGTGGGGTAGTGGTAAGGAGCTAACCTGGAGGTCTCGGGTTCAATACATACTCACATTTTTTTTTCTAATATTTGAATTAGTTCCGTAGATTAGTAGATGCCGTGTAGTGCCGGCTTAGAATGTCGCTACCCCTTTCTGCCCACGGGTGTCGTAAGAGGCGACTAAGGGTATTGGGGCTTTTGATTGGATTTTTGGGCGATGCGGTTGGAGACCCATCACCATAAACCTTTATTTTTACCATCTTTTCCCCACTCAACTTCCAAAAGTGGCTGAGGAATTTATAATTCCTTAGCTCTGGCTACCCCTTCTAGGGAAATATAGCCGTGAGTATATGTATGTATGTATGTATGTTCCGTAGATTAGGATGATCATGCTTTGCAGGGCGCGTTATTCATATACCCGCTTAGGTACCCAAAACTTCTTCTTCTCCTTTTTTTATTTTCTTATTATCGTATGTTTTTCCTATATGAATTACATTAGCATTTATTCCTAACCCTGCATACAAGAAACACTTTTCTGAAAACCACATTCTTAAGCTTAACCAAACGCGAGATAATCGCGGACAAACATACAACAAAATACATACAAACAATCGAACTGAGATCCTCCTCTTTGAAGTCGGTTAAAAATTATCTTAGTTTTTTTATCTTTCTTATCTTCTATATGTACTTGCATTTATGAAAACTAACACATACCCTTCTATCACTTTTGGATCCATCTGAATTATCTTTTTCATACGGACCCTCGTGGAGAGGGAAACATGCGAGATACGTGCCGTCGTTGAGTAAGCGACGAATTCCTAACTGAAATAATTTATATATAATTAATATAATATAATGCAATTATTATTTCAAAATCATCATTGTCAAATCATATCTTTTACTTTATTGTTAATTTTATTTTATTGAATTATAATATTATTATTTTTATTTAACTTTAATTTATTTGATTTTATCATTATTAATTATTTTGTGTTATTCTTTAGGATTATTTTTTGAATTTTTGATTATTTTATATTGTTTCAAGTAATTTCAATAATAATAATTTAATAAGAAGGAAAACGATAACGACCAATAATGTTGTGTGCACTATTTTTGGCATTGTAATAGATCCGAATCAATGTTTTATCGTGAAAGAAAATGTTTGTTATAATGCTGTTTGTGTACCTATTAAATAAATAAATAAATGAAATAAAAGTAAATAGATCAGTAAAATAGTATCTATGGAAATAATGAATGAAATAAAATATAAAAGAATAAAACTGTATGTATGAAAAAAATATATGGAAGTTAATGTAGCTACCCCTTTATAATAAAGCATTGTATTACTATCATTACTATCATCTATACTTATAATAAATCTGTATAGAGGTCAATTCTGTACATTGAATATATTTTCAAAATAAAACTACTAAGCTTTCAGGAATTACACGTGTTATTGTGAGTCAACCGTAAAAGATAGACATAAACTGTTGATGACTTTTAGATAATTTTATGAACATATTTCCGTCATACATGATTTCTATGCAAGTTTTACAATTAAGGCTGCACACGCGACGGAAGCTTAAAAAATGGAGTAACTTCTCCCGTTTTCCTAAAATTCCCCTTTACTACTCTGCTGGAAAGTATACGAAAACCTGCCCAGGAGTATGAAGAATAATTGTACCAAGTTTTGATAAAATCCGTCGAGTAGTTTTTGTTTCCATAAGGCACATACAAACCGACAGATAGACAGATAGACAGAGAGACGGACAGACAGACAGACAGACAAAAATTTTACTGATTGCATTTTTGGCATCAGATCGATCCCTAATCACCACCTGATAGTTATTTTGAAAATATATTTCATGTACAGAATTGACCTCTATACAGATTTATTATAAGTATAGATAGATTACGGTTTCTCACAATTTAATATAATACCAAAAATGTACAACTACGAAAAAGTACCTTAATTTCATTATTATCGAATTTGGCTCTAAGTAATATTTGCATGACTAGTAAACTCCTCTGCGCCGGAGAAAATTGGGTGTGGCGATCTTTCACTAGGAACCTGTAAATAAGAAAATAATATAAGTTTTATTTATTACTAGGTCAGCATTGAAGCTTTGCATGCCGAAAATCGGATCGAAACCGTCAAGTTCAAACAAGGTTACTGTTAAAAAAAAATCGAAACCAGCAGCTGACGTGTACTGCGAGACACGCGGCTGAGGCACATATGCTGAGCCAGAACCAATTTGGCAATATGGTGTTTGTATATTGTTTGTTTGTAATTTTTATTTTGCTTTTATCAAATATTTTATTTTTCTTTCTTTCTTTCTAAAATATTGTTTTTCATCGATTCAGGCAAAGTGAAAGGCTGGAGTGTTCCAATACTCACATTAGGAAAGTGAGGAATAGTTAGCCCTATAGTATACCTCTATGGCTACCCCTTCTAGGGATTTATAGCTGTGAGTATATGTATGTATGTGTACCTCTATATAAGAATGGTTAGGAAAAATCAGTTTCAGACTTACATGATAAACTGTTAAGAGTGATAATTCCTCAATGGTATCATTTGTTTGAAAAAATGGTTGCCTGTAAAGTCGGTTTTACGGGCGAAGATTTTACGTGACAACGTTTTTTTCTCGGTAGCATATTTATTGATATGAATATAATTGCACAATAGGAACAAGGAATTGAATGAAAATAAGAATTGCACAAATTTTGACTATAGAAATATATTTTGTTTACTAAAACATTGTACATGTAAACTTAAACTTAACTAATTCCTATTTGAGGGATTTCAACAATTGACAAGTCATTTGTCTAGTGCTGCGCGCGCGGCACTCCGATCATAGTTGAGTGGGAGAGAGACGCAAGGCATTCGGCGGGCCTCTCTCTCGTTCGGTGACTCATCTTAACGTTACCGGGCGTTACACTTTTTCATAAGTGGCTCCCAGCCGCAACCTAATTCAAGACGTTGTCACGTCAAAAACAAATATGACCTGGTATTCAATTCTTATGGCCATCATGCAAAGTTTGGTAGATATAGGTTCAGCCATTTAGGAGGAATTATGTCAAAAAGCGAAATACAAAAGTCAGGGGTAAATGGAGCTTTTATGATCTTATTAAAATTTTAAGCGTGATTCAATATTTTGCTAAAGAACGTTGTTGCCTATTATAAGTACTCTGACAAGGACTTTTTCATTCATATAGATTTTTAAGTATGAAATGAATTAATATAGTTTTTAAATGTGTCGTTGTCATGTCATTCATAAATAATATAAAACAACTCCATAACAATTCATTATAAAAGTTTTTACTTCATCATAGCCATCATACATCTAAACATACATCTCGACCTCAGAAGCATAAGGTCGTATGTGCTTTTTAGCTACTTTTCAGGAGAGCTAAAAGAAATTTGTCATTTTATTCGGTCTATTTTCTCAGTATTTCGGGGGAATTGAGTGAATATTTTTAACGATTTCAATAACGTAACTGTCCATTTACACAGTGTTCTGATTGTTTTGTACAATTGTAACAGAAATCATGCAAAAAAAATCAGTTTTTTTTAAAAATACTCCTGATACGTCTTTATGCTTCGGAATATTATGATTTTTTCTATATTTTCCCAGTTGTATCTGTGATACAACCTTATGTTGGATTTTTTTCGAGATTTTGTGTCTCAATCGCTAGATGTATATTAACATACGACATAGCTTTGAGTAAAAATACATAGTAGCTATATAGAAAATATACTAGTAACGTATGATTATTTACCCCTTCCTTTGTCTGTCTGTTATTCATTTAGGTACTGATGCAAGTACAACATATGTGTATTCACTGAAAAGGAAGTCGGTTTCGGACCATCTAAGGCTTGAAAAATTTTGCTATGAATTACGACTTTTACAGAATATTGTATCTACATATACTCACGGCTATAAATCCCTAGAAGGGGTAGCCAGAGCTAAGGAATTAGAAATTCCTTAGCCACTTTTGGAAAGTTGTGTGGGGAAAAGATGGTAAAATAAAGGTTGTTGGTGATGGGTCTCCAACCGCATCGCCCAAAAATCCCTTAAAAGCACCCAATACCGTTAGTCGCCTCTTGCGTACACCCACCGGAAGAAATGGGGTAGTGCTATTCAAAGCCGACACTACACAGCTAAATTTAATGAATCAATAGTAGATTTCGATACAAGCACTACAAGAGTACGTCACTTAAGAACCTTTTGTAACTTGTAGAATGTATTATAACTATTTAAACATACATCTAGCTAGAATAAAACTACGCTAATTTCAATTGTTTCTATATATTTAGGGAACTATAGGTTTATGATATGTCCTTGTAAACTTTATACATATTTGAATATAGTATCTATAATATACTGTTGCGTGCGTGTTTCATAAATAGTTTTATAAACTGAAAATAATATTTGTAGTTATCTCAAATATATCAATGTTCAATTTAAGTGCTGTAATCAATATTATTCCTGCGACTTTGACCAAGTCGTCAGTCCACTTTGTGCCTCCCACACTGCGTCGTCGTTCGTGGCCGCCACTCCAGAACCTTCGAGCCCCAACGGCCGTCGCGTCGGCTCTGCGTGCAATATGCCCTGCCAATTGCCACTTAAGTTTTGCAACTTTACAGGGCTATGCCCGTGACCCCAGTTCTTTTAAGGAGTGGGTGCAACATGGCCATGGCATGACTTTCGTTTTGTCCATGGCCATTTTAAGACCCACTGTCTGAGATACTCAACTGAGGTCACAGCATTTTACTCAAATTTTCCGTGGCTTCAACCAAAAGATGCGTGATGTCTTCGCCATTGATGTTGATCCCGAGCTCTCCCCAGTCTAGATGTTTGAAGACATCTTCCAATGCCGCAGTGAACAGTTTCGAAGACATAACGTCTCGCTGTTTCACTATTAGCTGCAATTGGAAAGGATTTTTTTCTGGTCCTGGAGTTAGACCAAAATGGTGGTTTTCATACAAACACTTTAGGGCCGTCACTTTAGAGTCGACTTATATCATTCTATAATTATATTAATCACTCTATAAGGATTCCAGTGCATGTGTGAGAGTAAACGGGGAAAATACGGACTGGTTCGGAATCTCTCGGGGTGCCGACAAGGATGTGTAGCTTCTCCGTGGCTGTTCAATTTGTTCATGGATGACTGTTAGACATAGTTGTGTGAAAGTGATTATGGAACTAACCACCCATTACCAATAATAACCTTCATTTAATATATTTTTCCCCAACGAGCTTCCAAAAGTGGCTAAAGAATTTCCTATTCTGGAGCTCTGGTTTCCCCTTCTAATGATTTATAGCCGTGAGTGTATGTATGTATGATCACAGATAATATAATACTATACTAGTACAGATACCCAATCCCATACAACGAAATGTGATGTGCTTAATTAAATACCCTTATTCGGCGGGCTATTTTCTAGTTCTTTATTGTTCGCTAGATGGCGCTAAAAACAAAAACCAAATTATAACAAAGCCCGATATCTTAACTCGGCTAATATTAGGAAATGGCGGCTGCGGGGCGCGCGGGGCGGGGGCGCCTCGGTAACACGAGCGAGACAGATTTTATTACTTTATGACTTTCTTTCACTAAATGTTTATTTGCAAATTTGCAAATATGATCAAGGATAAAATCGTCGACAAGGCCAATTGCGTACGAGTATTACATCTGTTTGTAGATTTTTGGTTTTAATGTTAACAGAGTCGTTGTCGATATTCGTCTCTGCTGTGTGTCGGCTTAGAATAGCACTACCCCATTTCTTACCGTGATTGTTCGTAAGAGACGGCTAAAGATATTAGGGCTTTTTGAGTGATTTTAAGGCGATTCTGTTGGAGACCCACCATCAAAAATCTTTGTTTTATAATCATATCCAACACAAGTTCCAAAAGTGGCGAACGAATTTCTTATTCCGAAGCTCTGGCTACCCCTTCTAGGGATATATAGTCCAAAATATATGTGTGTATTTACACATTTATTTATTTAATAACATCGTGCAAGACGTATTCGTGCTGTAGTGACGACGACGTGTAATATAGCACTGCTCCGCATCATTCCGTCAGTGATGTAGTCATAGAATTTCTATGGATGTAGTGATATTGAGCGACTGATTTGAGTTGTTTAGTTTGAGGGTTTAATTTCATTGATTGGTTGGCGATGTGGTGATAGACCACGAATATTTAGTAAAAAAATGTATCTTCCAAGCTGACATTCCACAACCATCTGTGGGTTTGTCGCATTCAAACTTCTGGTTATTACTTTAACTTAGAATACTATAATGTCAGCTCAATATAGTATCATTTATTATTATAATACATTATAATTAATTTTATTGGGTTATGTGGCTCGAATGTTAACCTATTTCCAAAAACAATGATTCTTTTATAATCTATTCTCCACATAAATTTATAAATGTTGAAAGTAGTATGATATTATATTGAAAAAATCGATAGCTTGTTTCAACTGCAATCATACGGACATTTAACTCAAACTCAAACGTTAACGCCGAATATCCCCGAACGGGGTTGGCAGAGGTACCAATACTTCTGATAATCACGTGACATTGTCACCGGGTGTTCAGAGTACCCACGTTTTGCTCGAACAGTGTACTCACGTGATAGGGGGCAGGCCCATCGCCGTTTTGTACAAATACAATGTCCCAGGGTTAGAAAATTAGTCGTCTGCAAGATAAGCGGTGTTCTACCCAATGAGCTACTAAGTCGTCAATAAACTACTTATTTTATTTTATCTAGGTACCTACGCGCTACACCTACAGTACAGAATACTTATCCTATTTGTAAAAAGTATTTATCAATCTTGCCACCATCACATACTGACATACACATTATTATTTCTCATACCGTTGGAGTAACAGAAAATACTTATAAATGTCATTGTTTAATCATAATGCATAATGCTCTGTATACCTGGCTGGCTGGCTTAAAAAAAACATTATTACATACATAAATATACTTACGACTAAAAATCCCTAGAAGGGGTAGCCAAAGCTTCGAAAAAGTCAATCACTGAGTTATTAATATTAATTCAAACGTTCACACCGCAAATCCCCGACGGTAGTGCAGGCAGGGGTACTAATACTAAAAATCAACTTTCTACAACAAAGTACTAACAGATATTAAAATAACGTACATACATATACTCACGGCTATAAATACCAAGAAGGGGTAGCCAGAGCTGCAGAGCTAGAAACTCCTCAGTCACATTTAAAAGTTGATAGGGTAGAAAATGGTATAAATAAATTATCGTTAGTGATGGGCCTCCAAAAATCCCTTAAAAGCCCCAGTACCGTAAGTCGCCTCTTACGTTCACCCACCGGAAGAAATGGGGTAGCGACATTCTAAGCCGACACTACACGGCTAAAAAATAGTGATAAGAAATGGAACAAGGTTATTTTTGAGCGATGCGGCAGGAATTAAAATTACATATATATTCTCACGCCGTTAGTTCACATTGGGATAGTTAGAGACTATCAATCGCCACTTTGTACGGCCCTAACAAACTTGGGACACTTGTCTTTTTAAGCACAGTCTTTTTTTGGTCCAAACGTGTACGCCGAGGTCGTTAAAAAATTAAAATCACGTAAAAAGCCCCTATACCCCGTGAGTCGCCTCTTACAATCACCCACGAGTAGTAATAGGGTAGTGTTATTTTAAGTCGACAATTATCACCAATTGGATTACTCGGATGGACGCAAATCAAAACAATAAGATACGTCAATAAACACCATCTCATTTTGGCGCCATCTATTGTCAGTAGTTGAAATCACTAAACATTTTAGTTAAATAGATGTAGTTCTACAATAATCATTTAGGAATACAATTTCATAAAAACAAAAATACAGTTTTTTTAAATTTTGCTTTTAAATGTAATAATTTATGTTTTATGGTATTAAGTGACAAAATAAATCACCATGTTATATTTATCTAACTGTCTTTTGGCTTTTTAAACGATAATTAGCCACTTTAAGTTTTTATTTTAAAAGTCCACTATATCTTAACTCCATCTATTGAGCGTAGAGGTAATTAAAAACATTTTGTATGAGATGGTATACCATGGTATGATTCAACATTATCTATGGAACTAAATTAAAACTCTTTAATGTATTGTTTGGCCTGCGAATCAAGATAAGAAAAACACGTCATTGTCGCTTAGATAACCAAATTCATTTATTTCTTTTATGATATTTTTTGCCTCCATATACAGTGTACTCTTCATACAAACACGCCCGAACAATTCCGAGAAACCGGCGGATCTTATTTATTTTATCGGTTAAAGTTACCTTATTGTTTGAGCATTAAGTTGTATCTACAAATACATTCAAGAACATTAGAAAATATCCATGACGTCACAAGCATAATGCTTGACCTCTAGATACAGCAACAATCCGTTAATAATGTATGCGAAGCATAAAATCGTATGTTAACTTACGATTTAAGTGCTTTTTTTTCGGAAGGCAGAAAGTTGTATCTCTAAATACAAATACAATCTAGTACGAAACATACCGGAGCATAATGGCGTAAATAAATATACAACGTTAGTCTGAACATAATTTAGTTTAAGGCAGAAATCCGTAACTATTATTAAGACCTATTTTTCTGTTACTCCTTAAATGGCATAAGGTCAAATTAGACGTTACAACCAAATGCTTCTTTAGAATTATAAAATAGCTGTCATACGACTTTATGCATGTGTGTTATTTTAGCAACGAGATGAGATAGAAATATTAGAGTCAAATGGACGGAAAGAGCTAAAAAAACAGAGTTCATTGGATTCGTTTCAAACATATGTGTTATCGTGCAAACGACTAGTGTTCGAATCCTGGGTCGGGCCTACACCAATTTGTCTATAGCGTTAGGGGGGTGAAGATGTAATGAGTTATCTGACCGGTCGGCGAATATAAAATAATAAAGTCACTTACAGTTTGACAGGTTTATTTTTCACCGACACACACTATGAATTTTAGAAGGCACAATGAAGAAAGATTACACAGCTCAGACACAGACACAATTTAGGAAGACAGTCACATACAATAGCGAATAAAGAAGTAACAGTTAATGACATTAACAATATTCAACACGGATTAAGCTTAATTAGAAATAACACGAGAATAATACGAATGCTGTACGTATCGCGATAAGTGATTCACGACTGGTTAGGCAACGTTTCTCGAACCATCATCGCGGTAGCTCAAAACTACCCGCGAGAATAAAAGTTGTTAAAACTAGTGACGGGGTCACATCCCATCGAACCGCTTATCGATATGCAAATCGATTATCGACCGACTAGTATCGATCGCAATGTTTATAATAAAAGTAAATATAAATACAACCAAATTAATATGATATATTAATTAAATTAAATGTATATTATAAATATTTATGTTTGTATGTTTAAGTATTATATATATAATATATTTATAATAATGATGTAGGTGTAGCCCACATCACCCCCTTCCAGAGACCATCATGGGCGATAATATTCTGGGAATCTGACTTGCCGCCCAGAACGTGTGACGTGATTTTTCGACATTTCTGGAATTGATTGTGATTCGGTCTGGTCGTTAAGTATGAAGGCTGGTTTTACGCGATCTATCGATACTGTAATTTCCTTTCCGTTTCGAAGTATTTTAAATGTTTTATCGTCCCTCGCTAAAACTTTATATGGGCCTAAGTACGTTGGTTGTAATGCGCCACGTAATGCGTCTTCACGGAGGAAAACTTGATCACTGGTGGCTAATTCTTTATATATGAAAACTTTAGGCTTACAATGACGTGAAGCGGGGAAAGGTCGTAATTTTGATGTTATGTCCTTAAGGCGAACTGAAAAATCGAAAGTGTCAGTAGAACCAGCTTCAGCGGATTCGAAAAATTCGCCCGGTAAGCGCAGTGGTTCTCCATAAACTAGTTCTGCCGAAGAACTTTGGATATCCTCCTTAAAAGCAGTTCGGATTCCTAATAAAACCCATGGCAAGGACTCTGACCATTTACTGTTTCCATGACAAACAATTGCAGCTTTGAGTTGACGGTGAAATCTTTCGATCATACCATTGCACGCAGGATGGTAGGCCGTGGTGCGCTTATGTTGGAAGCCAGCTGTTTTTGCCAAAGCGGAAAACAAAGCGGATTCAAATTGGCGTCCCCGGTCGGTGGTGATGTCCGTTGGACAACCGAAACGAGAAATCCAACCTGAAATTAATGCTTTGGCAACGGTTTCAGCGGTTATATCACCTATCGGTATAGCTTCCGGCCATCGAGTAAATCGATCTACGGCTGTCAGACAATATCGATTTCCTTCTGAGACTGGCAAGGGACCTATCAAATCGATATGGATTTGTTTGAAACGAGTCCGAGGCAAGGGAAAAGAACCTAGAGGGGAGGAAACATGGCGAGTAACTTTAGCTTTTTGACAAGCTATGCAAGCTCGTGCCCACTCTCTACAGTTTTTCCTTATCTCGGGCCAAACAAACCGTTCTGCAACAAGTTTTGCAGACGCGTTAGGTCCGGGATGACTTAAAGAATGCAAGCTTTCAAAAACCTGCCTGCGGTGAAATTTGGGGACGTAAGGCCTAGTAGTCGGTGTACTGACGTCGCAGTACAGGGGAACACGACTACCAGGAACAGTCATTTTCTCAAGACGCAATGATGATGATCCTTCGATTAACAATTTGTCTAGCTCTGGATCGGATTCTTGAGCGCTAGCTAAAGTTTCTAGACTGACTGGAGCTCTTAGTTCTTCTATCCTCGACAAAGCATCAGCAACAATATTGTCTTTGCCAGAGATGTGCCGAATGTCAGTAGTGAACTGGGAAATAAAGTCCAGATGTCGATACTGCCTAGGCGAACAGTTTTTTTTCCTTTCATGGAATGCGAAACTAATCGGTTTATGGTCCGTATAGACAATAAAATGGCGGGCTTCAAGCATATGTCGGAAATACTAAATGCCTTCATATATGGCAAGAAGTTCCCTATCGTATGGCGAATACTTCACCTGCGATGGACTTAATTTTCGGGAAAAGAAAGCTAATGGTTGCCAGGAATTATTTTTAAGTTGTTGCAGGACTGCACCGATTGCCTTATCAGAAGCGTCTGTCACTAAAGCAAGTGGAACCGTACAGTCCGGGTGAGCTAGTAAAGCAGCATTAGCAAGGCTATCTTTACAGGCATTAAAAGCTTGAAGTGCTTCATCTTCAATAAAAACTGGGTGTGCTCCTTTCATCGAACCTGTTAACAAATTATTTAAAGGTGCTTGAATTTCAGCTGCCCCAGGGATAAATCTCCTGTAAAAATTTATCATGCCTAAAAACGCTCTAAGCTGACGTACAGTTTTAGGCACAGGAAACTCTTTTATGACCTCTACTTTAGAATCAAGCGGCTTGGAACCATTTTCATTTATAGAGTAACCTAAAAAAGATATCTCAGATACGCCAAAAACACACTTTTCTGGATTTACAGACATACCGTACTCTTTCAACTTTGTGAAAATTTGACGTAGGTGCTCTTCGTGACTATGATGGTCACGTGAGAACACCAAGACGTCATCCAAATACGAATATGTAAAATCAAGTCCTCTAGTGATTTCATCCATCAACCGTTGAAAAGTTTGGGCTGCGTTTCGGAGTCCGAAGGTCATATAGGGGAATTCAAACAAGCCAAACGGTGTCGTGATGGCTGTTTTCGATATATCTTGCTCAAAAATGGGCACCTGGTTGTAGGCTTTCAGTAAATCAATTTTACTAAAAACTTTGCAACCAACAAGGCTATGTGAAAAGTCATTGATGTGTTTGATCGGATAACTATCGGGTATTGTACGGGCGTTAAGCATGCGGTAATCACCGCAAGGTCGCCAACCATTATCCTTTTTGGGAGTTAGATGGAGTGGGGAAGCCCACGGACTCTCCGAAGGACGGGCTGTACCATTAGCAAGCATGGCCTGGAACTCCTGTTGAGCAATTTTCAATTTGTCAGGCGCCAAACGACGAGGAGTGCAAGATACTGGTGGGCCTGGAGTTGTTCGTATGTGGTGCACTGTTTGGTGTGTAATATTGCGATGAATACCAGTTGGTCTAGTAATCTCGGGGAATTCGTCGAGAATTTTATGAAACCGAGTCTCACCAGTCATGATTTTTACAGATGCTATATTATTACACTTAACTAATTTAGCTATAGACGAAAGAGAAGTTGTGCTATCTATTAAACGTTTGTTGCGGCAATCAACAATCAAATAATAATGATTTAAGAAATCAACACCTATAATTGGCTTACTTACATCCGCAACAACAAAACGCCAACTAAATTCTCTACGTAAACCAAAATTTAAATTTAAATGTACATAACCATATGTAGAAATACTAGATCCATTTGCAGCACGCAAGTTATAGTCAGTCTTAGCACGGCGATCACGAAGCATGGACCGGGGGAAAACACAGAGGTCGCTTCCTGTATCGACCAGAAACTGCGTCTTCGAGGCTCGATCCGTCACAAATAGGCGACCAGTAGAAGTTGAAGGGCAGTCCGCAGTCGCCACTATCGACCGCCCCTGGCGTTTCCCGCCTGGTAATCACACGGAGATATGCATTTGCTGGCCTTTTCTGCAAACTTGGTATGGTACCAGCAAATGGGGTATTTTCTGTAGTTCGAATTTGAGCGTTTCGATCTAGATGAAGAACGAGGACGCGCTGACCTATTCGATCTGTTGTGTGGTCTGCTGTTCCTCTCTGAAGCGAGCTTCTCGAATTGTCTCCGCAGCTCAGCCACTTCTTTGGTTAGCATTTCTATCGCCGAAACTTGACTTCCTTGACTAGCACTCGTAGATGCGACAACTGGTGAAGGAGTAGCAATGTCCTGTACACGATCGGCTAAGTCTGCCAGATCATCGATGGAAGATGTGGACGGATGACCTGCTAACACCGTTTGAATCCCGTGTGAAAGTCGACTTATCCAAATCGTCTTCACAAAATCGTCTGGAACATTGATGCCAGCCAGGCTTTTAAGATGTCGTAAGAACTGTGATGGCTTACGATCGCCGAGCTCTTCGTGCATCAATAACTGCTTGATTTTCACCTCTCTGGATGCGGTCAATCTTTTAATCAATTCTGATTTAAGCTTCTGATATTTATCGGATGCTGGTGGATTAATAATAATATCCTTGACTTCCCTGGAAAATTGGTTATCCAGCTGGCTAATGACATAGTGAAATTTGGTTACATCGCTAGAAATTCCTGAAATTGCGAATTGTCCCTCGACCTGGGAAAACCATATTTCAGGCTCTTCGGGCCAAAAAGGTGGAAGTCGTGCACTAACTTTAAAAACATCGATATGTTTCATCGACTCGTTCCCATCACTAGTGCCTGCGCGGCTGGTCGGTAATGACGTCACCACGCCATGTGCATCTCTGAATTCTTCTTCTCTGTCCATCACGTCGGGGTCACCAATATAGCGTTAGGGGGGTGAAGATGTAATGAGTTATCTCACCGGTCGGCGAATATAAAATAATAAAGTCACTTACAGTTTGACAGGTTTATTTTTCACCGACACACACTATGAATTTTAGAAGGCACAATGAAGAAAGATTACACAGCTCAGACACAGACACAATTTAGGAAGACAGTCACATACAATAGCGAATAAAGAAGTAACAGTTAATGACATTAACAATATTCAACACGGATTAAGCTTAATTAGAAATAACACGAGAATAATACGAATGCTGTACGTATCGCGATAAGTGATTCACGACTGGTTAGGCAACGTTTCTCGAACCATCATCGCGGTAGCTCAAAACTACCCGCGAGAATAAAAGTTGTTAAAACTAGTGACGGGGTCACATCCCATCGAACCGCTTATCGATATGCAAATCGATTATCGACCGACTAGTATCGATCGCAATGTTTATAATAAAAGTAAATATAAATACAACCAAATTAATATGATATATTAATTAAATTAAATGTATATTATAAATATTTATGTTTGTATGTTTAAGTATTATATATATAATATATTTATAATAATGATGTAGGTGTAGCCCACATGTCTTTTCTAAAGACATATGTGTGGTTAATTTATCATGGTTGTTAACGGTGAGGGAAAACATCGTGAGGAAACCCACATGGCTGAGTTGTACTTAGTCATGTGACAGTGTATTCGTACAAAACGGCGGTAGGCCTGCCCTCTATCACGTAAGTGCACTGTCCATGCAAAACGTGGGTACTCTGAACACCAGGTGACAAAGTCACGTGATGTTCAGAAGTATTAGTACCTCTGCCAACCCCTTCGGGGATAGTATATCTCAAGTCAAAAAATAGTGATATTGAGTAAAGAGCTTATTCCATTACACTTTGTCGTTTCTGAATTCAGACGTCCTTCGAAGTTACTGCCGCAGACGCTTGTTATTCCACTACACAAATTTGTCTACTTTTCAGAAGCCTAGCGTTCTGAACGTTACGCCACTAGTCTGAATTCAGATTCTGTGGCTCTCAGACGTCTTCATTCAGACAAATGGAATAAGCTCTACAATCATAGAGGGACATAAAAAAGGATGCTCTATCTGATGTATAGTAAAACAAAAGCGCTTATCGCGCGAATTTTCCATCCCAATAACAATTAGTGTCCTCGTGTTAGAGCATACTTTTTTATACCTCTCTATGATTGTAACTCAATATCACTATTTCTGGACTTGAGCCTCTTTCGTTCTCTTAGTGCGATAAGTCAGTGTATGACAAAAATTAGCGCCATCTGCAAGGCTAGCGCGAGCGACGTTTTACCTAGATATAACGTGGTACAAAACAGCCATCTCTTACGCTCTTACGTAGTGTAGTATACTTTTATTTCATTCTAACCGACGGAATGACAATAAAATAGCGCTTTTGCTAGGCCTCCTAGTAGAAATTCATAAATTTCAGCTTTCAAACTATCACGGTCAATTAGCTACAGCCTGATGACATACAGAAAGATAGACAGTGATATCTTAGTAATAGGGTTCCGTTTTTACCTTTAGGTGCAAAACCTTATAATGACAGCCGTGATAGACGGTAGGTAGGTAGAAAGTACTTAGTCATGTGACAGCGTATTCGTACAAATCGGCGCGGTCTGCCACCTATAACGTGGTTACACTGTCCATGCAAAACGTGGGTACTCTGAACACCAGGTGACCATGTCACGTAATATTCAGAAGTATTAGTACCTCTGCCAACCCCTTTAGAACATAAGAATGAGATACTTACTGTTCCTCTCGTTTCGACCCTTTCTCCTCAGTGGCAGTGTAGAACGAAGGTTCCGCCTCTATTCGGGAATGGTCATACTCGTATAGAACCTTCCATCGTCGTTTCCATTTTGAATACCATTTCTTTTCTTTTTCTGCTTGCTTTTCGTCGCTCTGAAATATTAGTTAGATAACATTAATGAATATCCTTACTAATATTATAAATTGGAAAGTGAGTTTGTTTGTTTGTTTGATCCACTTTCACGCCGTAACTACTCATTGCTTTGAAATTGAACCGATTGCTTTGAAATTTTGCAGACGTATAGTAAAAAGTCCAGATTAAATAATAGGGTACTTTTATTCCGAAAAATGGTATTCCCGAGGGAAATCGTGGGAATGAGAAGTTCTCTTATAGTTGTGCTTTATTCCGCAATATAACCGAATTCCACGCTGGCGAAAAACTAGTAAATAAATAAGTGAATAAATATACAGACATATTATACACAGATTAAATTAGATCAACTTCCAAAAGTGGCTGAGAAATTTATAATTCCTTAGCTCTGGCTACCCCTTCTAGGGAAATATAGCCGTGAGTATATGTATGTATGTATGTATTAAATAAGTCTTAAAATAAGTAAAATTTGTATTATGGGATACTAACTCAAACATATATTCAATATGATAACATCCAAGACTAAGAAACAATCATTTATGCTCACGAAATAAATGTTGCTTTGAGCAGGGATCGAACCTGCAACCTCCGGACCGAGAACCTAGTCACACATCCACTCGGCCACGGACGTCGTCAAAATATGTCACTAAATGATGTATCATATAACATCCGTGTTAGCTCAGTGGGAGGTACATCGCCTCTCAGGCAGAGAAGCGTTGGTTCGAATCTTGAGTTAGGCCTGCACTTATGTGCCTTTCCACTTGCATTTATCCACTTTTGTGTATATGTGTGATAAGAATGTTTTGGTTCATGAAAACCTCATGTGTTATTACTAATGACCCCGCTAGTGCCGAAATTTTTCTTTCCTTTATTTATTAGTCATATTTGTGTTTAATTTATTATGGTTTTAACTAGTGAGGACACATTATAAGGTAACCGACATTGCTACATCGTACTTAGTCAGGTGACAGGCGTATTTGTACAAAATCTGTGACATTAATCTGTCCAAACACCAGTTGCATATAATTTGAATGTTTTTGTTCATGAATACCTCATGTGGGGATTATTACTAAAATTAAAGAAAAAATAAAGGAAAGAAAAATTTCGACACAACAGGTGGGAATCGAACCCGCCATGCAGAGCGACGGGGGCGTATACCCGAGGTCGCGGGTTTGATTCCCGCATGTGTCGAAATTTTTCTTTCTTTTATTTATTTTTATATTTACCAGTTGCATAGTTAGTACAAGCAACCTTTTAACTAGACATAGCGTGGTATTAAACATCTATCTCTTACGCACTTATATAGAATTGAATACTGATATCTTATTCTAACAGATATCTTGACTTTACATCTTTTTGTTCATGAAAACCTCATGTGGGGATTATTTCTAATAAATAAAGGAAAGAAATTTTTTTTTTCTTTTTTTTTCTTTTTCCCGCCTGTGTCGAAATTTTTCTTTCCTTCATTTATTCTTTATTTATTAGATATCTTGACGATAAAATATAAAAAGCTCTCTTGCTAGGCCTCCAGGTGGTAATATCACGTGACGTTGAGAAGTATTAGTACCTCTACCACCCTTTGGTGGAAATACAGCGTAAAGGTTTGTGTGGTGTAAGTTCAACCCTATTTTTGCAACGTACATAGCTGGCATGGTACATTGCTGTGTAGTGTCGGCTTAGAATAACACTACCCCATTTCTACCCGTGGGTGACCGTAAGAGGCGACTAAGGGTATAGGGGCTTTTCAAGTGGTTTTTGGGCGATGTGGTTGGAGACCCGTTACCAAAAACATTTATTATTACCATCTTTTCCCAAATCAACTTCCAATAGCGGCTGAGAAATTTCTCATTCCAAAGCTCTGGCTACCCCGTTTAGGGGATTATAGCCGTGAGTATATGTATGTATGTATGAACATAGCTGGCACTTCAGACCCTCTCTATAAATAAATCAATGAAAGTAAACTCAAATATCATATTTTTTACCAACATAGACAATAAGTAAAATACAAACAATAAAAATGGACTAAAATTCTCTGTTTTTTTTTATCAACTTACCCAAGCCCTTACAGATATGGTAATAAATCTCTTCGTCGGTAGTTTCATCCCAATCACCTCAGCTAGTCTCATCTCAGTCTTCCAAGGTATATGTATCTTCACAAACCAAGTTTTCTCATCAAAAGATAGACACTTGTTTTCTACTTCTAACTCTAGGCCTTCTTTGATTAGATTTTCCTGAAGCATTTGATAAAATTTGACATTAATATGTGATTCTTTTTATGGATGAAATTGTGTAGTGGCGGCTTCAAATGTCACTACCCCATTTGTTCCGTTTAAGCGTTTTAAGTGAGTTTTGGGCAATGTTTTAGGAAGCCCATTACCCCAAATAAAATAATTTCACAATCTTTTCCCCACTTATCTTCCAAAAGTGACTTAAGAATTTTCTAATTCTTAAGCTCTGGCTACCCTTTTTAGGGATTTATAGCCGTGGGTAAGTGTATATATGGATTGTTTTCTTATTTGACCAAATATTTTACCAATTATTTACAAGCTGATCTACAACAATACATACATACATACATATACTCACGGCTATAAATCCCTAAAAGGGGTAGCCAGAGCTGAGATATTATAAATGCCTCAGCCACTTTTGGAAGTTGAGTGGGGAAAAGATGGTAGAATAAAGGTTGTTGGTGATGGGTCTCCAACCACATCGCCCAAAAATCCCTTAAAAAGCCCCAAGTCCGTTAGTCGCCTCTAACGTACACCCACCGGAAGAAATGGGGTAGTGCTATTCTAAGCCGACACTACACAGCCTATCTACAACAATCTATCTATTTATTTAAGTAAAACATAAAAACTAAACAATATAAAGAAAAAACTGTTCATACCTGAAATATTTTCCTATATTCCCTCTTCTTCGCCTCCGCTTCCGTCATGACGCCATAGTCTTCCTCTTCAAAAGCTAATACCATGTCGATTCTTCGACGGCCATCGCGGAAAAACATGGATTCTGGGTCTAAGCCCTGAAAATATTATGTTTTCAAATGTAATAGTGCTCGCTATGTATAAAAAAAACAAGTTTTAAATATAAATTCGATAAGTGGTAAACGGATTACTGGTACACTTGCGGTTTGAATTTATACGTACAAATATTCACGGCTATAAATCCCTAGCAGGGGTAGATGATAAAGCAAAAAATCCTCAGCCACTTTTGGAAGTAAGTGGGGAAAAGATTGTAAAATAAAGGTTATTGGTTATGCGGCTCCAACCTCATCGCCCAAAGATCACCTAAAAAGCTTTAATACCCTTAGTCGCCTTTTACGAACACCCATTGGAAGAAATGGAGTAATGCCATTCTATGCCGACACTGCACGGCAATAAGTGTAATATGAACAATATTTACCTCCGGACTTGTTTCGCCTTCTAATTCATCCTTTTCATTCTGGTAAAGCGGTAGCGAGGGTTTCCTGTCCTCTTTGCTCGTGTAGTTTGAGTTTTTGCTTTCAGGTTTTGACTGTGGAACAGTTAGGAAATATAACAAGGGTATATTAATAAATAAAAAATGTTTAAGATTTATTATTTTGCTTTATTATTTATTTTTTGCTGCTGTGTAGTGTCGGCTTAGAATAGCACTACCCCATTTCTTCCGGTGGGTGTACGTAAGAGGCGACTAAAGGTATTGGGGCTTTTGAGGGATTTTTGGGCGATACGGTTGGAGACCCATCACCAACAACCTTAATCTCACCATCTTTTACCCACTCAACTTTCCAAAAGTGGCAGAGGAATTTCTTATTCCTTAGGTCTGGCTACCCCTTCTAGGGATTTATAGCCGTGATTATATGTATGTATGTATGTATGTATGTATTTTGCTTTGTGTTGGCTTAGAATGCACTAAAATATTTTTACTTCCGCACCCTTTTTCCTTCCAACTTTTCAAAGAGCTTCAGAAATAGATATTTATCAAACCTAATCTAATCATCGCGTGGCAATCACTAAAAAACCTACAACGCTTAATCGCCTTGTAAGACGCCCATGCGAATTAGTGCTATTTTAATCCAACACTGCACAACAACTATTTTTTAACTTTGTTCTCTACCTGAAAACTAGGCAAAGGTGCCCCAGGCAACGCCGTAGTTTGTTCGCTCGCTTGTTTCTTCGTTGACAAATCAGATTGCAGAGCAGCGTTGTAGACAAATCACCAAATGGGTTGAAGCTATTCCAAGCCAAAATTACACAATCACTCCCAGCTCATATATGTCCCCACCAAGGGAGCCTCGAGCTACCCTATATTGGGGGTTGGCAGACAGATATCACTATTAAACTCTGTTAAATACTAATTTATTTTTTACCTGAAAACTAGGCAAAAGTGTCCCAGGCAATGCCGTTGTTTGTTCGATCGCTTGTTTCTTCGGAGACAAATCAGATTGCAGAGCAGCATTGTGCACAAGTCTCTAACCGAGCCGAGGTAAATAGTAAAGTTTTGGTCTTGGCTTAGATTCCTTGCTATTCCGTTTCTCAAATCCTAGCTATGTGCTGCTTTTTCGGTTATATTATGAATGTGAGATGAAAATTTTAGTTTGGAGTCAAATAATAAATGTAATTTTACAAAGCGGATCAATATTACATTTCATAAATAAAGTAGTAATGCAAATTAAAAATACCCAAAACAATAAGTCACTTTGTACACACGTGGTTAATTCTTTTCTAAGCCACACACACAAACCTAAAATTCAATACTTTTTACCTTTATCTGACCATCTTTTCTCCACCTTCAATTTTCAATTCCTAAGCTCTGGCTACTCCTTCTGGGGATTTATAGGCGTGAGTATATGTATGTATGATTTTTACCTGAAAACTAGGCAAAGGTGTCCCAGGCAATGCCGTTGTTTGTTCGCTCGCTTGTTTCTTCGGAGACAAATCCGATTGCAGAGCAGCGTTGTGCACAAATCTCCAGCCGAGCCGAGGTCGTCGTTCCTCTGTGCTGTCCAGACGAGGCTTTAGGTCTTCTCGGAGGTCGACCTGGAAGAACAGAGTATTTTTTCTAAATTTATTTAAAAAAAAATTGTGTCGGCTTAGAATAGCACTACCCGATTTCTTCCGGTGGGTGTACGTAAGAGGCGACTAACGGTATTGGGGCTTTTAGGGATTTTTGGGCGATGCGGTTGGAGACCCATCACCAACAACCTTTATTTTACCATCTTTTTCCCACTCAACTTCCAAAAGTGGCTGAGGAATTTCTAATTCCTTATAGTATAAGATCCCACTGCTAAATCTCTACGTTCATAACGTACAAAGTCAAACACACATTTGAACATAAGTTTATGAATAGGAGAATACACTGACAAGACGCAGCCAGGCAAAAGTGGCCGCAAGTAATTTTAATTTAATTAATGTTTATTATTTTTTGGAGACAAATTTCGTTCACTTGTTATCGAAATATAATAACATCCCCATCATAGCAGTGTATATAAAGAATATAAAAATCCATGGGTGCCGTTGCAAATTCGGCCGCAACTGCCTGGCAGCCAGGTGTAAGTAGGTTATATTTTGGAGTGTTTTTACGTTCATAAGTTACACGCATATTTCTTATATGAAATTAAAGCTATTTTTTTTCCTAATATGATAATACATAGCTGCCTGTGAAAAAGCGGCCGCAAATTAGGGTTGCCATCTGTTAAAAACGCAAAATATCCAAATATATTTCACATGCTGTGCTATTGTTTCTATTTATATTTTATGACTTATATAATAACTACATTTATATTTTTTAAATACTTACTTACTTACCTATACCAACGCCCATTATTCCCATTGGGGTAGGCAGAGACTATCGATCGCCACTTAGTACCATCTTGAAAAACTTCTCTTGCTTCCCTTACATTAATTATTCTATAGCATGTATGAGATGCTCTTTTATTCTTCTCACTTCGGACCGTCGCCTTTATAAGAATGTTTTCTATCTGATCTAGATAAGTTTAACGTAATTAATATATTGGAAAATCACTAAAAATAATAATATATTTATTTTAAAATAAAAATTGATCAAGTGAACAGGAAAAATGTGTATGTATGAAAACAAAATTTTGTTTATGTCTTATTTTTCACGAAAGAAAATATATACGCATACCACATTTGAAAAAATATTATTTTTATTACAGTTCGTTCATACAATTTTAATTACTCACTAAATATTAGTTAAAAAAACCAGCACATTTAAAAAAGTCGAGCCAGTCGTTGTCATAAAAGGCTCGAATGGCTGTGCATAATGCTGTTCTGGTTTCCACGTTGATGTATGGTAGTGAATGTTGGGCATGGCAGAAGAAGCATGAAAGTAGAGTTTATGCAGTGGAAATGAGATCCCTCAGAAGTGTACTTCTGATTACATATATGTAATGTAAGGTTGTATGATAGAGTGAAAAAGGAATGTTAATGTGGTTTGGGCACATAGAGATGATGGATGAAAATAAAGTAGTGAAAGAGATATAAAGAGCCAATGTGGATGGGTAGT